>JARLTE010000002.1:5494574-5893480 GCA_030578095.1 Auricularia cornea
TTCGGTCAGCGGCGAGCGTAACCAGACGGCAAGCCACTTACCAAGACGGCGGCCGGTTCCCTGAATGACTAAAGAACGTTCAGCAGGACGTCTTGTACACCGACGTACGCATATCAAAAGGGGAGCGGCGGCGCCGTTCGAGTGCGGGCAGCATCGCCCTAGTCGCGACCGTGACGGCCGTGCCGGTGAGACGGACGTGGGGCTGCGCTGCGCGACGTCAGCACGCGATCACGCAGTCGCCGGGCATAGTAACGGCATACGTACTTCATGTTCGGCGAGTCGGGCGGCGACGCCCGCGCGAGCCTGTTGTTAGCAGAAAATTTTGAGCGTGCCGAGTGACTGTCAAAGTCGGCGTCAGCGGCAGCGTCAGGGACAAGAGGAAGAGCGACGAGCTCACCCTCAACGATAACGGCAGCGGGAGCACGTCGTCGGGAACGCTAGGCTGCTGTTGTCAGCGATGCCCAAGGACTCCTGGTCACGGTCAGCATTGCATCGGGACAGGGCGGGGAACGTACCAGCAGCGGGGAGAGGGGTCTCGTGCGATGCTGACAATGAGCTGGATGTCTGAGGCGCGGAGGGAGGCCCGGTCGAGGTCGCCGTCGCCGCGGATGCTGCCGGCCGACGTCAACGTCGTTCACGGAAAAGCAGAGCACATCGATCAGACTCACCTGGAACGGCTGTTACATCGACCGCAGTGCTCAGGGAGGGCCGAGTGTTGAGCGGGACGGCGGCGAGGCGGCGGGGCGGGGCGGAGCGACATGGATGGTGGTGGTAGGAGGGAAAGAAAGGACGGCGGAGTGTCGATGTCCAAGCCGAGCCTTCCGCGCAGCCTCTTATACTCTCGAACGCTGCAACCAGTTCCGTAGCATTCCCGGGGCGCTGACTATAATGTTTGAGATGCAACGAGACTGCGGCGCTTGCGCGGAAGGTGCGATTTCCGACTCGGCGGTGTTGGGTGCCTCCCCCGCCGCCCTCGCCTCGCGCGCGTCCGAGCCCGAGGTGCAATTCCTCCGTCTCACACAGCGCAGAACGGTCTCGCGCGCTCTCCAATAGACGCCCATAGTAGTTCCAGCATGTGAGGCGCAGTACTCGGCATACCCTATGACCCACCTCGCCAACTCGGAAAATGCGATATGCAACGCGTTGCAATTGCAACACGCCGATCAGAGTCCCTGCTGCGGCTTCTCGCACTAACAGAACCGGCGTTTGATCTCCGTGAAACTCGGAGAGTGGCCCGATTACAGGGCTTTACGCTGGCAACGCGATTCGCTCTCCCACGCGATTCCGCACTTCCCGACGGGTTCCTGCCTAGAATTCGCGCGGGAAGCATCTTTGTCATGCCACATGCTGGTCTGACACATGAGACGCCCAGTCGGGCCCGGCCACGGCGCGATCGAGTGGGTTCCTGAGATGCAGTTCGAGGACGATCGGAGTCTGATTTTGCGCTGGCCTCGAGCTCCCCAGCGCGAATTCTTCGTCTCAACGCGCAGAATGCCCTCCCAAAGCAGTCTCAGGGTCTCAGGAAAGGCTTACGTAAGCAGGTGCATAGGGGCTGCGTCGTTCCACATGCAGGCTCAACCTGTACCCTGCAAACTCGCGCTATTCAACGCGTTGCGATTGCAACGCGCTCATCAGACCGCTGCTGCGGCTTCTCGGACTAACAGAACCGGCGTTTGATCTCCGTGAAACTCGGAGAAGTGGCGCCGATTTGAGGGCTTTCCGCTGGCGACGTTTTTCCATTGAACGTCGTTTCTAAGCGTTCCACGCGATTCCTGTGCGTCTCGCTTCGCGCACGGCACGCCAAGGCTTGGCAAAGGTCATCTGAGTCATGAGGCCGGCCGGCGGACTCGGCGACTCGAGTTCTCGTCGGCACGGGGGAGCAGGTTCGAGGAGGATCGGAGTTTGATTCTGCCTCTTCCTCCAGCGCGAAAGCGAATTGCTCACGCAAACGTGCCGCAATTGACACAAATTTTGGTATGCCACACTTATAAACTGCTTACGTAAGCATATATGTGGAAATAGGGCTACCTGTGTACACAAAATCGCATACCCTCGAAATCTGCACCATATGACGCACTGCGCTCGCGCCGCGGCCGCATCAGATCCATGCCGCGCGTTCCCACACTAACAGAACCGGAGATTGATGGCCTTGAAACTCGGCGGTGCGAGTGAATTGAGCGTTTTGCGCTGGCGACGGTGTTTGCTCGTCCACGCTTTTCCGTGCTTCCCGAGCGATTTCCTGTCTTAGATCTTCTGCGTACGGCGCTATGACGCAGATCAAATGAGCCTCAAGTCATGAGACCCGCCGCCAATACCGAGATTGGTCGGACACTTGTTGAACGGAGGGCCGTGTGCGAGGGCCCTTCGGAGTTTCACGAAGTGTCTCCTCGCGGCCGCGGAACGCGTCTGCCATTTCCTATCGCTCAGAACACCATTTTCTAAGCTCTCATGTTCCCATTGAGTGCTTACGTAAGCAATGAACGCGTGCTGTATTGAAATCCCTGCGAAATGCAGGCCGATCGGATAGTAGAGCTTGGAATGCTATCCGCGGGTAGAGATGTGTTCGTCAGCTCATTCCAGGCAAAGCGTCCTTGCGGGTTACATATGGGTCACCCTGAGTTTAACCCAGGACCGTGTAATGCTACTAAGCGCCGGTCAATGAGAGGGAAACGGCTGCGAGAGCCATAGCCACAGCATATGCATAGGTGCTCTACCGGCGCGCGATCTCTCTTCCGCCGTTGTTTGCGCTCTCGCACATCAATCAACGGCGTTTCATTGAGCCCGTGATCTACGTCATCTGTACCTGCGCGTTTTCCGCGGGCAACGGAATTCGTTTCCTTGTGGCCAACCCGATTTCCCGACCTGCCGCTGCTATTCGCGCCGAGATTGCGAGTGCCGCCCGCCCTTTCGGGGAAGCAGTATCGGCTCAAGTGTATAGAGTGGAGAAGTATCCTGTCAGCGTCATGGGGCCGCTGCCGAGACGAGAGTGAGGTCTCTTGCAGGCTGCATGTCTCGGTTCCTGCGTTGAGATCGAACACGGGATGGAGTTCGGACGTCATCCCCGAGCAGCTCAACGGCAGTACTGTCAAATAGAGCGCTGTTTTTGCCAATCTGCATCGATCGAAGGCTGTACTGAGACACAACCTGCGCAGATAGTACGAAAACGAGCGCGGGAGTGAGACCGTGAGTGCGAATCGTGATCTCGCATGAATCGAACCGTCAAGACCGTGAGCCGCAATCGTCTCAGACAATGCTAAGTGGATTTATGTCCGCAGCGAGGAGATCTCTCCTATCCTGAGATGAGCGGTGACAGGACGCGCGCGAGGAATCTCGTATAAATGGGATTGAGACACGTGCACGGACTGGGACCCTGAGACTCATTACATATTGGATCTCTATATTCTGAGCGCTCCGAGCTCGGGGTGCAGGAAGCATGGTGCCGAGACGGCGGCATTGATCAGTCTGTGAGGGAAGTGACGCAACGCGCGAAGGATTATTGTCAGGGCCCCGCGCATACAATCTGCTCTGTCATCTGACGTCCAGGAAATGACTGTTTAGCACGCTTAGTGTCTGATCGGGCGAATGGCTAAATGAGAGAAGCGCAGTTGCACAGGACTCGCTTGCGAAAGTCCGGGCACGGAGGCCGGGCGAAAATTTTCGCCTCCTTGATCTCCGCTGGTTTCCCTCCACTCCCCACGTTCCAACATATGGGTTCCGGCAGTCCCATTCAGTAGTTATCCATCAGCGGCAACTTCCGTATGGGACAGTCTCTCCGATTGCTGAGAGGTCACTTCACTTTCTAGAATCGACGGGGAAAGTATATAGCGCACAGGCTAAACTGATTCTAAGATACTTGTTGCAAGCGGAATTTCGAAATTCGTCCAGGAGCGGACGCAAGACGCGAAACAGTGTCCCGTTTCGCATTCATCGGAACACTGAAAGGAATTGAGACCCCTTATGAAAATTCTGTTGCAAAGAAACTTCTTAGAATCATAATATCATGCTATATTCCAACTTTGGTGCGATTCCGTTCCTACAATCCTGAGATGTGCAAGTGCTATCGGAATCTGCCGATTTCGACCTCTTCCTCATGGCCGGAGGCTAGTTCCAGCGATACAAGACCGCTGAAGGTCCCTATACCACCCAGAAACTAGTGAATTGCGCTAAAAGCGCATAATCCCACATTACGCTATGGGGATGAACGATGCGGGGTTTCAGGATGCGACACACACCGGGATACCGAACGGGCCGCAAGTTGCCCAAGGACATCCGCTTCCGCACTGCAAGCTGTTTCAATCAGGTTTTAATGGGTATATCAGCGGTAATGCACCACGACTTGAACCTGAGAAAGAGATATGGCTTGGAAATAATCTAATCAAGTGCAGCATAGGCAATGAATCGATTTTAGCGGGATGGGTAGACTACCACGGGTTCTCCAACTTTCCCAGTGTTATGAGATAGCAAATTATAGTGTTTATAAATCCCCAGTACCTGAGGAATCTCAACGAGCCTGTTGCAATGCGGTGCTTACACCTCAGGGTTCAACATCAGCTTACATAAGCCGGCCGATCAACTGAATGGGTTTGCCGGAACCCACAACATCAAGGCCCGCACCATTTTTGATCCCCCGCCAACCCTGTCTCTCTGCGCCCACGCTGCCCGTCGCGCGAGCGAAGGTCTGTCTCGAGCTCACCCGCGATTATCTGCCTCGCTCATCGACCTCGACAGATCCCTCCTGTTCTGCTCGCACTTGGAGACCGAGGTTACAACGGGATCGTTGCCGTCGGTGAGTTTGGCAGACAGGCGCTGGCCGCCACGTCTGTTTGGAGCAACGCTTTGCTGATGTTTGTCACCAGCTCTCTCTCTCGTTCCTCATCGCGCGCAGCGCCGACGGCTGCTCTGCCCGAGCTATTCCGCCCCAACAGTGCCAGATTCGTTCAGGCAGTACTGCGCGTGCTGTATTCCGCGCTGACTGTCGTTTTTCTCGCAGGGTCGGCCGCGCGGAGCACCGCCCGAACCAGCGAGGCAGCCGCGTCGAACTCGGCGTGACCGCAGAACTCACGACGCGGGGTGTCAGCAACGGTGCCGCGCGACGCGCGCGCGCGTCGGGCTCATGGAGATTGCTCGAGTGAGTCAGGTTCCCTTGTCAACGCCGTCGCCGTCGCCTTGGCTTCCTCGCCCTCTTCCCGGGGCCGGGGCCGTGCGACGTCTCGCTCGCGCTGTCCGTGATGGCCATGCTGACGCGGCTCGCAGCTCTGTTTGCTCCGGATGCCGACGGGGACCGTCGGAGACGCCGACGCCGTGATCGGGCTCTGCGATGCCGGCGGTTCATCACCGCGTCCGCGGTTGCCGTCTCCGCTCGCAAACTGCGCGGCTGGGACGGGGACTGTCGTTCGCCGTCGACGCCGACCGATTCCCTGGCCGCTTGCGCGGCGCTTGGCTCTCGGCCCCGCGCTCTCGCCCACATCGTACGTTTCTGTCCGATTCCCTTCTGAGATGCATTGCTGATACCCTTTCCGCCCAGATACCCGCGCTAACTTGATGAATGGCCACGGCGAGCAAGTTCAAGATCAGGAACCGCCGTTTCGGCCGATCGTGAGTCTCTGTTTGTTGCCCCGCCCGCCGCTGCTGACGACTCGACTCGACACAGACATTGTCCGTTTGCTCGATGGAGGGCGCCTCCGGGTCGGAATGCGTGCAGGGGACCTGCTTTGACGTCGTTGAGGTGTTATGTGCCTGGTACAACGCAAGGTTCGTTCTGCTTTCTCTTCTTTCTTCCGGTCAGCTAACAATCTTTGCCAGGCCGCTCTTCCTCGCGACGCCCGTCACTCCAGTGGAGTTGCGCTCGACAGAAAGGACGTCTAAGAGCCTGGCCGCGCCGGAGCGCCAGCTGCTGCGCTTCCCGTTCGTGCGGAGTGCTCGAGCCCGCCAGGCTCCGATGTCAAGACCGGCTCGTCGACGAGCACGTCGCGGACCTGGCCTCGGATCGGCGGCTGAGCTTGTTGCTGGCGCGCCCTGCGCCTGCGAGCTTGCGGGGCGGAGAGCTTCACTGGTGAGCTCGTCGCTTCGATTTTTCTTCGGGCCTGCTAACGATCTTCGCCAGAACATCCCGCCACGTGCACCTTCGGCCTCAGCTGCTCTCAAGGTCGACAGGGGCGGTGGGCGCGAGCTAGTTCTCGGGCATGCGCTTGCCGTCGCGCTCGTCGTTCACAGCGGCGGCGGCGCCCTTGTCGGTGCCCGCAAACCGCCGCGTACAGCAGCTCCGCGGAGCGTCCCCGCGGGTGGAATGGCGGCTCGAGGGCCGTCAAGAAGCACAAGGAGCTTAACGCCTTGCGCGCGGGACTGCATCGTGCGTATTCGCGCTCGCCGGCGCCTAATATCCTCTGACAGCTGACGTCCCTCGCAGGCTTCGTGCGTGCCGCCGCGTCCTAAAACAGGTCCCCGCGGACGTTCACGGTCTACACCACGCTGGCCGCCGCCGCCGCCGTGCCCAGGGCTCGCGCATCGTTGGCGACGACCTCAACGTCGTCCTCGACGACGGTCGCGACTGCGAAAGGTAATGTTTGTCTTTCTTCGCCGCGTCTCGTGCGCTGACTGATCCATTTGATAGCAATGCAGGGCTATTGTCTCGAACAGGGAGGATGGGCGCGCGGGACCGGCGCTCAATCTCAGCTCGGCTTCTTGCACCGGCACCTCGCGGACGCCCTTCCCCGGCGCCCAACCTCGTCTCTAACGTCGCCGCTGCCGCTGGCGACAACCAACTTGTTGTCCGTGCCAGCCGCGGTGCAGCATCGCGAGTCTTTGTCAAGGTACGCGGCCTGCTTCGTCCCGCGCGTTCTCGTCGCTGACTAAGCAGCTCAGGAACGCGCGCGCGCAGCCATCGTCGAGCCCAGCCGTCGTCGTTGCCCTCGACGTCGTCGCGCCCAGGGTACCGCCTCGCAAGCGCGGGACCGGCGCCTGCAGCCCGTCGCGGCCGCCATCGCGCTGGGCATCGCGGGCATCGTCAACAGCGGATGCGCCAGGTAAAGGTACGGCGTGTCTTTAGTCATCGCGCACAGCAATCTGACTTTGTTTACAGGCTTCTATCAGCGTGCAAGACGTCGATGCCGGTGCTTGTTAGCCACCGTCGCGGTCCGTCCCATCCATTCCCCGTCGCGATCGTGCAACCTCTCGGCCACCGCGTCGCGCTCACAGCTCCTGCGCGTCGGGAACAGGGTTCAACACGCCGTAGACGTTTCCCTGCGACGCAACCCAGAATCCAAGCAGGTGCGGCAGTCCGCAATCGCATTTCCGCGCATTTGCTGACATTGCACTTCTAGCTCTTTCGCACGATGGGAGGGCGGTCTTTTAGATACCATTGTAGTCGCCAGTAGTAGCACTACCGCAATGTATCGACTAGCTAGTCCCCAATGCAGCGCTTTTACCCCAACTCCCCGCATTGACCGAATCCGGCCATGAACCTGCCAAATCCGGTATCCCAGCCTTCCCCCGTGTCCCAGGCACGGTCCCCGCGAGACCCGCAGCAAGGAACCCGTAAACGGAGTGCAAGAACCGCCTGCAAGTCCCGAAACGGACAGAGTAACCCCCCAAGTATAATCCAAGTTGTAATACACATTGTACATTCGGACCACTTAAGGGGCGGTTGATGGCGAGGCACCTATGAATTTTTCTCAATCGTGACGTCATTGCCGTCCGAGCTGTTTTTTGAGAGAGCTCAAAATGCCGCGGAATCGGCCCAAAAAACACTTTGCACATGACTCAAAAAACACCCATTTTCCGACCAAATCCGCACCCATCCTGCTGCCATGTCACCCCCGAATTTGACAACGAAAAGTGCGCTGTGATCCTGTCAGGGTGAGCAACGCGGGGAATCAATGTCGATCCTCGTCCAAGTTTCACGCGGACAGTGGCGCACTAGTTCAAGTCGACAGAGCAGCGAGAATCAGGACAGTGCGCGGGGGACCGCGAAGCCCGTGTCTGGCAGGGAGATGTCGGGTTCAACAAAGCAGGGAAGGAGAGACGCTGCAAGAAGTGCATGTGTCCCGAAGGCAGGGGCGGCTGCCGTGAAGCCCGCGTCGAGTCTCTGAACAGGGGAGCAGCGCGCAAGACGTAAGATCTACCGCAGGCCAGTGAGGGATAGCACGCTGCGAGAAGTGACCCGATGCTGCGAGATAGTGCGGCGACGCAGGGACGAACGGACGAGGATGCTGGAAGTCGCGTGCGTCGTGCTGTATAGATATAGGGGACTCCGTGTTGCCCGCAGCATTCAAGTTCTGGGCGCAGCAAAAGACGCATATGAGTCCTTGAACAAGGAGACGGATGCGCTTCAATGTCCCGCAAGGGTGGTTCAACGCGCTACAAGTACGACTCCAGAAAATTGCCTTACCATCACGAATGGGGCAGCGAGATAAGAAGAGGGGGCGCACAGGTTGAGATGACCTCGCGGGGCAAGATCGCGTGAGTGCGAGAGCGCGGAGCGGTATAAGATGTTGCTCACCCGAAGCTGAGGCAGTGGAGGTATTTCTGAGACCATTGATGACGCGGGGCGAAGGACAAGACGTGGACGGCGCGTGTGAAACGCCGTGAGAAATTTACCGTGCGATGCATCGAGCAGTCGCACGCCATGATTGGGTATGAGAGGCGATGGGCTAGACACGACGTGAATAGCGAGTCCAGACTCGTCTGGTGCGTACTGTGAGACTCCGTGGGAGGCCTGAATGCGTTCATGTTCGGAGCAAAGCACGATGAGGCTCGCTGCCGAAGTTTAGCCAAAGTCAAAGTTGGAGTACCGTGATGAAAGGGGTGGAGAGCCGAACGTGCTTTGACTAGCTTTGTGAAGGGGCGTGGATGCAAGAGTCCAAACCGGGAACGGACTGAATGGGTGAACGACTACAGCCAATTATACCCACTGGACATGCACGAGCCCAAGTCATATCAGACGCATCAACGCGTATCGCGCATATAGCAGCTCAGGGAATTAGGCATGAGGCGGACCGTATCATTGGATCACATTCAATATCAGGGTGCGAGACACGAGGTAGACAGCGTCATCGCTCCAGACCAAGTTCGAGGAGCCTGCCGAACTCCAGTGGCAGTTCGACGGAGTAGGTGTACAAGAACCGGGGGGTCTTGTGAGCTGTGAGGCGGCAGGTAATACGACCTGCAGTCGCGAGCTTGTGATTCTGCAGTGCTGTCAAAAGACACCCGCCGAAGGTGCGAGCCTGGCAGGGTAGCGGACACGAGGTGATCAGCGTCGAGCCAAAAGGCAGTTCCAGGAACGCATTCGGGTAGTACGGCTCTGAGAACTGGATGCGAGCGAGAGTAGACATTTAGAGCACGCTCATGCGCCCGGCTAATGACATGGGAGACGGTCGGGTAGACGGTGAGGAAGCAGGACCCTTGCACACTAGCTCGTATGCAGCAACAGAACGCGAGGAGACAGCGCGGCGGCTTCTAGCGGTACCAGGGAGTTGGCGGCGCCGCATACACAGAGCACAGGTCCAGACGTGGGGACCGCAACCGCCGGCCGCCGCGAAACGCTTTGAAAGGCATGTAGTCGGCAGCGCGTCGCGTGTCCGCAACTAGCGTGCCAGCGGCGGCGGCGCGCGAGGAAGAGCCCGAGACGGCTCGGTCGGAGAACAGGGGAAGGACTTTGCCTCTCCTGCACCTTCCACCACCTTGCCTGCGCTCGACCCCGCCGCGCCTCCTCTTCCCAGCCGCGCGCGCGTCTTCCACTGCGCGCGGCGCGACGCGACGGCAGGCGTCAGCGCCAGCAGGGCGGGCAGGCGGGCGCGCAGCGCCCGCCGACCACCGACCGCACAGCTCGATGCACGCGACCTGCGCCTGGCTGCTCGTGTCCCCCTCGCGCCCCTGCGCCCCTGCGTCTTTGCCAGCCAGCGCCAACGCCGCCAGCACCGCACGCTGTCCGTGGCACCCCGCATACATTGCGCGCATACAGCCGTCGATGACGCACGCGCGGCTTCGTTGGCCACAGGCGGGACTGAAGGCTACCGCGCATGCCCGACAGGTCTGCTCGCCGTCGCCGCGAGGCGCAGCGCCAGCGCGTCGCAAAGACGAGCTGGGCGCCGCTGGCTGCTGCATGACGTCGACCAGGACCAATACATGGCGCACGCAGACGGCACAGTCGAGCTCGACTCGCAGGCTGGCAGCGCGACTGCTAGTAGTACCGGTAGTTAGTCTTGCTTACTTTCTTCGCGCTCAATACAGTGGTTTTGTTCATTTGCTTATATTCGTTTGAAGTGTGCCTTTACCTACCCACATGCGCGCGTCTCTCAGCCTCGCTGTCGGCCACTACGAGTCTACGACGCCCTAGCCGGCTCCGACGCGTGCGTCCCGCTCGGTGGGCCGCACGACTCCGCCCAGTCATCATGCAAGAATCCTGTTGGGGACAGTGATCAGCATACGCAAGCAGTCGCCGGCAATGGACACCGTACCTGCGCGATCGGCCTCGAGGTTCAGGGAGCGGGCTAGAAGCGATGTCAGCGCATATACGCCGTCTCTAGGCAGCACGCGACATACCAGCACGGTCAGACTCGACGTGGCGTCCTCTGTCGACAGCGAAGATGCGGATGGGGCGACGTCTGCAAAGTTTCGGTCAGCGGCGAGCGTAACCAGACGGCAAGCCACTTACCAAGACGGCGGCCGGTTCCCTGAATGACTAAAGAACGTTCAGCAGGACGTCTTGTACACCGACGTACGCATATCAAAAGGGGAGCGGCGGCGCCGTTCGAGTGCGGGCAGCATCGCCCTAGTCGCGACCGTGACGGCCGTGCCGGTGAGACGGACGTGGGGCTGCGCTGCGCGACGTCAGCACGCGATCACGCAGTCGCCGGGCATAGTAACGGCATACGTACTTCATGTTCGGCGAGTCGGGCGGCGACGCCCGCGCGAGCCTGTTGTTAGCAGAAAATTTTGAGCGTGCCGAGTGACTGTCAAAGTCGGCGTCAGCGGCAGCGTCAGGGACAAGAGGAAGAGCGACGAGCTCACCCTCAACGATAACGGCAGCGGGAGCACGTCGTCGGGAACGCTAGGCTGCTGTTGTCAGCGATGCCCAAGGACTCCTGGTCACGGTCAGCATTGCATCGGGACAGGGCGGGGAACGTACCAGCAGCGGGGAGAGGGGTCTCGTGCGATGCTGACAATGAGCTGGATGTCTGAGGCGCGGAGGGAGGCCCGGTCGAGGTCGCCGTCGCCGCGGATGCTGCCGGCCGACGTCAACGTCGTTCACGGAAAAGCAGAGCACATCGATCAGACTCACCTGGAACGGCTGTTACATCGACCGCAGTGCTCAGGGAGGGCCGAGTGTTGAGCGGGACGGCGGCGAGGCGGCGGGGCGGGGCGGAGCGACATGGATGGTGGTGGTAGGAGGGAAAGAAAGGACGGCGGAGTGTCGATGTCCAAGCCGAGCCTTCCGCGCAGCCTCTTATACTCTCGAACGCTGCAACCAGTTCCGTAGCATTCCCGGGCGCTGACTATAATGTTTGAGATGCAACGAGACTGCGGCGCTTGCGCGGAAGGTGCGATTTCCGACTCGGCGGTGTTGGGTGCCTCCCCCGCCGCCCTCGCCTCGCGCGCGTCGAGCCCGAGGTGCAATTCCTCCGTCTCACACAGCGCAGAACGGTCTCGCGCGCTCTCCAATAGACGCCCATAGTAGTTCCAGCATGTGAGGCGCAGTACTCGGCATACCCTATGACCCACCTCGCCAACTCGGAAAATGCGATATGCAACGCGTTGCAATTGCAACACGCCGATCAGAGTCCCTGCTGCGGCTTCTCGCACTAACAGAACCGGCGTTTGATCTCCGTGAAACTCGGAGAGTGGCCCGATTACAGGGCTTTACGCTGGCAACGCGATTCGCTCTCCCACGCGATTCCGCACTTCCCGACGGGTTCCTGGCCTAGAATTCGCGCGGGAAGCATCTTTGTCATGCCACATGCTGGTCTGACACATGAGACGCCCAGTCGGGCCCGGCCACGGCGCGATCGAGTGGGTTCCTGAGATGCAGTTCGAGGACGATCGGAGTCTGATTTTGCGCTGGCCTCGAGCTCCCCAGCGCGAATTCTTCGTCTCAACGCGCAGAATGCCCTCCCAAAGCAGTCTCAGGGTCTCAGGAAAGGCTTACGTAAGCAGGTGCATAGGGGCTGCGTCGTTCCCATGCAGGCTCAACCTGTACCCTGCAAACTCGCGCTATTCAACGCGTTGCGATTGCAACGCGCTCATCAGACCGCTGCTGCGGCTTCTCGGACTAACAGAACCGGCGTTTGATCTCCGTGAAACTCGGAGAAGTGGCGCCGATTTGAGGGCTTTCCGCTGGCGACGTTTTTCCATTGGAACGTCGTTTCTAAGCGTTCCACGCGATTCCTGTGCGTCTCGCTTCGCGCACGGCACGCCAAGGCTTGGCAAAGGTCATCTGAGTCATGAGGCCGGCCGGCGGACTCGGGCGACTCGAGTTCTCGTCGGCACGGGGGAGCAGGTTCGAGGAGGATCGGAGTTTGATTCTGCCTCTTCCTCCAGCGCGAAAGCGAATTGCTCACGCAAACGTGCCGCAATTGACACAAATTTTGGTATGCCACACTTATAAACTGCTTACGTAAGCATATATGTGGAAATAGGGCTACCTGTGTACACAAAATCGCATACCCTCGAAATCTGCACCATATGACGCACTGCGCTCGCGCCGCGGCCGCATCAGATCCATGCCGCGCGTTCCCACACTAACAGAACCGGAGATTGATGGCCTTGAAACTCGGCGGTGCGAGTGAATTGAGCGTTTTGCGCTGGCGACGGTGTTTGCTCGTCCACGCTTTTCCGTGCTTCCCGAGCGATTTCTGTCTTAGATCTTCTGCGTACGGCGCTATGACGCAGATCAAATGAGCCTCAAGTCATGAGACCCGCCGCCAATACCGAGATTGGTCGGACACTTGTTGAACGGAGGGCCGTGTGCGAGGGCCCTTCGGAGTTTCACGAAGTGTCTCCTCGCGGCCGCGGAACGCGTCTGCCATTTCCTATCGCTCAGAACACCATTTTCTAAGCTCTCATGTTCCCATTGAGTGCTTACGTAAGCAATGAACGCGTGCTGTATTGAAATCCCTGCGAAATGCAGGCCGATCGGATAGTAGAGCTTGGAATGCTATCCGCGGGTAGAGATGTGTTCGTCAGCTCATTCCAGGCAAAGCGTCCTTGCGGGTTACATATGGGTCACCCTGAGTTTAACCCAGGACCGTGTAATGCTACTAAGCGCCGGTCAATGAGAGGGAAACGGCTGCGAGAGCCATAGCCACAGCATATGCATAGGTGCTCTACCGGCGCGCGATCTCTCTTCCGCCGTTGTTTGCGCTCTCGCACATCAATCAACGGCGTTTCATTGAGCCCGTGATCTACGTCATCTGTACCTGCGCGTTTTCCGCGGGCAACGGAATTCGTTTCCTTGTGGCCAACCCGATTTCCCGACCTGCCGCTGCTATTCGCGCCGAGATTGCGAGTGCCGCCCGCCCTTTCGGGGAAGCAGTATCGGCTCAAGTGTATAGAGTGGAGAAGTATCCTGTCAGCGTCATGGGGCCGCTGCCGAGACGAGAGTGAGGTCTCTTGCAGGCTGCATGTCTCGGTTCCTGCGTTGAGATCGAACACGGATGGAGTTCGGACGTCATCCCCGAGCAGCTCAACGGCAGTACTGTCAAATAGAGCGCTGTTTTTGCCAATCTGCATCGATCGAAGGCTGTACTGAGACACAACCTGCGCAGATAGTACGAAAACGAGCGCGGGAGTGAGACCGTGAGTGCGAATCGTGATCTCGCATGAATCGAACCGTCAAGACCGTGAGCCGCAATCGTCTCAGACAATGCTAAGTGGATTTATGTCCGCAGCGAGGAGATCTCTCCTATCCTGAGATGAGCGGTGACAGGACGCGCGCGAGGAATCTCGTATAAATGGGATTGAGACACGTGCACGGACTGGGACCCTGAGACTCATTACATATTGGATCTCTATATTCTGAGCGCTCCGAGCTCGGGGTGCAGGAAGCATGGTGCCGAGACGGCGGCATTGATCAGTCTGTGAGGGAAGTGACGCAACGCGCGAAGGATTATTGTCAGGGCCCCGCGCATACAATCTGCTCTGTCATCTGACGTCCAGGAAATGACTGTTTAGCACGCTTAGTGTCTGATCGGGCGAATGGCTAAATGAGAGAAGCGCAGTTGCACAGGACTCGCTTGCGAAAGTCCGGGCACGGAGGCCGGGCGAAAATTTTCGCCTCCTTGATCTCCGCTGGTTTCCCTCCACTCCCCACGTTCCAACATATGGGTTCCGGCAGTCCCATTCAGTAGTTATCCATCAGCGGCAACTTCCGTATGGGACAGTCTCTCCGATTGCCTGAGAGGTCACTTCACTTTCTAGAATCGACGGGGAAAGTATATAGCGCACAGGCTAAACTGATTAATTCTAAGATACTTGTTGCAAGCGGAATTTCGAAATTCGTCCAGGAGCGGACGCAAGACGCGAAACAGTGTCCCGTTTCGCATTCATCGGAACACTGAAAGGAATTGAGACCCCTTATGAAAATTCTGTTGCAAAGAAACTTCTTAGAATCATAATATCATGCTATATTCCAACTTTGGTGCGATTCCGTTCCTACAATCCTGAGATGTGCAAGTGCTATCGGAATCTGCCGATTTCGACCTCTTCCTCATGGCCGGAGGCTAGTTCCAGCGATACAAGACCGCTGAAGGTCCCTATACCACCCAGAAACTAGTGAATTGCGCTAAAAGCGCATAATCCCACATTACGCTATGGGGATGAACGATGCGGGGTTTCAGGATGCGACACACACCGGGATACCGAACGGGCCGCAAGTTGCCCAAGGACATCCGCTTCCGCACTGCAAGCTGTTTCAATCAGGTTTTAATGGGTATATCAGCGGTAATGCACCACGACTTGAACCTGAGAAAGAGATATGGCTTGGAAATAATCTAATCAAGTGCAGCATAGGCAATGAATCGATTTTAGCGGGATGGGTAGACTACCACGGGTTCTCCAACTTTCCCAGTGTTATGAGATAGCAAATTATAGTGTTTATAAATCCCCAGTACCTGAGGAATCTCAACGAGCCTGTTGCAATGCGGTTGCTTACACCTCAGGGTTCAACATCAGCTTACATAAGCCGGCCGATCAACTGAATGGGTTTGCCGGAACCCACAACATAAGGCCCGCACCATTTTTGATCCCCCGCCAACCCTGTCTCTCTGCGCCCACGCTGCCCGTCCGCGAGCGAAGGTCTGTCTCGAGCTCACCCGCGATTATCTGCCTCGCTCATCGACCTCGACAGATCCCTCCTGTTCTGCTCGCACTTGGAGACCGAGGTTACAACGGGATCGTTGCCGTCGGTGAGTTTGGCAGACAGGCGCTGGCCGCCACGTCTGTTTGGAGCACGCTTTGCTGATGTTTGTCACCAGCTCTCTCTCTCGTTCCTCATCGCGCGCAGCGCCGACGGCTGCTCTGCCCGAGCTATTCCGCCCCAACAGTGCCAGATTCGTTCAGGCAGTACTGCGCGTGCTGTATTCCGCGCTGACTGGTCGTTTTTCTCGCAGGGTCGGCCGCGCGGAGCACCGCCCGAACCAGCGAGGCAGCCGCGTCGAACTCGGCGTGACCGCAGAACTCACGACGCGGGGTGTCAGCAACGGTGCCGCGCGACGCGCGCGCGCGTCGGGCTCATGGAGATTGCTCGAGTGAGTCAGGTTCCCTTGTCAACGCCGTCGCCGTCGCCTTGGCTTCCTCGCCCTCTTCCCGGGGCCGGGGCCGTGCGACGTCTCGCTCGCGCTGTCCGTGATGGCCATGCTGACGCGGCTCGCAGCTCTGTTTGCTCCGGATGCCGACGGGGACCGTCGGAGACGCCGACGCCGTGATCGGGCTCTGCGATGCCGGCGGTTCATCACCGCGTCCGCGGTTGCCGTCTCCGCTCGCAAACTGCGCGGCTGGGACGGGGACTGTCGTTCGCCGTCGACGCCGACCGATTCCCTGGCCGCTTGCGCGGCGCTTGGCTCTCGGCCCCGCGCTCTCGCCCACATCGTACGTTTCTGTCCGATTCCCTTCTGAGATGCATTGCTGATACCCTTTCCGCCCAGATACCCGCGCTAACTTGATGAATGGCCACGGCGAGCAAGTTCAAGATCAGGAACCGCCGTTTCGGCCGATCGTGAGTCTCTGTTTGTTGCCCCGCCCGCCGCTGCTGACGACTCGACTCGACACAGACATTGTCCGTTTGCTCGATGGAGGGCGCCTCCGGGTCGGAATGCGTGCAGGGGACCTGCTTTGACGTCGTTGAGGTGTTATGTGCCTGGTACAACGCAAGGTTCGTTCTGCTTTCTCTTCTTTCTTCCGGTCAGCTAACAATCTTTGCCAGGCCGCTCTTCCTCGCGACGCCCGTCACTCCAGTGGAGTTGCGCTCGACAGAAAGGACGTCTAAGAGCCTGGCCGCGCCGGAGCGCCAGCTGCTGCGCTTCCCGTTCGTGCGGAGTGCTCGAGCCCGCCAGGCTCCGATGTCAAGACCGGCTCGTCGACGAGCACGTCGCGGACCTGGCCTCGGATCGGCGGCTGAGCTTGTTGCTGGCGCGCCCTGCGCCTGCGAGCTTGCGGGGCGGAGAGCTTCACTGGTGAGCTCGTCGCTTCGATTTTTCTTCGGGCCTGCTAACGATCTTCGCCAGAACATCCCGCCACGTGCACCTTCGGCCTCAGCTGCTCTCAAGGTCGACAGGGGCGGTGGGCGCGAGCTAGTTCTCGGGCATGCGCTTGCCGTCGCGCTCGTCGTTCACGCGGCGGCGGCGCCCTTGTCGGTGCCCGCAAACCGCCGCGTACAGCAGCTCCGCGGAGCGTCCCCGCGGGTGGAATGGCGGCTCGAGGGCCGTCAAGAAGCACAAGGAGCTTAACGCCTTGCGCGCGGGACTGCATCGTGCGTATTCGCGCTCGCCGGCGCCTAATATCCTCTGACAGCTGACGTCCCTCGCAGGCTTCGTGCGTGCCGCCGCGTCCTAAAACAGGTCCCCGCGGACGTTCACGGTCTACACCACGCTGGCCGCCGCCGCCGCCGTGCCCAGGGCTCGCGCATCGTTGGCGACGACCTCAACGTCGTCCTCGACGACGGTCGCGACTGCGAAAGGTAATGTTTGTCTTTCTTCGCCGCGTCTCGTGCGCTGACTGATCCATTTGATAGCAATGCAGGGCTATTGTCTCGAACAGGGAGGATGGGCGCGCGGGGACCGGCGCTCAATCTCAGCTCGGCTTCTTGCACCGGCACCTCGCGGACGCCCTTCCCCGGCGCCCAACCTCGTCTCTAACGTCGCCGCTGCCGCTGGCGACAACCAACTTGTTGTCCGTGCCAGCCGCGGTGCAGCATCGCGAGTCTTTGTCAAGGTACGCGGCCTGCTTCGTCCCGCGCGTTCTCGTCGCTGACTAAGCAGCTCAGGAACGCGCGCGCGCAGCCATCGTCGAGCCCAGCCGTCGTCGTTGCCCTCGACGTCGTCGCGCCCAGGGTACCGCCTCGCAGCGCGGGACCGGCGCCTGCAGCCCGTCGCGGCCGCCATCGCGCTGGGCATCGCGGGCATCGTCAACAGCGGATGCGCCAGGTAAAGGTACGGCGTGTCTTTAGTCATCGCGCACAGCAATCTGACTTTGTTTACAGGCTTCTATCAGCGTGCAAGACGTCGATGCCGGTGCTTGTTAGCCACCGTCGCGGTCCGTCCCATCCATTCCCCGTCGCGATCGTGCAACCTCTCGGCCACCGCGTCGCGCTCACAGCTCCTGCGCGTCGGGAACAGGGTTCAACACGCCGTAGACGTTTCCCTGCGACGCAACCCAGAATCCAAGCAGGTGCGGCAGTCCGCAATCGCATTTCCGCGCATTTGCTGACATTGCACTTCTAGCTCTTTCGCACGATGGGAGGGCGGTCTTTTAGATACCATTGTAGTCGCCAGTAGTAGCACTACCGCAATGTATCGACTAGCTAGTCCCCAATGCAGCGCTTTTACCCCAACTCCCCGCATTGACCGAATCCGGCCATGAACCTGCCAAATCCGGTATCCCAGCCTTCCCCCGTGTCCCAGGCACGGTCCCCGCGAGACCCGCAGCAAGGAACCCGTAAACGGAGTGCAAGAACCGCCTGCAAGTCCCGAAACGGACAGAGTAACCCCCCAAGTATAATCCAAGTTGTAATACACATTGTACATTCGGACCACTTAAGGGGCGGTTGATGGCGAGGCACCTATGAATTTTTCTCAATCGTGACGTCATTGCCGTCCGAGCTGTTTTTTGAGAGAGCTCAAAATGCCGCGGAATCGGCCCAAAAAACACTTTGCACATGACTCAAAAAACACCCATTTTCCGACCAAATCCGCACCCATCCTGCTGCCATGTCACCCCCGAATTTGACAACGAAAAGTGCGCTGTGATCCTGTCAGGGTGAGCAACGCGGGGAATCAATGTCGATCCTCGTCCAAGTTTCACGCGGACAGTGGCGCACTAGTTCAAGTCGACAGAGCAGCGAGAATCAGGACAGTGCGCGGGGGACCGCGAAGCCCGTGTCTGGCAGGGAGATGTCGGGTTCAACAAAGCAGGGAAGGAGAGACGCTGCAAGAAGTGCATGTGTCCCGAAGGCAGGGGCGGCTGCCGTGAAGCCCGCGTCGAGTCTCTGAACAGGGGAGCAGCGCGCAAGACGTAAGATCTACCGCAGGCCAGTGAGGGATAGCACGCTGCGAGAAGTGACCCGATGCTGCGAGATAGTGCGGCGACGCAGGGACGAACGGACGAGGATGCTGGAAGTCGCGTGCGTCGTGCTGTATAGATATAGGGGACTCCGTGTTGCCCGCAGCATTCAAGTTCTGGGCGCAGCAAAAGACGCATATGAGTCCTTGAACAAGGAGACGGATGCGCTTCAATGTCCCGCAAGGGTGGTTCAACGCGCTACAAGTACGACTCCAGAAAATTGCCTTACCATCACGAATGGGGCAGCGAGATAAGAAGAGGGGGCGCACAGGTTGAGATGACCTCGCGGGGCAAGATCGCGTGAGTGCGAGAGCGCGGAGCGGTATAAGATGTTGCTCACCCGAAGCTGAGGCAGTGGAGGTATTTCTGAGACCATTGATGACGCGGGGCGAAGGACAAGACGTGGACGGCGCGTGTGAAACGCCGTGAGAAATTTACCGTGCGATGCATCGAGCAGTCGCACGCCATGATTGGGTATGAGAGGCGATGGGCTAGACACGACGTGAATAGCGAGTCCAGACTCGTCTGGTGCGTACTGTGAGACTCCGTGGGAGGCCTGAATGCGTTCATGTTCGGAGCAAAGCACGATGAGGCTCGCTGCCGAAGTTTAGCCAAAGTCAAAGTTGGAGTACCGTGATGAAAGGGGTGGAGAGCCGAACGTGGCTTTGACTAGCTTTGTGAAGGGGCGTGGGATGGCAAGAGTCCAAACCGGGAACGGACTGAATGGGTGAACGACTACAGCCAATTATACCCACTGGACATGCACGAGCCCAAGTCATATCAGACGCATCAACGCGTATCGCGCATATAGCAGCTCAGGGAATTAGGCATGAGGCGGACCGTATCATTGGATCACATTCAATATCAGGGTGCGAGACACGAGGTAGACAGCGTCATCGCTCCAGACCAAGTTCGAGGAGCCTGCCGAACTCCAGTGGCAGTTCGACGGAGTAGGTGTACAAGAACCGGGGGGTCTTGTGAGCTGTGAGGCGGCAGGTAATACGACCTGCAGTCGCGAGCTTGTGATTCTGCAGTGCTGTCAAAAGACACCCGCCGAAGGTGCGAGCCTGGCAGGGTAGCGGACACGAGGTGATCAGCGTCGAGCCAAAAGGCAGTTCCAGGAACGCATTCGGGTAGTACGGCTCTGAGAACTGGATGCGAGCGAGAGTAGACATTTAGAGCACGCTCATGCGCCCGGCTAATGACATGGGAGACGGTCGGGTAGACGGTGAGGAAGCAGGACCCTTGCACACTAGCTCGTATGCAGCAACAGAACGCGAGGAGACAGCGCGGCGGCTTCTAGCGGTACCAGGGAGTTGGCGGCGCCGCATACACAGAGCACAGGTCCAGACGTGGGGACCGCAACCGCCGGCCGCCGCGAAACGCTTTGAAAGGCATGTAGTCGGCAGCGCGTCGCGTGTCCGCAACTAGCGTGCCAGCGGCGGCGGCGCGCGAGGAAGAGCCCGAGACGGCTCGGTCGGAGAACAGGGGAAGGACTTTGCCTCTCCTGCACCTTCCACCACCTTGCCTGCGCTCGACCCCGCCGCGCCTCCTCTTCCCAGCCGCGCGCGCGTCTTCCACTGCGCGCGGCGCGACGCGACGGCAGGCGTCAGCGCCAGCAGGGCGGGCAGGCGGGCGCGCAGCGCCCGCCGACCACCGACCGCACAGCTCGATGCACGCGACCTGCGCCTGGCTGCTCGTGTCCCCCTCGCGCCCCTGCGCCCCTGCGTCTTTGCCAGCCAGCGCCAACGCCGCCAGCACCGCACGCTGTCCGTGGCACCCCGCATACATTGCGCGCATACAGCCGTCGATGACGCACGCGCGGCTTCGTTGGCCACAGGCGGGACTGAAGGCTACCGCGCATGCCCGACAGGTCTGCTCGCCGTCGCCGCGAGGCGCAGCGCCAGCGCGTCGCAAAGACGAGCTGGGCGCCGCTGGCTGCTGCATGACGTCGACCAGGACCAATACATGGCGCACGCAGACGGCACAGTCGAGCTCGACTCGCAGGCTGGCAGCGCGACTGCTAGTAGTACCGGTAGTTAGTCTTGCTTACTTTCTTCGCGCTCAATACAGTGGTTTTGTTCATTTGCTTATATTCGTTTGAAGTGTGCCTTTACCTACCCACATGCGCGCGTCTCTCAGCCTCGCTGTCGGCCACTACGAGTCTACGACGCCCTAGCCGGCTCCGACGCGTGCGTCCCGCTCGGTGGGCCGCACGACTCCGCCCAGTCATCATGCAAGAATCCTGTTGGGGACAGTGATCAGCATACGCAAGCAGTCGCCGGCAATGGACACCGTACCTGCGCGATCGGCCTCGAGGTTCAGGGAGCGGGCTAGAAGCGATGTCAGCGCATATACGCCGTCTCTAGGCAGCACGCGACATACCAGCACGGTCAGACTCGACGTGGCGTCCTCTGTCGACAGCGAAGATGCGGATGGGGCGACGTCTGCAAAGTTTCGGTCAGCGGCGAGCGTAACCAGACGGCAAGCCACTTACCAAGACGGCGGCCGGTTCCCTGAATGACTAAAGAACGTTCAGCAGGACGTCTTGTACACCGACGTACGCATATCAAAAGGGGAGCGGCGGCGCCGTTCGAGTGCGGGCAGCATCGCCCTAGTCGCGACCGTGACGGCCGTGCCGGTGAGACGGACGTGGGGCTGCGCTGCGCGACGTCAGCACGCGATCACGCAGTCGCCGGGCATAGTAACGGCATACGTACTTCATGTTCGGCGAGTCGGGCGGCGACGCCCGCGCGAGCCTGTTGTTAGCAGAAAATTTTGAGCGTGCCGAGTGACTGTCAAAGTCGGCGTCAGCGGCAGCGTCAGGGACAAGAGGAAGAGCGACGAGCTCACCCTCAACGATAACGGCAGCGGGAGCACGTCGTCGGGAACGCTAGGCTGCTGTTGTCAGCGATGCCCAAGGACTCCTGGTCACGGTCAGCATTGCATCGGGACAGGGCGGGGAACGTACCAGCAGCGGGGAGAGGGGTCTCGTGCGATGCTGACAATGAGCTGGATGTCTGAGGCGCGGAGGGAGGCCCGGTCGAGGTCGCCGTCGCCGCGGATGCTGCCGGCCGACGTCAACGTCGTTCACGGAAAAGCAGAGCACATCGATCAGACTCACCTGGAACGGCTGTTACATCGACCGCAGTGCTCAGGGAGGGCCGAGTGTTGAGCGGGACGGCGGCGAGGCGGCGGGGCGGGGCGGAGCGACATGGATGGTGGTGGTAGGAGGGAAAGAAAGGACGGCGGAGTGTCGATGTCCAAGCCGAGCCTTCCGCGCAGCCTCTTATACTCTCGAACGCTGCAACCAGTTCCGTAGCATTCCCGGGGCGCTGACTATAATGTTTGAGATGCAACGAGACTGCGGCGCTTGCGCGGAAGGTGCGATTTCCGACTCGGCGGTGTTGGGTGCCTCCCCCGCCGCCCTCGCCTCGCGCGCGTCGAGCCCGAGGTGCAATTCCTCCGTCTCACACAGCGCAGAACGGTCTCGCGCGCTCTCCAATAGACGCCCATAGTAGTTCCAGCATGTGAGGCGCAGTACTCGGCATACCCTATGACCCACCTCGCCAACTCGGAAAATGCGATATGCAACGCGTTGCAATTGCAACACGCCGATCAGAGTCCCTGCTGCGGCTTCTCGCACTAACAGAACCGGCGTTTGATCTCCGTGAAACTCGGAGAGTGGCCCGATTACAGGGCTTTACGCTGGCAACGCGATTCGCTCTCCCACGCGATTCCGCACTTCCCGACGGGTTCCTGGCCTAGAATTCGCGCGGGAAGCATCTTTGTCATGCCACATGCTGGTCTGACACATGAGACGCCCAGTCGGGCCCGGCCACGGCGCGATCGAGTGGGTTCCTGAGATGCAGTTCGAGGACGATCGGAGTCTGATTTTGCGCTGGCCTCGAGCTCCCCAGCGCGAATTCTTCGTCTCAACGCGCAGAATGCCCTCCCAAAGCAGTCTCAGGGTCTCAGGAAAGGCTTACGTAAGCAGGTGCATAGGGGCTGCGTCGTTCCCATGCAGGCTCAACCTGTACCCTGCAAACTCGCGCTATTCAACGCGTTGCGATTGCAACGCGCTCATCAGACCGCTGCTGCGGCTTCTCGGACTAACAGAACCGGCGTTTGATCTCCGTGAGACTCGGAGAAGTGGCGCCGATTTGAGGGCTTTCCGCTGGCGACGTTTTTCCATTGGAACGTCGTTTCTAAGCGTTCCACGCGATTCCTGTGCGTCTCGCTTCGCGCACGGCACGCCAAGGCTTGGCAAAGGTCATCTGAGTCATGAGGCCGGCCGGCGGACTCGGGCGACTCGAGTTCTCGTCGGCACGGGGGAGCAGGTTCGAGGAGGATCGGAGTTTGATTCTGCCTCTTCCTCCAGCGCGAAAGCGAATTGCTCACGCAAACGTGCCGCAATTGACACAAATTTTGGTATGCCACACTTATAAACTGCTTACGTAAGCATATATGTGGAAATAGGGCTACCTGTGTACACAAAATCGCATACCCTCGAAATCTGCACCATATGACGCACTGCGCTCGCGCCGCGGCCGCATCAGATCCATGCCGCGCGTTCCCACACTAACAGAACCGGAGATTGATGGCCTTGAAACTCGGCGGTGCGAGTGAATTGAGCGTTTTGCGCTGGCGACGGTGTTTGCTCGTCCACGCTTTTCCGTGCTTCCCGAGCGATTTCTGTCTTAGATCTTCTGCGTACGGCGCTATGACGCAGATCAAATGAGCCTCAAGTCATGAGACCCGCCGCCAATACCGAGATTGGTCGGACACTTGTTGAACGGAGGGCCGTGTGCGAGGGCCCTTCGGAGTTTCACGAAGTGTCTCCTCGCGGCCGCGGAACGCGTCTGCCATTTCCTATCGCTCAGAACACCATTTTCTAAGCTCTCATGTTCCCATTGAGTGCTTACGTAAGCAATGAACGCGTGCTGTATTGAAATCCCTGCGAAATGCAGGCCGATCGGATAGTAGAGCTTGGAATGCTATCCGCGGGTAGAGATGTGTTCGTCAGCTCATTCCAGGCAAAGCGTCCTTGCGGGTTACATATGGGTCACCCTGAGTTTAACCCAGGACCGTGTAATGCTACTAAGCGCCGGTCAATGAGAGGGAAACGGCTGCGAGAGCCATAGCCACAGCATATGCATAGGTGCTCTACCGGCGCGCGATCTCTCTTCCGCCGTTGTTTGCGCTCTCGCACATCAATCAACGGCGTTTCATTGAGCCCGTGATCTACGTCATCTGTACCTGCGCGTTTTCCGCGGGCAACGGAATTCGTTTCCTTGTGGCCAACCCGATTTCCCGACCTGCCGCTGCTATTCGCGCCGAGATTGCGAGTGCCGCCCGCCCTTTCGGGGAAGCAGTATCGGCTCAAGTGTATAGAGTGGAGAAGTATCCTGTCAGCGTCATGGGGCCGCTGCCGAGACGAGAGTGAGGTCTCTTGCAGGCTGCATGTCTCGGTTCCTGCGTTGAGATCGAACACGGGATGGAGTTCGGACGTCATCCCCGAGCAGCTCAACGGCAGTACTGTCAAATAGAGCGCTGTTTTTGCCAATCTGCATCGATCGAAGGCTGTACTGAGACACAACCTGCGCAGATAGTACGAAAACGAGCGCGGGAGTGAGACCGTGAGTGCGAATCGTGATCTCGCATGAATCGAACCGTCAAGACCGTGAGCCGCAATCGTCTCAGACAATGCTAAGTGGATTTATGTCCGCAGCGAGGAGATCTCTCCTATCCTGAGATGAGCGGTGACAGGACGCGCGCGAGGAATCTCGTATAAATGGGATTGAGACACGTGCACGGACTGGGACCCTGAGACTCATTACATATTGGATCTCTATATTCTGAGCGCTCCGAGCTCGGGGTGCAGGAAGCATGGTGCCGAGACGGCGGCATTGATCAGTCTGTGAGGGAAGTGACGCAACGCGCGAAGGATTATTGTCAGGGCCCCGCGCATACAATCTGCTCTGTCATCTGACGTCCAGGAAATGACTGTTTAGCACGCTTAGTGTCTGATCGGGCGAATGGCTAAATGAGAGAAGCGCAGTTGCACAGGACTCGCTTGCGAAAGTCCGGGCACGGAGGCCGGGCGAAAATTTTCGCCTCCTTGATCTCCGCTGGTTTCCCTCCACTCCCCACGTTCCAACATATGGGTTCCGGCAGTCCCATTCAGTAGTTATCCATCAGCGGCAACTTCCGTATGGGACAGTCTCTCCGATTGCTGAGAGGTCACTTCACTTTCTAGAATCGACGGGGAAAGTATATAGCGCACAGGCTAAACTGATTCTAAGATACTTGTTGCAAGCGGAATTTCGAAATTCGTCCAGGAGCGGACGCAAGACGCGAAACAGTGTCCCGTTTCGCATTCATCGGAACACTGAAAGGAATTGAGACCCCTTATGAAAATTCTGTTGCAAAGAAACTTCTTAGAATCATAATATCATGCTATATTCCAACTTTGGTGCGATTCCGTTCCTACAATCCTGAGATGTGCAAGTGCTATCGGAATCTGCCGATTTCGACCTCTTCCTCATGGCCGGAGGCTAGTTCCAGCGATACAAGACCGCTGAAGGTCCCTATACCACCCAGAAACTAGTGAATTGCGCTAAAAGCGCATAATCCCACATTACGCTATGGGGATGAACGATGCGGGGTTTCAGGATGCGACACACACCGGGATACCGAACGGGCCGCAAGTTGCCCAAGGACATCCGCTTCCGCACTGCAAGCTGTTTCAATCAGGTTTTAATGGGTATATCAGCGGTAATGCACCACGACTTGAACCTGAGAAAGAGATATGGCTTGGAAATAATCTAATCAAGTGCAGCATAGGCAATGAATCGATTTTAGCGGGATGGGTAGACTACCACGGGTTCTCCAACTTTCCCAGTGTTATGAGATAGCAAATTATAGTGTTTATAAATCCCCAGTACCTGAGGAATCTCAACGAGCCTGTTGCAATGCGGTTGCTTACACCTCAGGGTTCAACATCAGCTTACATAAGCCGGCCGATCAACTGAATGGGTTTGCCGGAACCCACAACATAAGGCCCGCACCATTTTTGATCCCCCGCCAACCCTGTCTCTCTGCGCCCACGCTGCCCGTCCGCGAGCGAAGGTCTGTCTCGAGCTCACCCGCGATTATCTGCCTCGCTCATCGACCTCGACAGATCCCTCCTGTTCTGCTCGCACTTGGAGACCGAGGTTACAACGGGATCGTTGCCGTCGGTGAGTTTGGCAGACAGGCGCTGGCCGCCACGTCTGTTTGGAGCACGCTTTGCTGATGTTTGTCACCAGCTCTCTCTCTCGTTCCTCATCGCGCGCAGCGCCGACGGCTGCTCTGCCCGAGCTATTCCGCCCCAACAGTGCCAGATTCGTTCAGGCAGTACTGCGCGTGCTGTATTCCGCGCTGACTGGTCGTTTTTCTCGCAGGGTCGGCCGCGCGGAGCACCGCCCGAACCAGCGAGGCAGCCGCGTCGAACTCGGCGTGACCGCAGAACTCACGACGCGGGGTGTCAGCAACGGTGCCGCGCGACGCGCGCGCGCGTCGGGCTCATGGAGATTGCTCGAGTGAGTCAGGTTCCCTTGTCAACGCCGTCGCCGTCGCCTTGGCTTCCTCGCCCTCTTCCCGGGGCCGGGGCCGTGCGACGTCTCGCTCGCGCTGTCCGTGATGGCCATGCTGACGCGGCTCGCAGCTCTGTTTGCTCCGGATGCCGACGGGGACCGTCGGAGACGCCGACGCCGTGATCGGGCTCTGCGATGCCGGCGGTTCATCACCGCGTCCGCGGTTGCCGTCTCCGCTCGCAAACTGCGCGGCTGGGACGGGGACTGTCGTTCGCCGTCGACGCCGACCGATTCCCTGGCCGCTTGCGCGGCGCTTGGCTCTCGGCCCCGCGCTCTCGCCCACATCGTACGTTTCTGTCCGATTCCCTTCTGAGATGCATTGCTGATACCCTTTCCGCCCAGATACCCGCGCTAACTTGATGAATGGCCACGGCGAGCAAGTTCAAGATCAGGAACCGCCGTTTCGGCCGATCGTGAGTCTCTGTTTGTTGCCCCGCCCGCCGCTGCTGACGACTCGACTCGACACAGACATTGTCCGTTTGCTCGATGGAGGGCGCCTCCGGGTCGGAATGCGTGCAGGGGACCTGCTTTGACGTCGTTGAGGTGTTATGTGCCTGGTACAACGCAAGGTTCGTTCTGCTTTCTCTTCTTTCTTCCGGTCAGCTAACAATCTTTGCCAGGCCGCTCTTCCTCGCGACGCCCGTCACTCCAGTGGAGTTGCGCTCGACAGAAAGGACGTCTAAGAGCCTGGCCGCGCCGGAGCGCCAGCTGCTGCGCTTCCCGTTCGTGCGGAGTGCTCGAGCCCGCCAGGCTCCGATGTCAAGACCGGCTCGTCGACGAGCACGTCGCGGACCTGGCCTCGGATCGGCGGCTGAGCTTGTTGCTGGCGCGCCCTGCGCCTGCGAGCTTGCGGGGCGGAGAGCTTCACTGGTGAGCTCGTCGCTTCGATTTTTCTTCGGGCCTGCTAACGATCTTCGCCAGAACATCCCGCCACGTGCACCTTCGGCCTCAGCTGCTCTCAAGGTCGACAGGGGCGGTGGGCGCGAGCTAGTTCTCGGGCATGCGCTTGCCGTCGCGCTCGTCGTTCACGCGGCGGCGGCGCCCTTGTCGGTGCCCGCAAACCGCCGCGTACAGCAGCTCCGCGGAGCGTCCCCGCGGGTGGAATGGCGGCTCGAGGGCCGTCAAGAAGCACAAGGAGCTTAACGCCTTGCGCGCGGGACTGCATCGTGCGTATTCGCGCTCGCCGGCGCCTAATATCCTCTGACAGCTGACGTCCCTCGCAGGCTTCGTGCGTGCCGCCGCGTCCTAAAACAGGTCCCCGCGGACGTTCACGGTCTACACCACGCTGGCCGCCGCCGCCGCCGTGCCCAGGGCTCGCGCATCGTTGGCGACGACCTCAACGTCGTCCTCGACGACGGTCGCGACTGCGAAAGGTAATGTTTGTCTTTCTTCGCCGCGTCTCGTGCGCTGACTGATCCATTTGATAGCAATGCAGGGCTATTGTCTCGAACAGGGAGGATGGGCGCGCGGGGACCGGCGCTCAATCTCAGCTCGGCTTCTTGCACCGGCACCTCGCGGACGCCCTTCCCCGGCGCCCAACCTCGTCTCTAACGTCGCCGCTGCCGCTGGCGACAACCAACTTGTTGTCCGTGCCAGCCGCGGTGCAGCATCGCGAGTCTTTGTCAAGGTACGCGGCCTGCTTCGTCCCGCGCGTTCTCGTCGCTGACTAAGCAGCTCAGGAACGCGCGCGCGCAGCCATCGTCGAGCCCAGCCGTCGTCGTTGCCCTCGACGTCGTCGCGCCCAGGGTACCGCCTCGCAGCGCGGGACCGGCGCCTGCAGCCCGTCGCGGCCGCCATCGCGCTGGGCATCGCGGGCATCGTCAACAGCGGATGCGCCAGGTAAAGGTACGGCGTGTCTTTAGTCATCGCGCACAGCAATCTGACTTTGTTTACAGGCTTCTATCAGCGTGCAAGACGTCGATGCCGGTGCTTGTTAGCCACCGTCGCGGTCCGTCCCATCCATTCCCCGTCGCGATCGTGCAACCTCTCGGCCACCGCGTCGCGCTCACAGCTCCTGCGCGTCGGGAACAGGGTTCAACACGCCGTAGACGTTTCCCTGCGACGCAACCCAGAATCCAAGCAGGTGCGGCAGTCCGCAATCGCATTTCCGCGCATTTGCTGACATTGCACTTCTAGCTCTTTCGCACGATGGGAGGGCGGTCTTTTAGATACCATTGTAGTCGCCAGTAGTAGCACTACCGCAATGTATCGACTAGCTAGTCCCCAATGCAGCGCTTTTACCCCAACTCCCCGCATTGACCGAATCCGGCCATGAACCTGCCAAATCCGGTATCCCAGCCTTCCCCCGTGTCCCAGGCACGGTCCCCGCGAGACCCGCAGCAAGGAACCCGTAAACGGAGTGCAAGAACCGCCTGCAAGTCCCGAAACGGACAGAGTAACCCCCCAAGTATAATCCAAGTTGTAATACACATTGTACATTCGGACCACTTAAGGGGCGGTTGATGGCGAGGCACCTATGAATTTTTCTCAATCGTGACGTCATTGCCGTCCGAGCTGTTTTTTGAGAGAGCTCAAAATGCCGCGGAATCGGCCCAAAAAACACTTTGCACATGACTCAAAAAACACCCATTTTCCGACCAAATCCGCACCCATCCTGCTGCCATGTCACCCCCGAATTTGACAACGAAAAGTGCGCTGTGATCCTGTCAGGGTGAGCAACGCGGGGAATCAATGTCGATCCTCGTCCAAGTTTCACGCGGACAGTGGCGCACTAGTTCAAGTCGACAGAGCAGCGAGAATCAGGACAGTGCGCGGGGGACCGCGAAGCCCGTGTCTGGCAGGGAGATGTCGGGTTCAACAAAGCAGGGAAGGAGAGACGCTGCAAGAAGTGCATGTGTCCCGAAGGCAGGGGCGGCTGCCGTGAAGCCCGCGTCGAGTCTCTGAACAGGGGAGCAGCGCGCAAGACGTAAGATCTGCCGCAGGCCAGTGAGGGATAGCACGCTGCGAGAAGTGACCCGATGCTGCGAGATAGTGCGGCGACGCAGGGACGAACGGACGAGGATGCTGGAAGTCGCGTGCGTCGTGCTGTATAGATATAGGGGACTCCGTGTTGCCCGCAGCATTCAAGTTCTGGGCGCAGCAAAAGACGCATATGAGTCCTTGAACAAGGAGACGGATGCGCTTCAATGTCCCGCAAGGGTGGTTCAAAGCGCTACTAAGTACGACTCCACAAGCCTCATCAGAAAATTGCCTTACCATCACGAATGGAGCAGCGAGATAACAAGAGGGGGCGCGCAGGTTGAGATGACCTCGCGGGGCAAGATCGCGTGAGTGCGAGAGCGCGGAGCGGTATAAGATGTTGCTCACCCGAAGCTGAGGCAGTGGAGGTATTTCTAAGACCATTGATGACGCGGGGCGAAGGACAAGACGTGGGCGGCGCGTGTGATACGCCGTGAGAAATTTACCGTGCGATGCATCGAGCAGTCGCACGCAATGATTGGGTATGAGAGGCGATGGGCTAGACACGACGTGAATAGCGAGTCCAGACTCGACTGATGCGTACTGTGAGACTCCGTGGGAGGCCTGAACGCGTTCGTGTTCGGAGCAAAGCACGATGAGGCTCGCTGCCGAAGTTTAGCCAAAGTCAAAGTTGGAGTACCGTGATGAAAGGGGTGGAGAGCCGAACGTGTCTTTGACTAGCTTTGTGAAGGGGCGTGGGATGGCAAGAGTCCAACCCGGGAACGGACTGAATGGGTGAACGGCTACAGCCAATTGTACCCACTGGACATGCACGAGCCCAAGTCATATCAGACGCATCAACGCATATCGCGCACATAGCAGCTCAGGGAATTAGGCATGAGGCGGACCGCATCATTGGATCACATTCAAAGTCAGGGTGCGAGACACGAGGTAGACAGCGTCATCGCTCCAGACCAGGTTCGAGGAGCCTGCCGAACTCCAGTGGCAGTTCAACGGAGTAGGTGTACAAGAACCGGAGGGTCTTGTGAGCGGTGAGGCGGCAGGTAATACGACCTGCAGTCGCGAGCTTGTGATTCTGCAGTGCTGTCAAAAGACACCCGCCGAAGGTGCGAGCCTGGCAGGGTAGCGGACACGAGGTGATCAGCGTCGAGCCAAAAGGCAGTTCCAGGAACGCATTCGGGTAGTACGGCTCTGAGAACTGGATGCGAGCGAGACTAGAACTTTAGAGCATGCTCATGCGCCAGACCATGACATGGGAGACAGTCGGGTGGACTGTGACGAAGCAGGACCCTTGCACACTAGCTCGTATGCAGCAACAGAAAGCGAGGAGAAGACACGGCGGCTTCTAGCGGTACCAGGGAGTTGACGGCGCCGCATACCCAGAGCACAGGTCCAGACGTGGGGACCGCAACCGCCGGCCGCCGTGAAACGCTTTGAAAGGCATGTAGTCAGCGCGTCGCGTATCAGCAACTAGCGTGCCAGCGGCGGCGGCCCGCCAGGAAAATTCCGAGATGGCTCGGTCGGAGAATAGGGGAAGAAAAAGGAGGCGAACGCGATTCAATCCCCGCCGACCCGGGTTCGCCTCCTATATGCACATGTCGGCGTCCGAACGCTACTCTCACACGTGCAATCTGCGTCAGCGGGGCCATAGTGCTGAGCGGCGGTCGTGCGGCGAGGTTGACTTCGCCACTGCCCGCGACGCACGGCTATTCCATTGCCAACACGTATTGGATCTGGAGATCTGAGATCTGGCTCCCGCGCTCTCCCCGGAAATAGCATTTGACGTGCCCGCCGTACGCTTATTCCCGCGCATGCTTCACACGTGTCTGGGTCCAGTGGCGCACGGAAACCTGCATAAAGGGGACAGGAGGGTGTGCGCCATCCGGAATTGCTCTTAGCTTGCTGCTGCCGACGACAACGAAGAGGGGACAGCTGGGACGGTACAAAAGCCGGCTCACGCGCGGATTGACGACATTCACGCCCAGTTCGCCACGTTCGTTACTTGAGTCCGGCACTCGACGCTCACTTGTCCTTTTCCCCCTTCTCCGGCCGCCCTTCAAGCTTTCCGCAAGTCTCAAGACTCGACCCCGACCTTCGTTCAACTTACGACCCAAAAGATCGACACGACATGCCCGCCTTCGTCAACGCCCCTATGCTCGCCATGGTACGTCCGCATTCAGTAGGCGTGGCTATGACGCTGATCAACGCGCACAGCCCGCCTACGCCCCCGCCTACGCCCGCTCCGGTTCCCCCTCCCCGACAGAAGACTCTCCCAGCACGCCCTCATCGCCCTTCTGGTCTCCGTCTGCGCCAGAATGGATGCTCGACGACCTCGACGGCGCGAAGCCGCTGCGCGGCACCGCCTCGTATCAATCGCTGACGGCCGCCGCGCGCGCCGTGGCCCAGACCCACGTCCCTGCGCCCGTCGCGCGCCGCCGACAGCAACCGTGCAAGCTCGCCAAGCTCGTCCTACCGCGGCTCTCGCGGCCCTCGACGTCCGACAGCGAGTACAGCGACGCGCCGCACACGCCGGTCTCGCCATGGGACGACGGCGCGGTGCTCGTGGCCGCGCACGGCGACGACCGCGCGTTCGCCACGTTCGCTTCTGCGCGCGCGGCCGCCGCGCTCTACCGCCCGGCGCCGCCGGTCGGCCTGGGCTTCTCGCCACTCGAGGTCTCTTCGCCGCTCTCGCCAGTCGAGGGGCCGTCTTCATGCTCGCCGGCCGAGGTTCCCGAGCCAGCCGAGCTGGTCTGCTGCCCGCCCCCGCGGCATCTCTGCAGCAGACTCCGCTCGACCGCCACGAAGATCGTCTTCAAACTGGTCAAAATGGCGTTCTCCAAGCTCGCACTCTCCCTCCTCTTCAAGCTCATGACGCGCGCGGGTCCCATCGGACCCTGCATGCCTGCGCTGTACGTGGTGCTGCGAACCATCGCGGCTTCGCGGCAGAAGAGCAGGGAGGAGCTGTGTGCGAGTCTCGCGCTGGTGCTGTGCGCCCTGGTGTGCGCGTGTGGCGGCGCGCTGGTTGCGTTGTCTTTTGTCGGGCCCGCGCGGTGTTGACTACATGGACTGCATGCTCATTTTGTATTGCTATCTATGTTATGTCGATATCGTATGTTTACGAAACGAATGAAACGAACTGGAGCGTGAGAACACCCGCGCGGCGTGCGGGGCAAGTCAGTTGAGATTGCCGTGAAAGCTGCATGCAACCCTCGAATATAAACCATGAAAAGCGCTGCAGGAAGCAAGGTACAACGGTAGTTTATTATATTTGATGCATGCTGCCCGAAAATTTAGGCAAGGGGCGGGAGGTGAGGAAGCGGTCGGATTGAGCCGGACCTTGTTCCGCCCGCTGCCACGAGGAACATCACCTGACAAGACGACAAAACAATGACAGCTGCAGGACTCGAACCTGCGCCCTTTCGGACCGCGGCCTTAACACGGCGCCTTAACCACTCGGCCAAACTGCCATGTTGGATTATCTAGGAGGGTGCGTACACATCGCCTTTATCGAACTGATAAACTCCGATCATCGGACTCGATACCACCTTCTTTCTTCAAGTTGGACTAACATATTTCGCAGGAATCTAGAGATGTGATTGAATATGAGGGAAGTTGCAAAGCGATATCCAGTTCTTCAAGTGAAGAGGGAAAGAAGTTACACATCACATTACAGAGCTTTCTCCATTGGTTTTCTCGATGTTGTACAAGCAAGAACGGTAACAACAAGAACCCAGATAGTGGAAAATTTAATGCAGCCGTCTGCACAGAGTCTCCCTTCTCACTTCCTCTTCCGACCGAAGGCGATGTCCTGGACTTGGCTGCAGAAAAGGTCAGCATTCGGGCAGATGCAGAATAGTAGTTGAGAGCGCCGTACACAACGGGGATCTTGGTCGGCTGGCCTGCCATAGTGACCAGTGTCGTCGGGAACAGCTGCGTCGCGCACTATGGAGGGCTTCATCAAGTGTGCACCATGGATCTACGATGCGAACTTACACCCTGCTCGATGTCATCGTGAGTCTTGCCCGGCGGGAAGAACGCCTGCTTGGCCGTCGCGGGCGGGGGAGTGCCCTGAAGAGGCTCGCGTCAACATACACGGAGATCGAGCGCTGGCACAGTGACGCACAATCAGCTCGCTGCAGTCGAGGAGGTTGTTCTTGTCGTGACCCAGAAGCGAGAGCTTGCTGAATGCAGTCTGGAAGTTGCTGGCCATCGTCGACTGGCTCACTGCACGACATAGTGAGCTTGCACCATGCATTGAGTGACGCGGTACGCACGGGCGTTCTCCTGCCACGCGCACGCGGTCTCCGGGTGGCGGGCAAAGACACGGTCCGAAAGAAGACGGAATTCACCGGGGAGAGGCGACAGTTCCTCGCCTGTCGACGCCATAGCGTAAGAAAAACGCTGCTTGAGAGGGCCAGACGGGACACACCTGGGTTGGGACCGGAACCGGGGAAGAGAGTGCCGCGGAGCATGACCTCGAGGAAGACCTGCGAGTCGAAGCTGAACGGGGTCGAGTCGAACGGTGCGCCCAGAACGATGTCCTCGGGGTCAACTCCGGCCTGGTCGGCGATACTGGAATGGTGTATGATTCAATATCGTGCCCGAAGGGAGAATTGACGGTGGAACGGACCTGTGCGAAGCGAGCATGTGGATCAACTCGACGGGCGTGAAGCCAGCATCGGCCATACGCGCGAAGATGGCTACCCGACTGAGTTAGCGAATCACCCTCAAGCCGTGTGATGGAGAACTTACTGGTCGGGCTGCATCGCGGTGACGGACGTCAGAACTGTCATTCAACGCGGACGCCGGCTCGGGGACGCACTCATCGTCGGGTTCGGGGACCTGTTGGCGAGAGATTAGCGGGAGCTTGGGACATTTGATAGAGTACTGACAGTCTTGTCCGGTGCAGCCTGAGTGGCATTCGGGCGGCCGACGAAGGCAGGAATACGCGGAGCACCGGGGCAGAGCGAGAGACCGACGGCCGCGCCGAACTGGATGGCGTCGCCGTAGGTGATTCCAACGGTGTCAGCAAACCTGCGCGCAAGCGGTGAGAGGCGTAGGATGCACACTTGTGGGACGCCTACGGTTGAAGGAAGGCAGTGATGAAGTCAATCCCCTCGTTCGCATCTGTGATTGGCGTTAGGAGAGTATCGAACACCATCGAAAGAGACTCACGATACGCGAGCTCGATGTCGCCGAACTGAATCATGCTGCCGTCCGCGCCTCCGCCCTTGTTCGAGTGCAGCGAAAAGCCGATCGCGTCGTGGAACGCGATGCGCACGAGCGAGTGCACGTTCTCTCTGCACACGTTGAGGAAGCTACGGCAGCGTCAGTCCAGGACTTTCTCTGTATCTGCGACACGGTCGACACGCACATTTCGTTGATAAATCTGTCGCGGACCTGAGGAGATGGTCGTGTTAGAGCGCCGAGGATAAACCGCGATATCGGGACACACGTTGGCCCAGAAACAGCACTGTATGCCTGTGTCAGCACCGCGCTATGAGACCGAGGGGGAAACGACAGACCTGAGGGTTTACGGCACTGTGCACGCCATCGGGGCAGGTCGCGGCGGGCGCAGCTAGTAGCCCGATCATTAGCAATATTCATGACCAAGGCATCGTATGCATACCATAGGCAGCGGCTGCGAGGCCAAGAGCGACGAGAGGAGCAGCAATCATACTGGAGCTGGTTTGGCGACCCGAAGAGTGCTGCATTCCAGCCAACTCTCGCAGATGCTTTATAGTTTGCCATCCCACCACCGGCAACCCGATCCTGCGACCCACGACGAGGGACCCGGCGGCGACCTGTTGAGGGTGGACACTGCTGTCCAATGACCGGCGTCGCATTACAAGTTGAGGAGGTTTCGCGCTCGGTCTGTGCGCGTCGAGGATCAGTGGTAACCAATTGCTGGGGGTGCATTACACGCACTGGGATCCCTGCGAGAGAACTCTCGACCCGGCAGCCAATGGCCGGCGAGGCATTACAGCCCTTGATCTGTCTCGTGAGACAACCGAATACGACCTTGAGGACGGAAACGGACGGGAAGCCAATAGCCTAACGCGCACCTCAAGGGCCTACTCGCGTCTCCTTCTGTTTGGGGCGTGCAAGCGGGTGCACTGGAAGCCACAAACAGTCAGGCACTCCGGCTAGCACAGGATGACCCGCCAAGCACTGCCGGCGCAACGTTTCCAAGAATGCAACAGGTGCGCCTGGTCCATGAATAGCACGAGTGGCAATAGAGAGCCGGGGATAGACGTGCAGCGCGGGAGGGCCGGGACGGCCGAAGCGGATGTAGATGCTGTCGGACGAAGTTGGGCGTTTCTTTCGCCCTGGGCGACACGAGAGCTGGCAGGAAAAGGGTAAATCGGCGTGGGGACCAGACGCCGGTCCAATCGCCGGTCAGCAGTTTGTCAAGGAACGGGATCAGGCAGTAGGAGCGCACGCGAAGGGGCTCGTATTTATAGCCCATGCTTCGGTGCCATTCAAAGGCGCCGAACGGTACCCACAAGAGCCATTTCATCCGGAATATCGTGTGAATGCGAGAAATAATGGGTCATGGACGTAGCAATACCGAGAGATGGACAGCGCGCGGGCCGGCCTGAGGATCGCGTCGATATGAATGTCGACGAGCCTTGCGAACGGGCATGAGCAATTGCAGGCTTCGGGGTATCGCGCACGGCGCCCCATAAGGTTGTAACAAACAAGAGTCACGGTACTCACGGTAGTCGGATGCACGACCGAATGGAGGCAACCATCCGATCCGCTTGTTCGTTTCGCCAAGGATAAGCTGGGAAACACAGCGGCCAGGGTACTTGAGCTGCAAGTACCTACCCGTGTGTCCCCAGCAGGCCTTCTGATACGCATCACCGAGTTTAAGAGCGGGGCGGCGCAGCCGGGCTGGGATTCCACAAGACTTAAGTGTTCTGTGCAAGTTCGGTGCTTTGAGCAAGCGAGCCTCAGTATGAGATTGGCGCTGTCTGGGAGAGACAAGGACGGGACGCGTCAGTCCCGAGCACACTAGCTGTTCTCCCATCGGGCGGAAACGTCGTTCACATCCCGATAGGGATACCGTATCCGGCGGAGTATCCCTTGCAAGCTGTAGCTGTGCCCACCGAAAGGAGAGAACAAAACCGCAGTGCACTGGGATCGTACGTGTTCGCCGAGAACAAATACGATTCCAGTTATTATGTTCGCCGACAACAGAAATCAGGCTTTTCCTGCCCACGGTACACGGCCATGTAGTTTAGGCAATAGACGCGTGCCCGTCCTCTGCGGCGCGACACAGCAACAAAACTGCCAGACGATGCCTCCATATCGACAGCCACGGATGCTGATGAGTCTTCAGCGGTATATTATGCAAGATAATCGCCATTTGGGATGGTAAGGTCGACGCGAAGTCAACTGTCCGAGTGGCAAGCGAGCACGAACATTTTCGTCCGTAACCGCATGAGGAAGGCAAGCAGCCAATGGAGCTACAAGCCGTATCCCAGCAAATATCAAAGCACAAGCAGGATTGCGCTTATAGAGCGCTCTGGCCGACGCAAATAAGGGCCGTGTGCGAAAGTGGGGAGAGCATGACACGAGCAGCGGACTTTCAAAAGCGCGTTGTTCCAGCCTCGATGTTTCGCATAGGCGTTCAATCATCATATAAAGTCATGCACACTGATGATCTAGGGTAAAATACACTAGCCGTGGGAATATTGCGTACGAAAACCACCCGGAATGGCTGAGGACTCAGGAAGGGCACCGTACCACTGGCAGATTACTGCCTGCGTGCCACATCAGTGAGCATCGATGATCTTGGAGTTTTATATTGACTCATATCCGGCAACATAAGTTAATAAACTATGTATCGCGGGCATATGGGGAGGGATGCCTCGGTCGGGGTGCCTGTGATTCGGACCGCGCGCCACAACACTTCTTCGAGTGAATCGAGGGAATCCGCAAGTCTCACCTGCCGAACTTCCACACCTGCTTTGAGACTCACAGGGAGCCTGTTCTCACGCGGGTATTGGCGGCGGGACAGCCGCTACGAGCCGGTTCGGTGCAGAAGTCTATCCACGGAGGAACATCCGGACGGCTCGAAGGCTCGCACGCCGCATGCACACCTTTCCCCGGCCCATCCTGCCTGTAAAAGTTATATTCTGAGTTCACTAAGCGTATGAAAGTATCTTGCGATGATCTCACCTTGTCTCATGTTGGTATCCTCCGTAATGGCCACCGAGAACGCAAATCGAGCAACCGCCGCGCGCCGCGGAGGAACTCTCAGCGCGCGCCCAAGCCCCGGCTGTTTGAGAAAGCGCAGCTTTGCCAAGAGCGCGAGTCGAATCCGAAGGCAGATAAACCGAGCCGCGTCGCGAACTACCCTTGCAGTACTCTCTCCCTCGTTCTCGCTCTTTTGGACATCTCTCAGCAATGCGCTGTAAGTACTGAACTTGACCTCCAATTGGTGCTGCAGTTGACAATCTTAGTGCAACTGCCAGAGGGCGTCTCGCTCTACCACTACACGCCGACGAAATGGGTGTGCGCGACTTACGTCGCGCTGTTCAGCACCTCCATGCGTGCGTCCTCAGACCACCCATCCACCTCGATCTCTCTTACTGATCCTGTCTAGTACTACACACCGTGCAAGCTGTCCACTATAAACTTTGGTGGCTGCTCCTGACCGCAACGCTTTGCGGCGTGAGCGAGACGTTGGGCTGGTCCGCGCGGCTGTGGTCGAGCCTTGCGCCGATACTCAAGACGCCGTTCCTCATCCAGTGCGCCCATCTCCCGTCCTTTGCGGGTTCTTTCCCTCTCACCGCAAAATTCAGGATTGTCACGACGATGTGAGCAAATCGCGCGACGTCCGAGGCTCGCTGACTGAGAACTGGGATTACAGTAACGCGCCGACGTTCCTCGTCGCGGCGAACTTCATCATCCTCGGGCGCATCGTGCGTCTCCTCGGGCCGCACTTCAGCCGGCTCAGCCCCGCGATGTGTGCGTCCTGTCCAGCCTCCCTTATTCCCCATTCTCCCCCGCTCTGAGACGCCGCTGACGCTGACGCGCCGCGCAGACTCGATCGTGTTCCTCAGTGCAGACACCGCGGCGCTCGTCGTGCAAGCCGTCGGCGGCGGGCGCGCGTCGGCCGCGGGGACGCTCGAGGGCGCGGACCGCGGCGCGAAGATCATGCTCGGCGGCATCGTGCTGCAGTTCGGTGCGTCCCCTTCCTCCCTAGCCCCTCTCCCGACCCCCACCTTCCATACCTCGTTTCCGCTGACACACCGCTATCCGTACAGTGGCAGTCCTGCTCTACGTCGCGCTCGCGCTCGAGTTCCTCATCCGGTACTTCCGCAACAAACCTCTGCGCCCCGCCGTCGACGAGGACCAGAAGAGGGGCGCGCTCGACTCACGGCTGCGCGCGATGCTCTTCGGCCTGTGCCTGAGCACGCTGTGCATCCTCGTGCGCACGGTGTACCGCACGATCGAGCTGACGGACGGCTGGACGGGGCGCATCATCAGCAACGAGCAGCTCTTCAGTGAGTCCGACCAGCGTTGAGGAGAGCGGGGCTGATGTACAAGGGGTACTGTAGATGTACTCGACGGGATGCCCATCGCGCTTGCCATGTACACCCTCAACGTCTTTCACCCTGGGCGGCTTGGCGTGTTCGCTGCCGAGGCGGAGAAGGATGAGGAGGGTGAGAAGGCGCCGTGAGCGAGGGAATTGTCAGGGAATGGCAGTTGCTGCGTCGTGATAGATACCCATGTTGAAGATAAGAGTTTTAGTCGGTCCCAGCGCGTGCCAGCGCCATAGGAGTGGTACATTAATCAGTCTCAACTGTGTTCAGGCGAGAGACACACTGGAGGTGTCCGTCTACTCATGCTATCATCGCACCCGCTGCGAAGGTTCATAGAACCGCTCTCAGTCATTCTTCGCAATGCGATTGCGGTATACGAGTTGCACTATCCACCTAGTGTAAGGCTTTCCATGGCCTCCGAACCCAGTTTAGCTGTCATGTTAGCATTCACAGTAATCCTCTTCTACCGTGGTGCGATGAATCTGACTCCGGCCCAATGGCCTCAATGCAGTGACGTAATGTCGATCTGCTTTACCCTCCTTTGTTCTAAATCGGGCGCAAACAGGATCGTCGCCATGAATCTAAACCCGAGGACCCCAACGGTTTCGCGCCTCACCCCAGAGAATTGGAGGGCTCCGAGGGTATAAAAGCTGCAGCATTCCTCGGCTGGGCAAAACGCTCTTCTTCCCCCCTCTCGCATGTTCTCGCGCGGCCGAACGCGAACGACGCGTGTTCCTTCGCCTCTTGGCTCCATGTGATCTATGACGTCACGCGCCGCCGTCCTTCGCGCGCGGAGATCGCGTCGCGCGCTGACCTCCGCGCGCGGAGTCCGAAAGCGCACCTCTGGGCTCTCTGTTGCTCCTGTCCTGCTGTCGACGCGCTGTTCCTGCTGACCGCTTCACCTGCTTTGCGATGTCACGCGCTGCTGCCCTTCGCGCGCGGAGATCGCGCGCCGCGCCGACCTCCGCGTGCGGAGTCCAAAAGCGTTCCCCAGGCTGTGTCCTTCATCCGCCGGTCTCTCGATATGCACGCCGTCTTGGCCTGAGTTCTTGATGCTTCAGGCAACGCAGTAACTATTACCAGTTTTGACTTGGCTGGCTGGCTGGCATCTGGGGGACTTTCGCCCTAGCACGGGTCCGCGGAGGACGTGGGCGGCGCCCAGGCCTACGCGGGGCCGTCTGCTTCGACGGCATCACCTGCGACAGCGAACAGCAGGCCGCGGCCCGTCAGCATCGCGGCCCCGCCGACAGCGCCGCCGACGAAGCGGATGAGCGTGCTGGGCAAGCTCGCGAAGCACACGCCCGAGCCCTGCTACTCTTCCTGTTTTCTGTCTTTCCCCGAGTTTGACGCTCTCCCTTGCACCGGTTCCATGCTCGGCACTCTGAGATCGGCAGTCTCGTGCGTTCAAAGGGGGTCTGAAAGGAGGGAAGTCATGAACCCATCTGTCATCCTTTCCTTGCCTTGTGTACTGCGCCCCCACAAGGTCGGCTCGGGCCCAGTGACCCGTGCTCCCGACGAGATTTCGCATTTGAGGCACGGCAACCCAGGGTAAGTAACACCGCGCAAACGGCACGAAACCACTGGCACCTGTTGTTGATCGCGCCCTGAGCCTCTACGAACGAAGCACGATGAGAAACAGCACGAAGGCGTCTCTCATGCGGTGGTGATGCGGACCGACTTCAATATTCATATTTCAACTCTCGCGCAGGCCTCACGCTAGCCCATGCCGATCTTCCGACTGTCCGCGGATTCGGTCTAGAGCACAGTCGGCTGCGGCTGTCGAGCACGTCGACGGGCACATCCACCACCCTCTCAGGGGCTCCACAGCCCATCTCCATGTGCGAACGGCACACGCTGCTCGACTTTCACGAAAGCAGCATCGAAGGTATCCCGCCTCGGGTAGACGATCCCGCTCGGAAGCGCCAGCACGAGTCGCAAGACCTTATTTTCGCTGGATACAAGGGCGACGGCAGTTCCTCCGAGTTTTGGACCTCCATAGGCATGCAGCATCCTCCCCAAGATTGACTACCGATTCTGAACAGGCTTTTCCGGTTTCGCAAGTGCCCCAGCGCCCTCTCGTCGCAATCCATCACCGGGCGAAGCGTGTGCTCAACCCGCTCAGCAAGCAGGGCAAACGGTTGGAGGACGAGTATACGGCATTGATCGGGTTCGCATTGCTCTCCTCCTAGCCCCTCATATGCGCACCACAGGGCGATGGGCTCCCTGGGCCAGGCGTGGGAGAAGCTATCGGAGCGCATGGGCCGCACGGCGAGCGACTGCCGCAACCGCTGGCGTAGCCACCTGCAGCACCGCGAGTCGCGCAACACCGGCCTGTGGACGGACGCGGAGCACCACTCTCGTGGTCTCACCAGGGCGCCCCGCGCAGCCCGTAAATGCTCACCCAGGTCCCGTCCAGGACAGCCCGCGGTGGGTTTGATCCTCCGAGAACTTCTGACAGCAGATTGCAACTGAGCTGCTCCAGATTAGGAAGGTAGTGGCGGATCGACGAACTGCGCCCGCAGCACCGGTGCCAAAAGCAAGCGCCGGTGAGAAGGGAATGTGAGTCCCACTCACAGTGGGCCTGAAGACAACGAACCTGAACATTGCAATTGCGTGAGCGAATTAGCGACGTGCGTGCGTACAAGACCCAAGAAGCGCGGAAGATGCATGCAGATGCAAGTATGTAGATGCTACAACCGTCCGTCCCGTCCATGGTCAAGACGCCGTTTTGTCCTGGGCCGCAGCGTTGTCGGGCGGGCGCCAGCCCTCGGGCACGCGCTCGCGCGCGACGCCCAGCGCGAGCTCGGCCGGCTCGCCGTGCCGTGCGGGCATCGCGAGCAGGACGGAGAGCTGCAGCTGCGGCTCGGCCAGCCGCGGAGCGTCGTCGTCGTCGTCTGCGTCGTGCGCGGCGGGCTGCTGGTGCTGCTCTTGCCGTCGGCGCAGGGCGGCCAACGAGTGCGGGAAACGCGACTCGCCGAAGATGCGGGCGAGCGCGGGCGACGAGGCCGGCGGCGCATCGGACACCGGCGCCGCCGCTGTCGATGCTGGCTGCTGCTGCTTTTCGGTCGACGCGGGTATAAGCGTTGCGTTCAACGGCTACAGCGCTTCAGCACAACGACGAAGCACAACGACGATGAACGGACCTGGAAGTCGTCCCACCGCGCAGCCTTGTCGTCGCTGACAACGGCGACGTCGTGCAGCTTCGGGCGTACCATGTTGCGCCATCGCGCGCGGTTAGACGAGCCAGGGTGGCCGGCGAGCAGGCCGGCGGCGAGCGCCTCCTCGACGCGGCGGCGGAAGCGGCGGCGCAGGACGAACGAGCGGACGAGGATGGCGACCGAGAGGGCGAGCAGCAGCAGCAGCGTCGCCAGAAAGACAAAGAGATACAGCGACGCCGGGTACGAGCTGCCCGGCGCGGGCGGCGGCCGCGGCGACGCGTGCGTGCGCTCGGGGAAGAGCGGCCGGGTCTGCGTCGGTGTCGAGGTCGCCTCGTCTGGCCCGTCCAACGTCGTGGTCGTCAGCAGTGACGATGAGGACGTCGTCTGCAGCGTCGAGGAGGCGCTGGAGCTCGGGCTCGACATGCTGACTGTGGGTGCAGACACCGCACCGGCCGGCGGTCGGCTGACTCCGTCGATCCCCGGCTTCTTTCCCTGACACCTCCACCATCTCCCGCTGCGCGATCTCCACCGGGGCCACCACTCTACATCGCATGCTCTGGGGCGCTCTGTTCTCTCAGAAGTTTTGTTGGATGCAAGGGGCGTTGGATTCCGAATTCTCCCGACGCAGACTGCTTGCTGCTTGCTGCTCGGTCCTCGGCTCTAGTCAAGCCTTCACGTCCCGTTCCCATGCCCACACCGCCCCATTTCACCAGAACCTCGCCCGTTGCTCGTGCGGGTAATATGACCCGCATATTATTGTGGAGCTGGTCGAGGTCTCGCCCCCGCCTGCAGCCTCACGAGTCACTGCTCCAAGGCCTCGACCGCCATTTATCTCGCAGAGCCTTCAGGGCCTGGTTTCATGCGACAATCTCTCTGGAGAGGGTATGAAGCAACGAGGAGTCATTCCTGTGCCAAGGGAGCCGTACGACTGAACCGCAAAGTCTGACGTCTCTCGTCACTTCCGCCTCTACTCAGCGCTGGGTCATCCCCCAACGGCGCGAGCTTGCACGCTGGAATCATACCATCACATGAGGCGCGGACATTAACCCCGAAAATATGGCGTACAGTGTCTCAGGCTGTCGCGGCTCTGAAGGCTCGATCGCTCAGTACAGATATATCGGCCACTACTGCAACAAAACGACCCACCCGCCGTAAAATCGGTGTCTCTACATCCTCACAGCGCCGGGCTCCATCCCCTTCGGGGACGCGCAATTGGGTCGTCGTCGCTGCTCGCTGCCCGGGGCGGAGGCCGCCAGGCTCTGAACCTGTGCCCGCGCGGCGAGGCCCGCCCGCCCAGGAGCGTCTGTGCCACGCGCATTGGCCTACAGTATCCTATCAGCCCTCTCGCCCGTCTGTTTTGTGCAACGAAGAGGGATTCGTCTCGTCGCTGATGGGCGCCCCGTCAGCTCGAGCGTGCGGTACGCCGTGCAGAGCGTGCTCACGCCGGCGGCGAGCAGCCGGGCGTCGAGCGCGTCTCGCTTCGGTTTTTCTATCACGCGGAGAGGCCCATTGCCGTGGTCGCAGCGCTGACTGGTAGCGTTTGACGGCGGAGGTCATCCACAAGAGCACCGGCGTACCGCGACTGTGACAAGCGCGACCTGTAACAGGTCTCGGCATATCTGTGGAACCGCTCCCAGTGACCGTCGCGTATTTGGGTTCGTAGTACATGCCTTGCCATCCTCGTGCTCAAGACGACCGTGAGCATTTCGCGTTAGCTCAAGCACCGCGATCTGCGTCCTTTCCACCATCCGCGATATCGTCCACACCATCACCGCCCCAAATCTGCCATGCATCAAGCATCGCCTGTACACGATCCTCGGACGCCGGCGGATTGCGTGCGAGCCCGGCATCGCGCCTCGCTCCATTATGAAGGCTGAACAGCTTGGATTCCTCAAGTCTGACGCGCGCCGCAAGAGGAAATGGCATTCTCCTTTGCGGCCAACGTCTTACTCCGGGGCCACCTACTGTACCATTTCGACCGTAGCCTCGCTGTAATGTGTAATGTGTCCCTCGGGGAAAAAGGTAGGATAGTGCCAATCGCCTCCGATTAGCTATCGGAGGTTCATCAGATTAGATTTTTCGGGAGCAATGATGCTACGGTCGAAATGGTACAGTATCTTGCGACACAAACGTGCGTCACGGCAGGCGCTAGAATCTCAGTCACCGATATATGGCATACTACGAGTACCTTGTCACCGTCGATCTCTACTGAGGCAGTGGGGTCCGTCTACTATTGCGCCTTGGTCTCTGCGCCAGCCGCCGTACCAACCGTTTGCGGCGGTGGGCTTGGCCTTCGCTGTATCCTCTCCAGGGCCGCGTGTCCCCGCCGCTGCGCGCGCGCTTTGCACAGTTCTCCCGGTCATGTCTTCCTCCTTCGCAGACGCTGCGTCTCATTCAACTTGGTCTGTGCCCGTGCATCGTATCTTGACGGCGCCCCGCGCAATTCACGCGCGCCTGCGCTACGTTACCTGCTTCTAATAGCATCCCCCCGCTTCGGCATACAGTATCTGTGCGCACAACATGCCGCGCTCTTCCTGCTGTCAGTTGACAGTGGGATCTCCAGCTGTACATTATTCGCGGCCGGGATCCACATCCCGGCGTCCAGATCCAGGCGTGGATCCCGAAGCGCACGGTGCCGTATGGTCCCAGTATCCGCTGCGTCGCGGATGCCCACAGTCTCCACGTCCGCACGGGGACGGGCGGGCCTCCAACATGGGCCGTTGCGCGCTCCATCTTGTAGTTCCGTTCGCTACCGTGCACGTTCGGGCTCGCGCTCGGCGTAGCCTGCCCATTTCGCTTCGGGATGCAAACATCTACGGGCCCGTGACGCACCTGACAACGCGCTTGTCTCGAGTGGGATATGTGGCACGTGACGACCCCCGCTTCGCATGACACCTCCGCATGCGGGTCCCCCGGGCGAGGCGCCGCGTCGCGGGTTCTTTGTCACCCGTGCGCTCCTGCCAATGGATTAGGGCGATCAATCCGGCCGCTGTTCGCGCTGCGTATAGATAAGCGGCGCGGGGAGGAAGGAATCGCCCCCGCGCCTCTCACCTAACAGACCGCCTCGCACGCAATGGCAGTCTCGAACGTGCAGGATGAATTCGACATCATCGTCGTGGGCGGTGCGTCTCCCCCTCCCTCCCTCCTCTGGCGCTCGCTGACGCCCACGCTTTGGACTAAGCCGGCGCGGCGGGCTGCGTGCTCACCGCGCGCCTGGCGGCCGCCGCGCCCGACATGCAGATCCTCGTGCTCGAGCAGGGCCCGCACACACTGCATGACCCCGCGGTCCTCCTCCCCGCGCGCTTCACCGAGAACCTGCTCCCTAACATGCCGCGCACGCGCTACTTCACGAGCGAACCGTCCGCCGACCTGCTCGGGCGCACGACAACCGTCCAGGCAGGCGGGTGTGTGGGTGGTGGGACTGCTATCAACTGTGCGCCTTGCGTCCCGTGTGTGCAGACAGAGATATGGTTGACTTGCGGTTGTCGCAGTCATGATGTACACGCGCCCCGCCGCGAGCGACTACGATGACTGGGAGCGCCTGCACGATAACCCCGGCTGGGGCTTTGAGTCTCTGCGCCCGCTGTTCCAGAAGGCACGTCTCCTATCGCCCTACCCGCTCGCCTATGCCGCTGATCGAGACGACGCAGTTGGAGACGTACGAGCTCGAGACGGACGACAAGGATATTCACGGCTTCTCCGGGCCCATGCGCGTCTCGCGCGGCAGTGAGTCGTGCTTACACTCTTCTCTGTATGTACGGGCTGAGGTGTGTCTGTCCGCAGGCCAGACGTCGGAGATGGCGCGCCAGTGGCTCGCCAGTGCCCTTGCATGGGACAAAGGCCGGCCGGACGACGCGCGGGACATCAACGACTTCCGCACGGCCGACGCGTACGGCGTGCGTCCCCTAGCTCATGCCCCTTCTGCGCGCTTACATACCCGCACCCCAGAAATGGCACAAGTGCGTGGCGCGGCCTATGATAGTAGCATGGACTGAGACGATGCGCCAGATGGATCGGCTCTGACGGCGTGAGACAGGACGCGGGGCACAGATTCTTGTACCCTGCGGTGCAGGCGGAGGGGAGCAACGTGACGCTGCGCGTGCAGTGCAACGTGAATCGTCTGATCTTTGAGTGCGTCCTCCGTCCCCCCTGCGACACCTCCGAATCTGAACTCGTGCATGTTCCTTGACAGAGGCGACCGTGCGGTCGGCGTGGAGTACTTCGACCCCGGCGCGGACAACGTACCCGGCACGAAGATCGTTACCGCGCGGAAGCTCGTCGTGCTCTCCGCGGGCGCGTTTGGTGCGCCTGCCATCCCACGATAGTCCCCAGATCCGACTCTCATACATGTGGCACCGACAGGAAGCCCGATGATCTTGGAGCGCAGCGGGATCGGCTCGCCCCAGATTTTGACTGCTGCGGGTGTCAAGCCTCGCGTGCCGCTGCAAGGCGTGGGGGAAGACTACCAAGGTGCGCGCATCACGTCGCTATCGTGGCCACCCCGTTTACATGTGGGAAGATCATAACATCATGGCCGCGATGTACCGCCTCGCGAGCGGGACGACAGACGATCGCGATGCGTACTTGACTGGAGATCCCACAGTACGATTTATGCTGTAGCCCGGTGCCGCGCTTACCATCAGTCCTCCAGGTTCTCGAGAGAGTCACACAGCAGTACAAAGACGGAGGTAAAGGTCTTTTGGGGACCAAGTGCGTGTCATTTCGCGTCCGTGTCTATACCGTACAGACCTCGATCTCAGCGGCATCGACGTGGGCGCGAAGCTGCGTCCTACCGAGGCTGGCATCAAGGTGCTCGGCGAGGCCTTCGGAAAGGAATGGCACTACTTTGCGAACGCGCCGGACAAGGCCGCCATCGAGCTCGCCGCCATCGCCGGGTGCGTCGCGCCGGATTGTCCTAGGCCTCTACATTTCATGAACCTTCCGCGAAGGAGCTTGGCCCCTGGTGTTCCTCCCGGCGACTACCTGACGAGCGCAGCTTTCACTGTACGTCCAGGGAGTCCTCCCTCCCCAATAAGTACTTGAAAGAAGCTATCCCAGATGTACCCCGCCGCGCGGGGAACGGTGCACATCCGCTCGTCCGACCCCGCAGAGCCGCCGCGCTTCGTACCCGGCTATCTCGCAAAGTGCGCCGCCTCAGAGTTCCCCCAATCCTTTTAATCGCCTCTCTGACTTACCCCTTAGCCATGCGGACGTCGCGCTGCTGATGTGGCAATACAAGGTCACGCGCGAAATCGTGCGCCGCATGCCGTGCTACCGGGGCGAGCTCGCGGCGGCGCACCCCGCGTTCAGCACCGCCGTTTGCTCCGACGCCGCCGCGCCCGTGCCGCTGGACGCGCCGGATATTTTGTATTCCGCGGCGGACGACGCCGCGCTTGAGACGTGGGTGCGGCAGACGGGTGAGTCGTGCCACAAAGCCCGTGAAGACCTGTACTGACGTGAGCAGTGGCGACGACGTGGCACTCGGTGAGCGTTGCCATTCACAAAAAGAGTGGGAGAGCTCACACGAAAGCTCAGATGGGGACCTGCGCCATGAAACCTCGCGAGCGCGGCGGCGTCGTCGACTCGCGCCTCAACGTCTACGGCGTAGCGGGCCTCAAGGTTGCCGGTACGTGGGTTGGATGCATCGCACAATATAGGCTCCTCATGAGTCCACCAAGATCTCTCCATTTGCCCCGCGAATGTCAGCGCCGTGAGTCAACTTCACCGGCGATTGTGCGTTTATGCTGGGTGGCTAACTTTGTTAGAACACTGCGTCCACGGCCCTGGTCATTGGCGAGAAGGCAGCCCTATTGATCGGGGAGGACTTGGGTATCCCAAACGTCTGAAGGGTTTACCATTTTTACGGCATTGGGGCTTTGCATCGAATCAAACAATGAACATTTGCGACGCGGAAAATGGCCGTCGTTTGGCATCTGCCTTCCTCCCCGAGGAAAAGAGTGAATCCCAGCTCTGAGATTAATCCTATAGGGGTATCTATGGGGTGAGATCCTATGAGACGTCATGGGGATCGATCCCATTGTCGTTCGCAGTTCTGACGACCGGTTTCAAACTCCGCCTTCCGTATCTTCGTCTCTCGTCAACCTGGCCCAGCTGCCGGGGCTGCCACGGACATACAAAATCGGATTGTTACTCGCTCATGACTCTAGACCTTGCCTTGGATTATCAGCTCGTACTGTCTGCCCGCAGTAAAAGGCACCTTTCCCAGCGCGCGCTCCAAGCGCGCTCTGCACCTCCAAGTCAACCAGCGGCTTCGAGGCGATTTGCCGCGGCATACGCGCTGATGTATCGGTGGGCTCAACGGACCCGGGACTAGGCGCTTCATGCTGGCAATTCTTTCCCGGTCAGGTGACCCGGATTGACAGCTGCGTTGGTGGTGTCGAGAACGAACGTATGCCGAGCCCTGGAGCTCCATCCGCTGCCCATCGTTTCAAAGGAGGAGTCTCCAGTTTCCTAATTGCGTTCCAACCATTCCGTGCCGCTTTGAGCCCCTGCCCAGCTGTGATCTGTACGGTGTCGTCCCTGCTTTTCTGCACCCCGTCTTATCGGACGCGCGCTTCACCGACCAGGGACTGAATTGAACGGGCCACTCCTACCGACATGTCAAACGGTTGCTCTCATATTACTGGCGTATGTCAGTGTGTGCTACCCACAGCGAGCCTTACCCGCCCTCGACACCAGACGCGTCATGGATGCATCCTCGCAGTTTGATGCAGACATCATCGTTGTAGGCGGTGGGTACCTTTTGATCTCACTTAATGGATTAGTTACTCGAAAGGGCGCCGTCTAGCCGGGGCATCTGGATGCGTCCTCGCCGCGCGTCTTGCTGCCGCAGCGCCAGACCTCCAGATTCTAGTCCTCGAGCTCGGTCCGCACACATTCGGTGATCCCGCGGTCCTCACGCCAGGGCGCTTCGTGGAGAACCTGGCGCCCGGAATGCCGCGAACGCGCTACTACACCAGCGAGCCGAGCAAAGAGTTGCTTGGGCGCCAGATGACCGTGCAGGCGGGTGGGTGTGTCGGCGGAGGCACTGCAATCAACGGTCCGTCTCTTCCTCTGTTGAACGTGGCCACAATGTCGAATTGACGCTCTCCGTGGAGGTATGACGTACACGCGGCCGGCAGCCAGCGACTTTGACGACTGGGAACGGTGCTACGATAATCCAGGCTGGGGCTTCGACTCCCTCCGGCCGCTATTCCAGAAGGCATGTACCTCTTCTCCCGCCGGACCGTTTTGCTCTACGGAATTTGGCTCACGGATACGCAGTTAGAGACATACGAACTCGAGACGAGCGACATGTCTATTCATGGTTTCGCCGGCCCGATGCGCGTCTCCAGCGGTAATGCATCCCGACCTTTGCATGCGTGACGCGGAGATTGACACGAACCCCCAGGGCAGACGCCAGAAGCGGCGCGCCAATGGCTCGCAAGCGCGCTGGCGTGGGACAAGGGCCGGCCCGACGAGGCGCGCGATATTAACGACTTCAGGACCGCGGACGCTTACGGTGTGAGTCGATCTCCTTCGCGAACGACGTGACAGCTGAAATTTCACGATGATACTAGCGGTGGCAGAAGTACGTGATTCCTCAAGGCGCGAGTTGAGCGCTGACGAGGAGACACGCGTGTACAGGTGGATTAGCCACGATGGCGTGCGTCAGGACGCTGCCCACTGCTTCCTGTATCCCGCAGTGCAGGCGCCGGGTAGCAATGTCACCCTGCGGGTGTTGTGCAGAGTCGACAAACTCATCTTCGAGTACGCTATCCGCGATCTCGTCTTCTCGACTAATTTCAATCCAGAGGAACCCGTGTCATTGGCGTTGAATATTGTGATTCAGCAGTAGACAACGTCCCGAGCACCAGGACCGCCACCGCGCGAAAGCTCGTCGTGTTGTCTGCTGGTGCATTTGGTGCGCAGCATATTCTCCAATACCTCGTGGCGCCTCTGAAGACGTTGTGTAACAGCAAGTCCCATGATACTCGAGCGTAGCGGTATTGGCTGTGCTGCAGTGCTCGCGAAAGCAGGCATCAATGTTCGCGTCCCACTCGAGGGCGTGGGTGAGAACTACCAAGGTCGTTCTCTTCCCTTCTTTGTCCTCGCGGCCTCTTGGAGCTTATGTTCGACGCAAGATCACAACATGGCTGCGACATCGTACGCCGTCGAGCCTGGGGTCACGAACGACTGCGATTCTCTCTTGAGGGGGGACGCCAACGTGAGATCCCCAGCTCGTTAGCCTGTGATTCATAGACTGACATTTTGCCACGAATTGGAGGCCGTCCGCGCCGCGGCGTTGGAGTACAAGCAGGGCGGCAAGGGACAGCTGGGGACCAAGTTAGACTTACACTAGGGCCCCTTGGATGCTATTTGAACAAAGTCCACAGCGGCTTTGATGTCGGCGGAAAGCTACGGCCCACCGAAGCGGGCATTGCGGCCCTCGGAGACTCATTCGGCAAGGAGTGGCATCGCTTTGCCAATGTTCCTGATAAAGCTGCTATCGAGATCGGGATGCTGACCGGGTACGTTTCCGCGAGAACCGCTGCGTTGCTAATGAGTACATTAGGGGCTTGTTACCCGACGTCTCCCCAGGAAATTACATCACTAGCATCGCGTTCACTGTGCGTTCCTCGCATGCGTGCTCCTCTTGAAGCCGACATATTTGTCCCCCGTAGATGTATCCCGCCGCGCGCGGGAGCGTGCACGTCCGGTCTCCCGACGGCGCTGACCCGCCGCGTTTTGTCCCGGGATACCTGGCCAAGTGCGTTGTCGAAGTCTGTCGCGCGAGGACGCAGTCTCACGGCATCATAGCCCGGCCGACGTTGCGCTGCTCATGTGGCAATACAAACACTCGCGCGAAATCGCGCGCCGCATGCCGTGCTACCGCGGCGAGGCGGTCGCGGCGCATCCGGCATTCGCCTCCGCGAGCGCGGCGGCCTGCTCTCCGTTCGGGAAACCTGTCGCTGCAGACGCTCCGGACATTGTTTACTCCGCAGCGGACGACGCTGCGCTGGAAACGTGGGTGCGGAAGACAGGTAAGCCATCTGGTACCATCCTCGCAGAGAGCACAAAGGGATTGATCATACAGTGGCGACGACGTGGCATGCGGTGAGCATAATCCATGGGGATGCTGCGGGACTAAATTGTGCATCCAGATGGGGACTTGTGCGATGAAGCCTCAGGCACAGGGCGGCGTCGTTGACTCTCATCTGAACGTCTACGGAGTTGAGGGACTCAAGGTCGCCGGTAAGCACGATGCGCGATTACCCATTTTGTAGCTTAGCCACTGGAGATCTCTCAATCTGTCCGGCCAATGTCTGTGCGGTAAGTGGGTCGGTCGATCCGTTGAACCGTAATTGACTGCTCTCATCATTAGAACACGGCAGCGACCGCCCTGGTGATTGGCGAGAAGGCTGCCGTGATTATTTCCGAGGAGCTGGGGATCCTCGGCATCTGATGCTGGTTTCCTGGAGTGTAAATGTACGATAATTTTTGACACTGGTACCAACATTTCTCGTTGGCATTTGGAGAAAGGTTCGAACTAGTGATCAGCGGAAGGTTAGGCAAGTTCAAACATTCGATTGAGCGGTTTCTACACGTAAAGTGAGCGGAAATACCGTGGACACGAGGAACCACCTCGTCAATTCCCGGCCGTACTTAACGACTGTCTTCCAGCTAGAGTCCGCGAAGGAGACTAGGCCGTACTGTACTCTTGCAGTTTTCGATCGGGATTGGGTTTACCTAGGAGATAAATGATAAAACATACTGAGAGCTCAATTTCAACTTGCGCTAGTATTATGCGAGAATCAAAGTTACCGCGGGAACATCCTGTAGGTACCGTCCCTGGAGTACTGGATCGGGGTCCAAACTCCGCCACCTTCCGTTCGACCCTCTCCAACATCCCAATTCTTCGATGGGCAGGCACGATTAAGTTGCTGCTGGCGAGCCCTCGTCTAAAGAAGTGGTCTTCACCTGTGCTCTGCCTGACTCGCGCTTCTCGGCTCTTCTACGGGAAGCAAACACTTCGACCGGCGGCGCCGGCGAGCGCAGGAGCACGACTGCACACCTGGCCTAGACAGGGGATTTGCTTGCTTGGTCATACTATTGTCCAACTCGAGCCAGGGCAAATCCGGCCTCATTGAAGGCAACTGAATACTGAATCATCGCCGCGCACCGCAATCTTGAATGAAGGAAACTGTTTGGCGTTTCCGTACCGGGTTTGTGCCTTGCCCAGCGCGCCACTTGCCATTCCTTGCGCTGAACCAGATTCAGGCGTCGATTGTCTCCTGCGCACGCGGGCCGGCTCTGCGCGCATCGTGGATCCCTTAAACAGGGCGCCGCTCACAGCGCGTCCCCTTCAGATACGCGGCGCGCCCGGCGTGGCGCATATCTGCGACCTGTCAAACGGCTGCTATCGTGGACCTATATGTAGAGGGCGCGTCGCGAGATGCTGGATCGTCTGTCGCACTTGTCGTCGACCTCACCGCCATGGCGAGTCACTCTCAGTTTGAAGCAGACATTATCGTCGTAGGCGGTGAGTTTACCTTGCGCAGCGTATCACTTAATCTGACATCGTCACCTTAGCTGGCACGGCAGGATGCGTGCTAGCCGGGAGACTCGCGGCGGCCGCCCCAGACCTCCGCATCCTCGTGCTCGAAGTCGGCCCTCACACGTTGGGAGACCCTTCCGTCCTCACGCCCGCTCGTTTCGGGGATCATATAATGCCAGGAATGCCCGGCACGCGCTACTTCACGGCCGAGCGGAGCGAAGAGCTCCTTGGTCGTGAGATGACCATCCAAGCGGGAGGCTCCGTTGGCGGAGGTAGCGCAATAAACGGTCCTCCTGTTCCTCTAGTATTTATCACAGTCGAACGGCCGCACTGATACGCATTTTGCAGGCATGATGTACTCGCGCCCGGCAGCCAGCGACTACGACGACTGGGAGCGCTGTTACGACAACCCGGGCTGGGGCTTCGAGTCCCTGCGGCCGCTGTTCCAGAAGGTGTGTCTTCCCCAGTCTCCCTTGTTGCGCGCATCTCATGGATCTGCAGTTGGAGACCTACGAGCTCGAGACCGGGGACAAGTCCATTCACGGATACTCAGGGCCAATGCACGTTTCCCACGGCAGTGCGTTCCCGCGCGCTCCATATGTATGTGGCGCGGGGTTCTGACTGCAGTCGTGCATATGATCTTCAGATGAAATGTCAGAAGCGGCGCGGCAGTGGCTCGAAAGCGCTCTAGCATGGGACAAGGCCCGACCGAACGCTGCGCGCGACATAAACGACTTCAGGAGCGCAGATGCCTACGGCGTACGTGGAGCCCTGAACTCGTACATAGCACCAAGGCTGATCGATGGCCTGACCAGAGATGGCAGAAGTATGCCGAGTACATCGTACTGTTACCCTCTGACAGCTCGCTCAGGTGGATCAGCGGCGATGGTGTGCGTCAAGATGCCGGCCATCGCTTCCTGTACCCCGCCGTCCAAGCGCTAGGGAGTAATGTCACTCTATGCGTTTTGTGCAGGGTTGACAAAGTGATCTTCGAGTACGTCTTGCATCTGTCCCTTTTCAATCCCACTGATTCTCCTCGTGCAGGGGTAATCGCGCTGTCGGTGTCGCGTACTCCGAGCCAACGGCGGGCAATGTCTCTATAACCAAAGTTGCCACAGCTCGCAAACTTGTTGTTCTGTCCGCAGGCACTTTTGGTGCGCCGCGTGAATGCTCTCCCGGCTCAGCTTGACCCTTCAAACGCATTCATATAGCTAGTCCGGCGATTCTCGAACGCAGCGGCATTGGATCCCCTTCTATTCTGTCTGACGCCGATATACCAGTCCGCGTGCATCTCGATGGGGTAGGCGAGAACTACCAAGGTGCGTTTTCAGTGAACCCCTGCATGACGTTGAACATCACGAACCCTCGGAGATCACGACTTCACCTTCTCGCAATACGCTATCGAGCTGGTTGAGAAGGATCATAAGGGTTCTTCAGTGGATTTGAACGTGAGGAGCTCGGCTGCACGCAGCGTGGTATCTGGCTGATTCATCCCGGGTATGTATTCCAGATCGCAGGAGGTCTTATGCGGGAGGTTACAACAGCCAAGGAAGGTTCACTCAAGTGCGCACATCGACAAACTCGTCCCGCTCATAAACTAAGCCAACCCTCCAGTGGAATCGATGTCGGTGCAAAGCTCCGCCCAACTGCCGCAGTCCGTGAGACGCTTGGAGAAGCGTTCGCGAAGGACTGGGACTATTTTGCCAACGCCCCCGATAAACCCGTTATCCAGCTATTTACAATGACAGGGTAAGCATGCTCTAGAGCCCACAGAAGGATACTTAGCTGTGATCGACGCGCAATCAGTCCAAGCGCAGATGCCTTCCTACCGGCGGGCGTCCCACCCGGCAACTATCTCACTGCGACGGGGTTCTCTGTGAGAGCTCTTTCTTCTCAACACACCTTCCCCCTCAGCAGCTGAGTAGCCGACTCAATCTCGTCATTAGATGTATCCCGCTGGACGCGGAAGCGTCCATGTACGCTCTCGGGACCCCCATGACCCGCCACGCATCGTTTCCGGACACTTGACCAGGTGAGTCCCGTCGTCGTGCCATGTCTCTTCTCACTACATGATTATTGCAGCCAAGCCGACGTTGCCGTGCTCATGTGGCACTACAAAGTTTCGCGCGAAATCGCGCGGCGCATGCCATGCTACCGTGGCGAGGCTGTGACAACGCACCCGTCATTCGCGCTCGCAGGCGCCGCGGCGTGCACCGCCTCCGGAACGCCCGTCGCAGTAGATGCACCGGACATTGTATACACCGCAGAGGACGATGCTGCCCTGGAGACATGGATACGTCAGACGGGTCAGTCACTGCAGCACTCCCTCTCGCCGCATGCTGATAAATCCAACACAGTAACTTCGACATGGCATGCTGTGAGCACAGCGGCCGGATATCAGAGACCCGTGGACCTCAACGTATGACACAGATCGGAACCTGTGCGATGAAGCCTCTGGCCAAGCGCGGTGTCGTGGACTCGCGTTTGAATGTGTATGGAGTAGAGGGGCTCAAGGTCGCCGGTAAGCACAAAGGAACGTGATTTCATTTTTTATCTGAAGCTCTGGAGACCTTTCTATCTGCCCGGCAAATGTCAGCGCGGTGGGTCGGGCGGCTGATACGGTGGACTGAGACTGACGGCTCGCATTGTCAGAACACTTCGTCGACTGCTCTGGTCATCGGTGAAAAAGCGGCGGTCATCATCGGAGAGGGCTTGGGAATCCTCAACGTCTGATTCTGATCGCTTTGAGATGGCTCACAGTATGAGCCTCATCGTTATCATAGACAATGAGAAATGACGGCTTGTTTCTACTATCAATCAGAACCAATATTATCGAGAGCGGTTGAGGAGGCCTCTCGATTGACCACTGAGAGCAAATGAGAAGTGGGTCTACTACGTATTTCTGCCTCAGAAGTAGCAAAGGAAACGAGGGAGCAGCTTCAAACATATTGACGAGCCATCCGCAGAGATTATTCAAGCTCCGACACCTGTCTTCTGCGTCGCACGTTGCCATCACGTTCACTTCGGCGCTTTCCAGCCGCTCCACGGAGGCAGATGCTTGTGTCGCAGGGTCGTGCATCATCCATATGGCAGAACAGACCCTGCCAATCGTGAATTTTTTGCTCTGCGGGGATCCCGTGCACGTGCGCGCCTCATTCTGAGCCGTGGCTAATGCGACCCGTCGAACGGCTGCTATCCCGCTGCTTATATGTGGGCGTAAGCTTCACCTAGGCAGCCCAACACCCCAACGACATGGCGTCTCCCTCCCAATTTGACGCGGACATCATCATTGTCGGCGGCAAGTCTTGTCTCTGCAATGTCCATCGTCCCGCTCTCTTACAGTAACATTGCCTCACTAGCTGGCGCGGCGGGATGCGTCATTTCCGCTCGTCTCGCCGCTGCTGCGCCAGACCTTCGCATCCTCGTACTCGAACTCGGCCCGCACACGTTGGACGACCCCTCCATCCTTACACCAGCGCGCTTCCTTGAGCACATGGGCCCGGGCATCCAGCGCACGCTCTGTCTCACAAGCGATCCCAACGACGAGCTGCTGGGACCCCAGACGAGCGTGCACACGGGAGCGTGTGTCGGCGGGGGAACTGCTATAAATTGTCCGTCGCCGAGCACGGTCGGGTGACGGTCGCACTGACATTCTGTTTGCAGTCATGACGTACACCAGGCCCGCAGCCAGCGACTACGACGACTGGAAGCGGCTCTACGAAAACCGAGGCTGGGGATTCGAGTCTCTCAGGCCGCTGTTCCAGAAAGTACGCCATTCCCCTCGCGGCCAGACTTTACCTGTGGCCAGAGCTCACGGATCCGCAGTTGGAGACGTACGAACCCGATACGGACGACACGTCCATTCATGGATTCTCAGGCCCGATGCACGTCTCCTACGGAAGTGCGTGTTATTCCCTTGATAGCTGGCGTGCAGGGGCATCTAACCTTCGGCACATGGACCCTCAGGTCGGATGCCAGAAGTGGCGCATCAATGGCTCGCAAGCGCGCTGGCGTGGGACAAGGGTCGGCGCGAACTCGTGCACGATATAAACGACTTCAGGACCGCAGACGGATACGGCGTGAGTCGATCTCGTGCCCGTGTGGCCTCGTCTCTGACGGTGGTTCGGAATAGAGATGGCAGAAGTGCGTCCTGCCGCCATATCGGACCAGTTTAGTACTCACACGAAGATTCGCTGATTCAGGTGGATCAGCAGCGATGGCGTCCGCCAAGATGCTGGTCACTGCTTCCTGTATCCAGCTTTGCAGGCGCCGGGGAGCAACGTCACCCTGCGTGTCATGTGCAGGGTCAGCAAAGTGATCTTCGAGTGCGTTGTGCCCTCCCTGGACCCAAATCTTTTGTCGAGCTGATTCCGGCTGGGCAGAGGAAACCGCGCCGTCGGTGTGGAGTACATTGACCTAACTGCCGATAATTTCCCAAGGACGAGGATCGCCACGGCTCGCAAACTCGTCGTCCTTTCATCTGGGGCTTTTGGTACGCCGTCGCATAGTACACCGTCTCCTCGCGCGGTCTCATCGTGCGGTAGGTAGCCCGGGCATCCTCGAGCGCAGCGGCATTGGCGCGGCCACAGTTCTCTTCGCCGCAGGCATCCCGGTTCGCGTGCAGCTCGATGGCGTAGGCGAGAATTATCAAGGTATGCTCTCTATGAAATACCTCACAGGTCGCGCGAGGCTGATCCATGGTGGAAGATCACAACCTGATGACGGCACAATACGCCGTCGAACCCGGGTCGATTGAAAATCGCAAGGCTTCCCCCAGTGTAAGTGGCGAGGTTGTATGATCTGTGATCTCAAATTTGACGCCTTGAGGTCGTGAACGCGACAACACAGGAGAGCGAGGACGTAGAAAACGGGCTGCTCGTGGGCAAGTTAGTCCACCAGTGCCCCTTGCCGGCGAACGCTGAGATAGGTCCTTACTCAGCGGCGTTGACGTTGGTGGAAAGTTGCGGCCCACTGCAGACGACTTCGAGGCACTGGGCGGTAAAGAAGGCCATTACTTTGCCAATTCACCAGATAAGCCTGCTATACAACTTGGGATACTGACCTCGTAAGTGTGATCTCATCTAACTGAAAAGTTTGACCACTGATCGGCTGCGCGCGCAGGAGCTTGGTCCCCGGCAACCCGCCCGGCGACTATGTCACCGCTGCAGCGTACACCGTGCGTCCCTCCACAACATAGTCGGATAGAGACTCACTCTCGCGTTTGAAGATGTATCCCGCGGCGCGCGGGAGCGTGCACATACGCTCTCCCGACGCCGCCGACCCGCAGCGTTTCGTAACAGGATATTTGGCCGCGTACGCACATTCCCTGGAGCCGATTCTCTTCCTCACCTCCTCAGTCAATCCGACGTCGCGCTGCTCATGTGGCAGTACAAAGTCTCGCGCGAGATCGCGCGCCGCATGCCGTGCTACCGCGGCGAGGTCGTCGCGACGCACCCGGAGTTCGCGCCCTCGAGTGCCGCGGCCTGCTCTACTTCCCGGGCGCCCGTCTCCGTGGAAGCACCGGATATCGTGTACACCGCGGATGACGACGTTGCGCTTGAAGCCTGGGTGCGGAGGACGGGTAAGCAGGGAGCTTTTAGTCTCTTCACAACTGAGAGAAATTTGGGCTGCAGTTTCCACGACGTGGCATTCGGTGAGTGATTCGCACAACTGAACTCTGGCAACTCTACAGTGATGACTTGATCCTGCAGGTGGGCACATGTGCCATGAAGCCCCGGGCGCAAGGCGGCGTCGTTGACGCGCGGCTGAATGTCTACGGCGTCGAGGGGCTCAAGGTCGCTGGTGCGGCCATCCCTGCGCATGTCCGTCTCAGAAGGCTGACTCCCCTGAAGATATTTCGATCTGTCCGGCGAACGTCAGCGCGGTACGTTCGACGCGTAGCGAACGCAAGGATGTACAGTAACTCACATTGACTGGCTTCGTTTCCAGAATACCCAGTCTACGGCGTTGGTTATCGGCGAGAAGGCCGCGCTCATCGTCGGAGAGGACCTTGGGATCCCCACGGTCTGATTCTTCAGGGCCAGTAGAAAACGAGGCTCGTACTACTCGCTCCCCAGCGCCGTTCCCCGCCAAAAAGGAGACTGGGCCTGTACGTTTTCCAGAATTCCAGGTCGAGCTGTGCCCGCTTGTAGTCTCCTTGAGTCGCGAGCTTTACGTTCACAGATTAGCCCGACTGAGATGCATAGCTCGTTCGCAGGCTAGAGCAGCAGCTCACTGTGAGACCGGTGACATTGCGAACGCCAGTCTCGCACTTCCAGCGCCATGGATCAACGACAGCGCGCCCAGCGCCCCTCCCCACACGGCCGCCCGTTCTTCGTCACGAAGAGCCTGAGCAGGAAGCAGTCTCAGAGAACAAAGCAAGATTCATAGTCAAACACATCACCTTGATGAGCATGAGAGTGAGAGTGAGATGAGTTCGACCTGAAGCTCTTGACCATACCGCAGAGCAACATACACCCGCCCGTACACACCCTCCCGCTTGACCTGCCGCGCGCCAACAGCAGTATTCGCGCTGGCCGAAATACGTATCTTAAAGCAGTTGGACCTGCCCAGCGCGCGCGTTTGCACTCGCGGATATTACTGTCTTGGCCGCGTACACTGACAGCGACGGCTGCGCGCAAACGGCACACAGCCCGCCGCTGCCAGTGAACTCCAAGCACCAGGACCAGGATGCACGGGCAGAGGCGGTCCGAGCTCTCGGCGACGTTGACCTTGCCGCCTTCGAGCGAGCATGCACCTAAGGGAGGCCGAGCATGTGTCCCTGCCGATACGCCACACTGCCGATACGAGATCACCGTCGACTGCTGCGGGCCATGGAGAAGTGCCGCGTTCTGACCGATGCGCTGACCGCGTCTCCGTGGGCGACGCGGCGCGCAACGAGACAGCCTCGCCTGTAACGGTGCCAACCCGCCAGTACAACGTGCAGCGGGTTGGAGGATAGAATGCGTGGCGAAAAATCGCCCGGTATCGGCCATGTAGGTGCTGGCCTTATGAGCGCCAAGTCCCGCTCCCCGCACGAGAGCGCGCAACTAGCGTGCAAAGACCGTGGACGCGCTGCGTCATCCTCGTCAGTAGGACGTGTCGGGTTCGGGCTGGAGCTGGTTTTCAACATGAGGAAGGGAGCGAGCGGAAGACGCATCAGTACTGCGTTGGAAAACCCATTGCCGTCAACAAGGACGTTAACCGCGCCGTTGGAGTCGCCCGCGCAGCCAAGGTTGACTGTGACTGCCTCTGCAGCTACGAGAAATGTGTGCTTGAGCTGGGCCTGGATAATGGATACAGACGCAGCCTGGATTTCGGACTAGCAGCGCGGGAATCGGGGCGTACAGGTTGGCACGCGTCGCACAGGTGCGCCGCAGGGCGCAGGTAGGTAAACTCATGACAAGGAGGGCGCGTTGGCAAGAGTCACGAGACGGCCGCGATCTAAACTCCGCTCTCTCGCTTGTCGTCTGCCATTTGCCGTCGCTGTCCGGCTTCTCCAGGGTCCATGGTCCCCGCGCTCCTAATCCAGGGCTTATTGAAGACAAGACTTGTTGGAGAATGGCGGCTGCTGTCCTACAGACGCACATGCCCTGAGCTCCACGTCCGCCACGCAATCTTCGCTGTTCATGTGACCACGAAACGAGCTTGTGTCTTTCCTTCAATGGACTTACAGTCGCCACACTCCTCCTGAATTCCATTCTGGGGTGTTTACAGGCTCTCTCTCTCCATCGTTGGTTCCTCGCGCTTGATAGGGTCCGATCTCCGGATCCCTGCCTGTTGTGGGTCTGTTGTGGGACTAGGCGAGGGCGCTGGGTACAACACTTTGTGTGCTACGCAGCCTGTCTATCGGCTGCTTTCCACGACCTATTATGATTCCTGTGAAGGACCCGGCTCCGCGCGACCCCACTGTCCGACCATGGCCTCCCACTCCCAGTCCGACTTCGACGCAGATATCATCGTCGTGGGCGGTGCGTCCTCTCTGTCCTTCCTCTCCCGCTCTTACGCACGACCTCAGCCGGGGCGGCGGGCTGCGTCCTGTCCGCGCGCCTCGCCGCCGCCGCGCCCGATCTCCGCATCCTCGTGCTCGAGCACGGCCCGCACACCCTGAACGATCCCTCCGTCCTCCTACCCGCGCGCTTCCTGGAGAACCTCGCGCCGGGCATGCCGCGCACGCGCTACTACACCAGCGAGCCCAGCGCCGAGCTGCTCGGGCGACAGACGACCGTCCAGGCGGGCGGATGCGTCGGCGGGGGCACCGCTATCAACTGTGCGTCCAAGTTTCCCCGCCACTTGAATCGTGTTGACGTGCTTGCTGCAGTCATGGTGTACACGCGCCCGGCCGCGAGCGACTACGACGATTGGGAGCGGCTCTACGACAACCCGGGCTGGGGATTCGACTCTCTCAGGCCGTTATTCCAGAAAGTACGTCCTCCTCCCTCCCTCCCGTTCAGCATCTCACACCATCTCGCACGTCTCCAGTTGGAAACGTACGAGCCCGAGACGGACGACAAGTCGATCCACGGGTCCTCCGGGCCGATGCATGCTTCATTCAACAGTTCAGTGTCCTTCTCCCCCATCCTGCCAGTGTGTGTGGCGCACAGGGGCCAGGGTTGTTTAACCTTGCCCACTCAGGTGCGATGCCAGAAGCGGCGCGCCAGTGGCTCGCAAGCGCGCTGGCGTGGGACAAAGGTCGGCCCGCCGCCGCGCGCGACATCAACGACTTCAGGACCGCGGACGCGTACGGCGTGCGTCCCGGGCGTGGCCCTGTCGTTATCGCTGACGTCTCCTCGTGTTGCCCGATTATAGAAATGGCAGCGGTGCGCGGCCCGCGATGTCTCGAGACAGCGCTCCTGACGCGGCGCCAGGTGGATCAGCGGCAAGGGCGTGAGGCAGGACGCCGGGCACCGCTTCCTGTACCCCGCGGTGCAGGCGGCGGGGAGCAATGTCACGCTGCGCGTGCTGTGCACCGTCAACAGGCTCCTCTTCGAGTACGCGCCGCGCCCCACGCTGCTTGGCTAATCTCACGCGCGCGCGCAGGGGAAACCGCGTCGTCGGCGTCGAGTACTTCCATTCGGCAGCGGACAACACTCCCTGTACGAAGGTTGCCACAGCGCGCAAGCTCGTCGTGCTCTCCGCCGGCGCTTTCGGTGCGCGGTCTTCGCTCTCGAGACGCATCGGGGTCGACTCAACGCGTCGTACGCTATTAGGGAGTCCCGCAATCCTCGAGCGCAGTGGCATCGGCAGCCCTGCGGTGCTCGCAGACACGGGGATCAAAGTGCGCGTCCCGCTCGACGAAGTCGGCGAGAACTACCAAGGTCGTCTCTCCCCTCCTCAAGTCGCCTCGAAGTTGATGCATTTTCGCGCGGGAAGACCACAACATCATGGCGTCCGTGTACGCCGTCGAGCGCGGCGTGACGGACGACCGCGACGCGCTCATCCGCGGAGACCCCAACGTGCGCCTCGTTTGTCACGGTGTCGTGGTTCCCGACCCTCACTGCGCGGGACCGAAAGATCCTCGAAGCTGCCACGCGCGAGTACCAGGAGAGCGGCAGCGGACCGCTCGCCAGCAAGTCTGTGCAGTGCATCCCTCCTTCGAGTTGCAATATTCGCTGAGACGGCGTGGCCCCAGCGGCGCCGACGTCGGCGCGAAGCTGCGTCCTACCCCTGCGGGCATCGAGGCGCTCGGCGAGGCGTTCGGGAAGGAGTGGAAGTACTTCGCCGACGCGCCCGACAAGGCTGCGATCCTGCTCGGGATGCTGGCCGGGTACGTGCTCGTATAGCGGTGCGGCGTGGGTGAACGATGCAATAGGAGCCTGGCACCCGGCGTGCCTCCCGGGGATTACATCACCGGTGCCGCGTTCACCGTGAGTCCTGGCACACATACATTGGCATGAGAATTATCTCACGCGTCTCTCTCGACCGTAGATGTATCCCGCCGCGCGCGGAAGCGTGCACGTCCGCTCGTCCGACCCCGCCGAGCCACCGCGTTTCGTCCCGGGCTACCTGACCAAGTACGCTTCGTCTCCCCCACCTCCCCCATCTCTCCTTCCTCTCACTCACACCCTCACACTCACTCACCCTCACCCTCTCAGCCAAGCGGACGTCGCGCTGCTGATGTGGCAGTACAAAGTCTCGCGCGAGATCGCGCGCCGCATGCCGTGCTACCGCGGCGAGGTCCCCGCGGCGCACCCGGCCTTCGCCCCCGCCAGCTCCGCAGTCTGCTCGGCGTTTGGGAAGCCCGTCGCTGTGGACGCGCCGGATATCGTGTATACTGCGGCGGACGACGCGGCGCTTGAGACGTGGGTCCGGCAGACGGGTGCGTGGGCCGCTTGCTACAGAGGTAATTAGGATGCAGGTTGATGAGTGAGATGCAGTCGCGACGACGTGGCATTCGGTGGGTGATGCCGGCGCAGCAGATGTGCGACTGCTTATCTTTCTACAGATGGGAACCTGCGCAATGAAGCCGCGGGAAAGGGGAGGTGTCGTAGACGCGCGCCTGAACGTCTACGGTATTGAGGGCCTAAAAGTCGCCGGTAAGCACATTTTGACAAGGTGCACCGACGTAGCTGACACTCAATGAAGACCTCTCGATCTGTCCGGCAAATGTCAGCGCGGTGAGTCCGTACCGTCTTCCTTGGACGGATACCTCAATTGACATATCTCACCGGAAGAACACGGCGTCAACTGCTTTGGTCATTGGGGAAAAGGCAGCCATCATCATCGGGGAGGACCTCGGGATAGCTAATGTGTAATTCCATCGGGCTGGTAACTGGGAATATGAGACCGTTTGAACTGACTATCCCAGAGTATCACGAGAATCTAGTTGCGAGGATCAGGTATCAGATGTTGATCGTCATAACGAACATCTGGTTGTGTGGCAACTCGCCATGTCCGAAATCCTTTCCTTCGAGGACCTTGCGCTAGCCTGCCTGATGCGTTAGAATGTTGAGAAACTGGTAATTTACGTAATTCCAGACATTCAGCTTAAAACAACGCGGGAATATGGTGCGACTGCCCCTACCTCCGGAGGCGACGCGGCAGGTTCAAACTCCGCGTTCCGTTCCTCATCGGGGATTTCCCCGGAAACATGCAATGGCAGGTCAATCAGTGGCAATGCCGTTGCAAGGAATACAATGATCCGCTGGGTGGTGACCGGTTGACCAAGCGATACGCTGGCCAGTTCCTTAGCCTTGCGTCGTTTGGTGTGCCGTTACCAACCCGATACAATGCTCTTACAATGCCCTCGCCAGGCCTCTGATGGGGCCTGGAGCCGCTTGGTAATCACCCGGCAATGCCCGCAATGTCCGCAAAGACCGCAATACGCCGCCAAGGCCGCAATGCTGATATCAGGTTCCGGGGAATTCCCCGATGCTCTCGTCGTCTCCTCGTCACCGAAATACAGGCCCTGCGATGGACTGTTCGGTCCTGTTGTACGCGTTCCGGTCTGCTCGACATATGCTTCCTGCAGAACAATCCAGCCGACAAGTATCGGCAGAGACGTCCGGCAGAACAGGTTTGCTCATCCACACATGGAGCTGGCCCATGTTGAATGCAGGAAAACGGTGTCAATCTTGCGCCGGGGGGCTATCTCATGCAGGGTGATTTTTCCGTGGCTATGAGCACCCGGCATGTACACTGATGGGCAACTGGCGACATTCTACCCATGGGTTGAAACCAGCCTCATTCGTGCGCAGGGTAGCTTCGGTACCGCACCTTTCAGAACCAACGTGCCATTCATTCCTTCTCCGGCCTTGATGGGACCCGGACGTGGACTGAACTCTCTCCGACTCGCATTAGCGCGCGGGGTCCCTGCCAATCCGCGACGATGCCCTCAGTGCCCTCACGCTACATCGGACGCCCAGAAAGTCGGACCGCTTGACCTACTTATAAGAGGGGAAGGGCAGATTCGGATTTGCCCGTCGTAGCCACGCTTGGTCTCACTCTCATGGCACTGGCAGGACACGAGCAATTTGACACGGACATTATTGTCGTGGGCGGTGGGTCCTTCCTTGATCGTGCCTTACCTTCCTGACGAGAACGTTATCTCCTAGCCGGCACAGCGGGATGCGTCCTCGCAGCGCGTCTCGCGGCCGCGGCGCCTGATCTCAGAATCCTCGTGCTCGAAATCGGACCACACACCTTGGGCGATCCAGCTGTCCTTACGCCGGCGCGCTGGTTCGAGAACTTGTCGCCGGGCATGCCTCGCACGCGTGATTTCACCAGCGAGCCCTGCAAAGAGCTTCTCGGGCGCCAGCCGAGGGTGCAGGTGGGAGGATGTGTTGGTGGAGGATCGGCGGTCAACGGTACGCCCGTTTCTCCGTCCACCACAGCTGTTCTTTCGGCCTGACCCTCATGCTGCAGCTATGATGTACACTCGGCCTGCAGCCAGCGACTTTGATGACTGGGAGCGGTGCTACGATAATCCTGGATGGGGCTTCGAGTCTTTGCGACCATTGTTCCAAAAGGTGATCCCTTCGCATCCTCCACTAGTTGCAGCTCACACATCTGCAGGTGGAGACTTACGAGATCGAGACAGATGACACGTCCGTCCATGGCTTCTCCGGTCCGATGCACGTGTCCCGCGGCAGTGCGTGCGCGGCTCATGCCCCCAGGATGGTCGACATCTGAATACTGTCCTTTAGGCCAGGCGTCAGAAGCGGCGCGTCAGTGGCTCGCAAGCGCGCTGGCGTGGGATAAGGGCCGGTCCGACCCTGCGCGCGATATAAACGACTTCAGGACCGCAGACGCGTACGGTGTGAGTCGATCCCGGCGTGTCTGTGTGGCGTCGGCACTGACCATTCGCCGCAACAGAGATGGCAGAAGTGCGCAGCATACGTGCCGATACTCTCATATGCGCGCTCACGTGAGAAACAGGTGGATCAGCGCTGGTGTCCGGCAGGACGCCGGTCATTGCTTTCTGTATCCTGCGGTGCAGGCTCCGGGTAGTAACGTCACTCTCCGCGTTCAGTGCAGAGTCGACAAAGTCATCTTCGAGTACGCTCTCCCCGGTGGTTTCCACTCAATTGATCCTCTTCTCGCAGGGGAAACCGTGCCATTGGTGTGCGATACGTGGATACGACCGCAGACAATGCCCCGAGCGTCAGGGTCACCACGGCTCGGAAACTCGTTGTTCTTTCCGCGGGAGCTTTCGGTGAGCCGCGTGGACGGTATGCGTGGTAGCATGTCATGATGCGTCAGATAACAGGCACACCAGGGATCCTCGAGCGCAGCGGTATCGGATCCCCTTCCGTTCTTGCCGACATTGGTATACAAGTCCGTGCGCGTAGCGATGGCGTGGGAGAGAACTACCAAGGTGTGACTCCAAGAAACCCCCGCATCAGGATTTTACTTATGCTAGCCTGAAGATCATAACCTTGTGGCCTCAACATATGCCGTCGAACCCGGGAGCACGTACGAGCCCAATCCTTTCCTGGGAGGAGAAGTCAAAGTGGCTACCTCCGATCTAGCATCCGGTAAACGTCTTATTTCGATTTCAGATCACCGAAGCTGCCATACAACAGTACAAACAAGGTGGCAAAGGCCCGCTGGGAACCAAGTGAGTACTCCCACAGGCACTCCTAGATCAGTGCAATGCTGCTCAGCGCGGCCGCATGGCAGCGTCATCGACGTCGGCGGAAAGCTCCGCCCAACTGCCGCCAACGCCGAAGCACTGGACAACGCGTTCGGTGCAGAGTGGCGGCGGTCTCGCGATGCTCCAGATAAACCCGCCATACAGGTTATGATGCTGGTCGGGTGAGAACGCATTGCGGGCGGTCATCCATACCGCGCATCTTACATATTATAGGAGCTTCATCTTGGCCCCGAGCGTCTCGCCCGGCCACTATGTAACGAACGTGGCGTTCACCGTGAGGTCCTCTCATGATATTCCAGAGGCAACCATTTGACCCGCCGTCTCCAGACGTATCCCGCCGCGCGCGGGAGCGTGCACATCCGCTCCAGTGATGCCGTCGACCCACCGCGTTTTGTGCCAGGATATCTAGCCAAGTAATTTCCTCCCCTGCCTCCCGGATGTCTCTCAACAATTCCAGGCGGTCTGACATATCGCTGCTGATGTGGCAATACAAGGTATCGCGCGAAATCGTGCGCCGCATGCCGTGCTACCGGGGCGAGCTCATCGCGGCGCATCCGGATTTTTCGCCGGAGAGCGCCGCGGTCTGCTCGGCCGTCGCAAGTCCCGTCCCCGCCGACGCACCAGATATTTTGTACACTGAAGATGACGAGGCTACACTCGAAACTTGGGTGCGCCAGACTGGTACGTGGTCCGATCCTTCCCCGTCCTGGCAACTCAATGTCAATTTCGAACGTAGCGGGATCGGCGTGGCACTCGGTGAGTAACTTTTGCGGGTCAATTTCAGAGGCAGGAGAGGTAGTAATTCATCCCGGATTCCGCAGATGGGAACCTGCGCCATGAAACCCCGCGCTCAAGGCGGCGTCGTGGATCCGCGTCTGAATGTCTACGGAGTAGATGGTCTCAAAGTAGCTGGTAGGCACGATTTAAACGGGTCCCCATGACCCCCCTGACGCAGCTTAGATCTGTCGATTTGCCCGGCCAACGTCAGTGCGGTAAGTCGGGTAGTCATTCGCGTGAACATGGGGGCAGCGACCGAGACTGGATACCCCGCTTACAGAATACTGCATCGACTGCGCTGGTCATTGGCGAGAAGGCGGCCATCATTATTGGGGAGGACTTCGGCATTCTGGGAGTCTGATTCGGCTCGAGTACATAATTCGAAATGGGGGCCCGCTTGTCATTTCACCTCGCATACACATATAGTCAGGCTGGGTTACTTATTAGAATTTCTTACAGCTCAAATAACTGCACTTATGTGTGAGTTTATGCGGGACTAGTCAAGAACTCAGGACATTACAAACTCCGCTTGTTGCCTTCTTTCCCATGAACTCGACCAACCGATTCAGCTTGTCGCCGCGCCCGGGCTGGCTGGGCCCGTATTGTCAATCAATGGATCTTCTGTTGCGTTTTTTTCGTATTGGCCTAGCCGGCTTCACAGCAAACAGTGCCTTCAGGACGAGTGGCATAGCGATGTTTAGCGCCCCGAGTTCGACACACGGCGGCCAGGAATTTTCACAGCTGCTTTATAAAAAGTCACCGTGACTGCATGGTGCTTTTTTGCTGTTGCTCCTTGCTTCACTTGTTCTGTGGGCTCGTCACGAACTGCTGGACGGTCGGCGACCTGTCACTGTGACTGCCGGCGTACTATGGCGTCCGCCCTGACTCTCCAGCGGCTCCGGCGGAATTCATACGGCTTCAATTTGGCTGTCATAGTTTGTAGCGCTATTGTATCCTCGTCAAGCGTCGCACACGCGGTGCCTGACCTGCGCAAACATCACCGGTCGGCTGTACTGGCAATTTGGGGCTATCCGACGACTGGAGGCAACCGTCTGCCAGCTCTTGAACTCCGCATCTCCCTCTTCGGCATCGACGACCTTCTCGAGAAGAGATGGCAGAGCTCCCACCGCCAGAAGCTGACATCATTATTGTGGGCGGTGCGCCTTCAGCTCTCCCAATCACCTCCGCGCGCGCTGTACGCTCACTCGAGACCATGGCTCCATCAAGCCGGGGCTTCGGGCTGCGTCCTCGCATCGCGCCTCGCGGCTGCGGTGCCTGACCTGCAGATCCTGGTCCTCGAGAGCGGGCCGCACACTCTGGGCAACGCCGCGGTGCTGACGCCCGGACGGTTCCTCGAAAACCTCATGCCGGGCGCGCCGCGCACCCGTTTTTTCACCAGCGAGCCCAGCGCCGAGTTGCTTGGCCGCCAGGCGACGGTCCAAGCAGGAGGCTGCGTGGGCGGCGGGACCGCGATCAACTGTACGTCGCGCTTGCCAATCGTCGATCGCCCGCGGTTTGACTGCAGCAACGCCGCAGTTATGATGTACACCCGCCCCGCGGCGAGCGACTTCGACGACTGGGAGCGGCGGTACCACAATCCCGGGTGGGGATTCGAGTCGCTCCGCCCGCTCTTCCAGGAGGCAAGCCTGGGGAACACCCCGCAACCTCCCCACACGTCCCCTGACAGCGGTGTTTGTAGCTCGAAACGTACCAGATAGAGACGGACGATAAGACCACGCACGGCTTTTCTGGGCCGATGTGCGTTTCGCAGCCAAGTGAGTGTGTTGTTGACCTGTCACGGTCCCTGGTGGCGTTTACACGTGTAGGCGAGACAGCGGAGGTCAGCCGCCAGTGGCTGGAGACCGCGCTCGCGTGGGACCGCGCGCGCCCGGTCCCTGCGCGGGACATCAACGACTTCCGGACGGCCGACGCGTACGGCGTGCGTAGCGCGTTTATCACCATTCTAATGTCCCTGATCCCCGCAATAGAAATGGCAGAAGTGTGTGGCACACGACTGCACCCGTACGCCGCGCGCTGACATGCGCCGGCATTCATTAAACAGGTGGATCAGCGTCGACGGCGTGCGGCAGGACGCCGGGCACCGTTTCCTGTACCCCGCCGTGCAGGCGCCGGGGAGCAACGTCACGCTGCGTGTGCTTTGCAGCGTCAACAGGGTCGTCTTCGAGTGCGTCCGCTACTTGGTTTCTCAAGCATTGGGCGCTTAGGCGATCGGTCCAGCGGAACCCGCGCAGTGGGCGTCGAGTACCACGACTCTAGAGCGGACGACGCACCCACCACTCAAATTGTCACAGCTCGCAAGCTCGTCGTGCTTTCCGCAGGCGCATTCGGTCTGCCCCGTTCCCGCCTCCCTCGCGTCGCTCTGCGCCTGACGGGATGGCCGATGCCCAGGCAGCGCGATGATTCTCGAGCGCAGCGGCGTCGGCGCGCAGAAAGTGCTCGCTGCCGTTGGGATCGAGTTGCGCGTTCCTCTGGACGGCGTCGGGGAGAACTATCAAGGTATGTTGATCCCGGCTCTGCTTCATGAATGAAAGTCTGAATTGGTTCGGAAGACCACAACACCATCGCCCCTGCGTACGCTGCCGAGAGCGGGACTGCGGATGGACGTGATGCGCTCCTGCACGGAGATGCAAAGGTCCGTGTTCTGCTTGACCATTCCTTTCCGCGGCTGACGCGCTCTCGCACATCTACAGGCGGCTGAGGAGGCCGTCCGGCAGTACAAAGAGGGCGGCAAAGGTCTACTCGGTTCGAAGTGAGTGTCTCCCCATTTAATCCCAGAACATGGTGCTCAATCTCGCTTCGCCGCAGCGGCATCGACGTCGGCGCAAAGTTGCGTCCCTCGGAGGCTGGCGTCGCGGCGCTCGGCCGCGCATTCGGCGACGAGTGGCATCACTTCGCGAACGCGCCCGACAAGCCTGCTATCGAACTCGCGCTGTTCCTCGGGTATGGATTTTCGGACGATCCGCTGCATCGTATGTTTATTATACACCATCGCAGATCCGGCCACAGCGCGCGGGGCGGGGACTCCTTCATCTGCGGAGGCTTTACCGTTCGTGTCCTCCCGGCCCTTATGTATCTCACCATCTCACCATCTCCCCTTCTCGCTCCAGATGTACCCCACCGCGCGCGGCAGCGTGCACATCCGCTCCGCGGACCCCGCCGACGCGCCGCGCTTCGTCCCGGGCTATCTCACCAAGTACGCCCGCTCACCGTCACCTCTATCTCCATAACCGACTTGATTTTTGCTCCCTGTCAGGCAAGCGGACGTCGCGCTGCTGATGTGGCACTACAAGTCGACGCGCGAAATCGCGCGCCGCATGCCGTGCTACCGCGGTGAGCTCGCCGCGGCGCATCCGGCCTTCGCGCCTGCCAGTGAGGCTGCCTGCGTGGCATCTGCAAGTCCTGTGCCCGTCGAGGCTGCCGATCTCGTGTATTCCGCTGCGGACGACGCGGCGCTCGAGACGTGGATCCGGCAGACAGGTTCGTCTCGCGACGTCGAATTCGGAGTTGATCTTGACCTAATGCGATTCACTGGCAGTGGCGTCGACATGGCACTCGGTGAGTATTGGACTATTACCCCTGTTTTCTGAATGGCGGGGAACTGGCTCATATGTACCGCAGATGGGAACCTGTGCTATGAAGCCCCGCGAGGACGGCGGGGTGGTGGATTCGCGCCTCACAGTATACGGCGTCGAGGGAATCAGGGTTGCAGGTAGATTCTACTCTATTCACTGACATGCTTTTTACTGACATTGATTGGCTTTCTCAGATTTATCCATTTGTCCCGCGAACGTCAGCGCAGTAAGCGTGGCCAGCCTTTTGGGACTGTAGCACAATGCTGAATCCTGATGCTCTTAGAACACTGCGTCGACCGCTCTGGTCATCGGCGAAAAGGCCGCAAAGCTCATCCTCGAGGACTTGGGCTTCGAGACTCCCTGAGCGCATCGCGCGTGTCGCGGCTTCGCGCCCTTTGACTGTACTTTGTGAGTGGTCTCATGATATAAACCATCTAAACGACCCCCGGCGTTCCCTGGCCGGAGGATCGCTATTCTGCCTTTGGCGCTACTTCGACTCTTGAATCAGCCGTTCGATCGTCGTCTCTGCGACGTGCAGCTCCTCCGCGACGGTGCCCTCGGCCGTGCGCGCGGCGTTCGCCCACATCTTCGCGGCGACGGCGGCCTCGTCGTCACCCTCCGCGGCAGTGAAGTCCGTGAGCCGGCCCTGGTCGCTCGAGATGTCGACGATCTCCTGCGCGCGCGGGCGGCGTGCGGTATCGTAGGCTTGCAGCGCGAGATGCACCGTCGAACGCGTCACAGACGGGTGCGTGAGGATGCGGCCCAGGATGTAGGCGTCCTACGTGGCAACCGCGCGTCAACAATGTGCGGTTTCTCCGAGTCACTCAATGCGCGTTACCTCGAGGGCCTGGTTGGCACCGGACGCGTTGTGGGTCATCATGGCGTGCGCCTGGTACGCGATGAGCCACTCCGAATCCGGAGGGAGCGACACTCCGGGGACACGCACCGCATCTCCGAGGAGTGCTACCCGTCCGTGCGCGAAGTAGGGCAGCTTCCGCGTCACGTGGACTGCCCAGCACGAGACTTTGGTTACCCCCTGACCGAACCGTGAGCGCGGCTCTCTTCGGACAGGCGAGGAAGGAAGAACTACCTTGGTCAAAGCGATGACGGCCGTTTCCCATCCCTCAAAGTCCTGGTTTTGTGCGTCAGCGGACGCGCAAGCGTGCGACCGGATGCAGACTTACCTTGCGGACCTCGTCCGGTGAGACGTCGCGCACCCATTTGTCGTCCTCGTAGGCCGGGCTCTCGTACTTCCCGTTTCGCACGAAGAACGCGGCATTGGCGAAGGTGCGCCCCTTGATGGCGTACGCAATGACTTTCTGTGCATGCCGTCAATGAGAAGCTCGCAGCTCAAGCTCCGCAACGGACCTTGTTCAAGCCGGTGTACTGTCGGATTCGCAGTGCGTCAGTGCGTCGCTCCCTGCGAGAGGCGGGGAGGACTTACTTGATGAACGCCATTCATGATTGGATGGTCTCCCTTGCCACCGAGCTTGTTCCATTCCTCTGTTGCCCGAGTCATCGGTACGAGCGTGCGGTATACGTTCTGGCCGCTCCATAGCGCGGGACCGAAATCACGGAGGCTGGCGTCGGACTGCTGCGTCGCGGCGATGTCGAACATGTGGACGCGCACTGGCGATCGCACGCCGTCGGCGCCGGCGATAACATCGCAGCTTGCGGTCGTTCCGTCCGCGAACGCCAACACGTAGCCTCCTTCGCCGTCTCGCAACTGGTAAGCACATCGTTCTCGTATTGGATAAGACGGCCAACGTACTCGAACCAGTCTTGGACGAGAAAGAGACCAGACGCTTGTTGAGGTGAATATGCGTCTTTGAGGACCGTTCGCAGTTGCGGACGAAGAGAGCGCGCAAATCCGCGCGGTGAAACACGGCGCCGCGACCGAGGCCTGGAATATCACACAATCAGGCTTCGATTCTACCATTGCGCAGAAAGAAGCTCACCACCGAAGGGGGTCCGCGCAAACTCGTAGCCGTCCGGCCCTCGATCCGAGCGTCTTGTGGAAATTTCGATTTCTACGGAGGGACAGTCAAATGCGGCAATAGGACTAAGACGTTTATCTTGCGCACGCGTCTCTGGGTCTCCCTGTGTCTCGTCTATTGCAGCGAACTCTTTCTGGAGCCCGAGCCCGGCGACGACGTCGAAGGATCGGCCGTAGATGGTGACGCCGGCGCCCACCTCTGCGAAATCCGCGGCTGCCTCGTACAAGTCGACCTCGAGGTTCCCGCTCTCGAACTTAGCGAGGGTGCCGGCGAGACAGAGGCCGCCGACGCCCCCGCCGCTGGCGGGCTTCAGCATGCGCAACACGCAACATCGGACTGGTAACCGCACATGATCGCGATCCGCAACGGGGCCTGCTGTTCCTGTCCGGCGGGCATTCTCGAGGACGTTGCGCCCCATTTTCTGACGCATATGCCTTATATAACAATTGCCATCTTCGCGGGACCGGCGCACGGGGCGTCACTGGCATTACTCAGCGGCAGAATAGACGTGGACTGTGGCAATGATTGGGACAGATCGCTCCTCTCCCTGTCGGAGGATGCGACATCGAGCATAAGCCAGCACCGCGTAGCGCGCAGATGTTGCACATGACCCGTAACGATGAGAGGTGAAGATGACCACTCGGCCCACAAACCTCGCGCTGACAGAATGGTATTTCAACTGGGAGTTTGATTGAGTCTGAGCTTGCGGCCGGCATGACCAAAAGCTTCAGATGTTAGTAACCCTCCTTACTCCGTTTACCAAGAAGCAATCTGATTGGAGAACAAGTTCAGATGAGAGTCTCGCTTTATCCAGGCTCACAACTTGGGTCAGCTTGCCAGATCTAATACATACTGGCATTCATAGTAAGCACAGGCATCAGCTTCTGAAACGAACAGATACCTGAGGATTCCGCATATTAACCTGGGATATCGAAGAGCCAGCCAACTCTTGGCACCCAAATATGTCCCATTTGCATCCGGAGATGCACGGAACGTCAATATGCACTATAGGTGAAATTTATAGATACAAATGACTCTGTATGAGTCAAATAAAGGATCTTTCAAGCTTCAGGCTGAAGACTGATCTGGGGTTTATGTCTCATCATCGGTAATTCAACTGCATCCTGGACACATCTGACCCAAAAGGGCAATTCCTTACATAATCATGCCCACCCTCTGTAAGAGCAGGTGGTATCGTCTGTAATTACTGTCCTTAACGTGCTAACTGGGAATATTGAATCTGGATTGACTGGGAAGGACATCCTCGAAGGAGGGAGTCGATTTTGCCGCTCTACTCCCCAAGTTGACATGTCTGAGAGAACCCCAGCACCGAAAGGGTCATTCTCATTCGTAACTAATAAATAAGGAAGAATTATACTGCCCAGCGCGAAATCTAGGCTACAAGCGGCAGTGTCCTTTGGAATTCTACGTACTTAACGTCAATAGTCCGAAATCTTACTGTACATCTTCAATCAGTTTGCGCTTGTCTCATCTCTGTGCGCTGCGAGGAGAGAGAAACGGCCGAGTTCTTGAACGGTGACCATGCCTGCTGGCGCTCGACGATTGTCGGTGTCGGGGAGGAGACGATCGGGCTCTCCTGCGCGACATCCTCCTCCCGACCCGCGTTGTAGACGAGGCGGCCGGGGTGGAAGATGATGATCGTGTACATCGCAACGGTGATTGGCATCCCGTCCAGCACGTCTATGACACGGAGAGTGAGACACGTGTCACAGGTCAGAAAGCGGACTGAACGCACTAAAGAGGAGTTCGTCGCCAATGATCTTGCCGTTCCAACCGTCCTCGAGCTCAATCGTGCGGTACACGGTCCGCACGACGAGGAACAGAGTGCTGATCCCAAGTCCGAGCACCATGAGGCGCAGCTTGCTGTCCAGGCGTGCGGGCCGCGGGCGCGCGCCCTCGCGCAGCGGCTTGTTGAGCTTGTAGCGCAGGATGAACTCGGCCGCGAGCGACACGTAGACGAGGATCGCCACTGCAACGCGGACCCGTAGAGGGTGAGACAATACGTCCGTGGGCGGGAAGGCGGGGTGAGACACTCACCGAACTGCACGATGATGCCGCCGAGCATGATCTTCGCGCCCTTGTTCGCGCCCTCGAGCGTCTCAGCTGCGGACGCCTGTGCGCCGCCCACCGCTTGCACGATCAGCGCGGCGGTGTCAGCGGTGAGGAACACGATGGAGTCTGCGCGAGCGAGCGTGTTAGCCTCGTGTGAGGTTGGGATGAATCATGCATGGTCCTGAGACTCACACATGGCGGGGCTGAGGCGGCTGAACTGCGGGCCGACAAGACGGATGACCCGGCCAAGGATGATGAAATTTGACGCGACGAGGAACGTGGGTGCAATGCTGAGTCGCGCCGGTCAACATCTCTTTGCGGAGCAGGCCGGTAGGGAAGACGGCTCACATAGTACATGTGATCCTGAGATATGTGTGAGCATGGGAGGATGAGGTGTGTCGTCATATGTGCGTACTGGATAAGGAAAGGGTCGCGGGCCGCAATGTCTAAGCTCGACCAGAGTCTTGCTGACCAACCGATCGTCTCGCCGACGCCGCAGAGCACCGCGGTGGCTAGTAACCACCAGAGCCTATACCGGATCGCCTGGCCAAGGTGGATAACTGCAGCCGAGTGAGCAACGCGTTCCAAAAGAATCAGCTATCGGAAGAGCGTACATGTTGCAAGGCCAAAAAGCGCGACATAGATGGCGCAGACGTATTCCGTCGGGATGTAGTCATACGGCGAGGAGACTTGTTCGGGGAGAGGAGCTGCGACCGCCCGTCTGTCACCAGGCAGCTCTTGGAGCGCCATAGCAGTCAAGCGCACCCATGATTGTTCGCCGACGAGCGTTAAGCGATGGGATACTATTAGAATATGAGACGAAGGCAGAGAGGGTGCTGGGGATGAGCGACCCGGCGCCGACGCGTCTCCTCCTTTTATACGTTATCGCTTGTGCAGGAGTATCCTGTGCGGTTAACAATTCGTGGCGTGCTGCGGCAGTCGGCACCGCCACCTAGCGCCGGAACCCAAGCTGAAATGGACTGCGAGCAGTCCCTCCGTGGGCCGTCGTCAGCTCCATTTAGCCCCACCGACGCTGACCGCCGCCTGGTATCGAGAATCGACGTCGTATGTATCTCAGAACGCGCACGGGCACGAAATGCCTCGGAGATGAGGCAATCATCAGAGAATTGAGGAAGAGGAGCCCAGGAGGAGCCTGCTGCGGACTGCGAATCTGCTGCGACTTGCGGGCGCTGAATCTGCCGATCCGCCTCGCAGTTAACCTCTGGATGACGGGCAACCCGGCGTTCCTGGACGGACACGCCGTTTCGGGCAGTCATCGAATCTGATGGAGCATGGTCAGCCTCTCCCGTGGAGGAATCGGCTTATCTCAGCTGTCGATCATCGCGCACAAGCGGTGCAGTGCACTGGCCCGGTAATCCCGCGCAGTCCGCACGCGTTCTTAGCGCCAAGGCGTTCCCTCCGCGGATGGTGAGAAAGAGGGGGCTATTACATTTACAACGTTTGGGAATTATCGTACCTAATGCGAATGCTCCGCGGACACGATCATTACAACGTCCTCCAAGTCCTTCTGGTGTATTGAGACATCCGAGCGGATCACATTCCATACCAATTGCCCTCGCGTCCCCCGTCACTCGGGTGCGCTCCCTTCACCCGAGCGTTGAAGTTCTCGCAGACGCCGGAGAGCTGCTGCGAGGCGGCCTCCAGCGCGGCCCGTCCCACGGCAACGTCGTACTCAGAGAAGACGTTGAACCCGTCTCTGAATGCGATCTCGATGTTGAGCGTGTCCCAGGACGGGCATATCCGGCGAATGTGCGGGAGGCAGATGCCACAAGAAGTGACCGAGCCGTCGTCATCGTGCGTCCATGCAACGCTAAGCGTTTTGAGGGTCGGGAGCGTGCGCGGGGACGTTATCGGCGCGGAGTTCACGAACGCGATGAGCGAACTGAGCGGCAGCCGCAGTGACTCCAGGCGGGCCAGGGACGTTATCGAGCGCGACAGGAAGGCGCCGATGATGGGTGTGTCCGTCCCTGTGGTCGAGTCCGTCGAATGCAGCCGGAGCACGATGCCCCCGGCCGTGAGCACAATCCAGCGCCTGTACGGCTCTTCTTCCACTGAGAGGTTGGTGACCCCGTGCAAGATGGGTGTCAGGTCGTCGCACGCCGTGACGGACATCGTTATGTGCGCAGTGCGAATGCGGCGCTCGGTGTTCCAGGTATCGTAGATCGACAGCAGGTCGCAGTCGACGTCGCTCGCCTCGAGCGCCACGTCCGTCAGCGAGCGCGGGGCGGGGTCGGCCGGAAGGTGAGCGGAGATCCTCTGAGTCAGCCGCCTGAGCGACAGGCGCTCCAGGCGAGGGCACAGCTCAAAGAGCGCCGCCAGGTTCCCAACACGGCTCTCATCCAACGCAACCGACGCGGTCAAAGAAGTCAGGGTCGAAAGGGCCAGGCATTGCGGTGGGAGGGTAATCTCTCCAAGGGACAGCGTCCGAAGCCTGCCTGCCCGGCCACCAAGAAAATCCTCGCCGATGTCTCCGCGGCCGGGACACACCAAACCCTCGAGCATCGGAGCAGGCATGGCGAAGCAACGGCTCCCAACGCTGCCACACCATTGGACAGAGCGCACGTGGTGCATATGATCTTCCAGGGCGAGCGCGAGGGCGCTCTTGTGCCGATGGCGGAACGCAGCAACCTGGGCAGTATCGCAGAGCACGTCGACAGGGTGTACGCCGGAGCGCGAGAGCGCCATTCGAATTAAGTCGGCCTTGAAATGGCCCGTGGGGACCGTCACGGTCGACCATAGAGCGGGGAAGGCCAGCGCCGCGCCGCGCCACGCCCGCGACACGTGCGAGGCGGTGACTCGGTCCTCGAACGGCAAGAACGCAAAGCACGATGCGAGGACCTCTGCGGGAAGGCGGCAGGTAACGGTGGCCGCGTTCCAGTCGCAGAGTAGGCCACACAGAATGTGCAGAGCATCGCCCATGATCTGATGAAAAACCCTTTCAACTTTGACGGCACTGAAAACCGATCATATAAGTCACCTGCACTGAAGAAATGACTTGCAGACGCACTCATTCAGATCTTCTGTGAGGGTCTTGAACCGGCGGGAGAGCGCAGGCGCGAGGTCATCGTGGTTGGGAGTCAAGGACAGCATTGCTATTTTTTGTTTGCGCGCGCCGCGCACGGCCATCCGATGCACCGCCACTGATGACCCCCGCGGTTTGACGCGAAGCTTCGAATCGGGACGAATGCGGTCTCGAACTCGCTCGCTCAAACACTGCAGTTTGAGTATAACAGAACTAAAAGACAATAATATCACGTCGTTATGACGGATCTGGTCGAATCGGTTGTACCAGCTATTCCTTCTAACTAAATATGCCTGACCTCCAGCCTCCGGACGATCCTACTGGGTGCATTCCCCACAAATAGAACGCGCTCCCTATTCGGCATCGGCTCCGGAAAGAGTCGCGGGTGAGAGACGTACTGCGAGGTTGCATTGGTGGCTATATCAGGAACATACCTTCGGTAGACGACAAACCGGTGGTAAATGAAGTCAGTCGATGCTTCGGCTATTGGTCTACGTAGTCCCACCAGTTAAGCCGCCGACTGTTAGTGCATGGCGTTATTATTGAAGCGCAAGGCAACAAGAGCCTCTTCTATAACCTCGCGCATATTGTTTGGACCCTATCATCGGTGGCCGAGTTAGAAAAACCGCCTCTCGGCCTGAATTTCAACTCCTATAGCGCCACCACACCATGTGTACAGCATCCAGATGCATTTTACACCGTTTCGAGATCCCGGAGCCGCGAGAGCATATCGGACCAACCCTCCACGCGTATTTCCAGGGTCGGAGCAATGAACCGCAGGTACGCGTGCAACATCGACGCCAAGGCCCGTCGCATGATGTAGTAGTATTCCACTGGCAACGGCGAGTCGGGACGGAATGTGACGTGTATCCTGAGAACCTCCAAGGACGGGTACGTGTGATGCAAGCGCCGGATAGAGATGACGTAGAAGAAGACTGCATCCTCATCTTCGTACAGCCAATGGACGTCAAGCTCCCGAAGGGCACGGAAGCAGGGCACATCGCACGGCAGATAATCGTATGAAAACGCGTCGAGAGTACCCAGGGGAACACTGAGATACGTCACAGATCCCAGATATCGGGCAGAGCTGGCAAGCATGCGGCCCGCGGCGCGGTCGTCGTCCGCCTGGAGACCGCCGGAAATGGAGAGTGTAACAGGGTGCAATTCGGCGCGCATTATTGCCAGCCTGAGGAGAGCTCCACTAAATTTCCCCGCTGAGACGTTCACATGCGGCCACAGGGTAGGGAAGACCAGGGCGGCCCTCCGCCACGCCCGCGACACCTGCGATGCTGCGACCAAGTCGTCGGACGACATGAACGCAAAGCACGTCGCAAGTATCTCGGTGGGAAGGCGACATTTAGAGTGCTGCTGGTTCCACTCGTCAAGCAAGCCGCACAAGTGGTCGAGAACGCCGGCCATGACCTCGCGATGGGCTGCGCCACCCCTGAAATCACTAAGGGGACAAATTAGTGCATGATATCTGAGCCTAAGGTACGTACTCGGTGCCATGCGGTGAAAGATAGCTTGACATCCCCAGAAACTGGGGCAAATGCCTCGACAATGTGCCCATGATGCCCTGGCTGCCACTGGCACAAGTGAAGCTTAGTTTTGGCATATCTTCAGGTGTTGAGGTACGCACTCCTGGCCATACCTTGCGCGGGCCGCGTACCTCCTCTTGAGCGCGAGCACAGGGTCATCGCGCCGTCTGAGGAGGAACATGTTTGGTCACGGTTTGACCCGTGCTCGCGGGATCTATTCGGGATCCGGTCAATCTGCAGACTCAGATTCTGTTCCGGGCGACCCGGTACCGATCACGTCTGAATTCTAAGCCTATTCCCCCGAGTAGGTTGTTATCCTTCACGACAGAGTACAGAATCACACGTATATCCACTCAGACTCGCTGAATTCACTTGACAGGTACAGATAGGAAGACAGATCAAAGACCTGAGAGGCAAGCAGCGCAGACCGGCTGGAAAAGTGCACAGAATTAATTAACTGCCCGATATCCAAACCCCGGACGTACCGCAACCGCTTCAGCGCTGAGTAGAGCTGCGAAACAGGCGATGTCGGCAAATGGATCTACGCGTACTACTCGTCAGCCCATTGTGCTCCTGGAGTTGATAGTCAAGTACTGACTGACGCCAAGCTCGGCGGCGGCTGCAGCGCAGGCAGCGATCTCTCCGGCGTAGGCAGAGACGCAAGCTGTATGGCAGTCGTCAGATAGAAGATAATTCCGCGGACCCAAGGGTCTGACCAAAGGCGTTGCACTTGGCGGAAATGGTGATGATAATGTCACCGGGGGACTTGCCTTCAACAGGGAGCGTAGTCGCAGCGGCGACGGTGGCGAGGACGAGGGAAGTGAGGGCGGAGAACTTCATGAGGTGGATAGGCTTGGACGGGGTGAAGTTGAGGAACTCACGTATTCTTTTTATACTCCATAGAACGCAACGCAGGCACGCGCAACATGCGGCTGCATCAGTCCGGCATCCCTGCTACTGGCCCAGCTACCCCAGTTCCGCCTCTCGTAGAGTTGCCGTTGGCGAGGAGCGAGAGCCTGGATCACGAGACGGTCTGGCATGCGGCGCCAGTGCGCGCCGCTCCAGTCCTGACAGTTCAATGATGACCGTCGGCCAGTCAATGGACGGGATGCTTCCTTTGGCGTCCCGGGTCAGTCCTTTGTCTCAGACTGGCATGAGAGAATTCATGTGCTATTTTTACACACCTTGCACGGGCCGTGTTGTATGCTAATCGTATGTACTACATACTCCGCAAGACTTGAAAGGGCCAAAGATAAGGCCGCTGCGGCACGGTTGCAACTATCCAAGAGAGCTGGAGTTCAGTCTTCCATACATACTGGTGTGAACAGGCCGGAGCGTAGGCCAGAGCAGCAACCGCAGACCCAGTTGCCGAACAGTTGGAATCTGTCGCTCTCCCGTGGAAACAGGCTGTCCTTGCACGATGCACCGGTTCCAGCTCATCTCATTGGATAGTCGACGTCATAATACAAACATTCAGGAGACCTGGTGAGCCCCCTCGCGACTCACAGCTGCACCTCTATCTCCTCCTCCGTGCCGTCCAGGACCTCGATGCCGTCGAGGTGCGCCTCGAACGTGTGATCGGCAGCCTCGACGGAGAACGTCACGACGTTCTTCTTCTCGAGCACAACGGAGATGGGGATCGTCGAGTGGCTCCCTGCGCGGACGTTCAGGTCGCCGACGCGGAACTTCTCGCCGTTGATCGAGACGTATGCGTCGCCGGCTGGACGGGCGGCGGCGACGTGAGCACGCGCTGGATATAGGAACGGAAATGGAGAGCTTACCCGTAGCGTTATTCACGGTGTAGTGGAGAGACATCCATTGCCGCTCGCCGTTGCCGAGACCGTCGACGTCGACGAACGTGACGTTGCTAGAATGGTCGACTGAAATACAGTTCGGTCAAAACGCAGCGCCGGTAGACTGTAGTGGCCATTCACTCTTGTGAACCGACCGCTTAGAGACGCAGTGGTCGCATTCAGTGATGGCTTTGTTTGTCGATAAGTTGGCGCTGCGCCAGACGTGCACTCATAGTGATCACTCACCAGCATTGCCGGTGAAGAACGCGTCCTCAGCTTCGTATCGCTTTCCCGTCGAGGACGTGGTCACGACACCTGTCCATCTATCAGCACCCCGAAACAGAGCACACACACTGCGTGCTGACCTGTGGACGGATTGACTTTCCAGTACGCATAGTTCTGGAGTGTTGCGGTGTGCGCGGACGTCGACACGCTGAGCGGCAACCACATGTAGTTCGCGGCGCTCGTGCCCTTCGAGTCCCATGCGTCGCCCATGAACACGTACGTCGTCTGGCTGCTGCCGGGGATTGTCAGGACGAAGGTCGACTGCGAGTTGTACGTGTTCGTGCTGGCCGGCGCGATGTCGGTGCCGCCGGACCCTGCGAGGAGAGTTAACCCGGTCTGCCTTCGCGCATGCATGCGTGCGTACAAGGGCCTGCAAGGTTGGTTGCCCAGAAGACCTTGTTCGGGTTCGGCCGGTAACCCGTCTTGCCCGAGACGATGAGGAAGTAGACGCCTTCCCGCCGGAAAATAGCATTAATAGCGGCCCGTGCTCTCTGGGGATATAACCTACTGCCGACTTTGAAGAGCGCCGGTCCTTCGTATGCACCGAGCGCTGTTCGGGATCACACAAGGGCCGAGGATAACAGCATCTCACTCACAGAGGTACGCCACCCGGTCTCCGACGGACGACTGTGCTCCGCCGTTAATGTGGTTGATCGCCAGGGTGTTGTGGTCGGCGCTCGTGACCCAGTAAGTTTGTCCTACGCACAACGTCAGCGTGCCGCAAGGAACGCAACAGCCGTGAAACGCACCATCAGTGTCGGCAAAAACACCGCAGTCGCTGAAGGTGTAACCCGACGGCGGGATGGACATCCCCGAGCCGTAGGTCGTGTAATTGCCCGCGATGTTGGTCGAGGCCATGCCACGCGTCAGCCTGTCGACCTGCCCCCAGATCTGCCGAGAGGTTAGACTGTCGCGACTGCAAACGTGCAAACGCGCGAAGCAACGTACGTGGAAACGGCCTCCGGAGACGAACATCTTGGGGCGGTAAAGCCACTGGATTGAGTTGGCAAGGCCGCGGTTATCCCAGTTGAGCAGATCCTTTGACGAGTAGATGCGCGGGGAGGTGTTGCTGTCCCACGACTGGCCAACCTACGGTCAACGTGATCAAGAGTCAGACGCAGTTGCGAGCGGCAATGCAGGAACGCACCCAGTAATAGATATCTCCGGGCTTGAAGATCATGCCGCCGTGCGCGTCGATCTTCTTGCCCGCAGTGTCATACCAGATGGCGCCAGGAGCAATCCAGCTCGCTGCCGAAACGGAGAGCGCACAGAGTGCTGTGAGCAACGCGGCGCGGCGCATGGTGATGCCAGAACGAGAAGCGTCGGAGACCAGACAGCCCGCGTGCGCGAGCGGCCTTTATGGAAGCGGTCTCGTGCATATTTCGGAGAGCCACGTCGCGTGATGTGCAAGGAAGCAGCGATGCAAATGCGGGGGAATATCAACCGGTATTTCACCGTCGTCGGCGAGCTGGCTGGCGAAGTTAAATATGTGGTCGGACCCATACTGCAGGAATGCATCTTTCAGCGGATGGAGATGCTTGCTCCCAAGTGCCCAAAGATGCTCCAAAGTTCTAGCAGCAGCACTACAGACCGACGCGGAAGCAACCCCGTGACCTATTTGTTTTGAGATCTACGATGATCAAGAGAGCGCGAAGCGAGAAGAGCAAGGATTGTGCGCGTCGGGTGCCCCTGCACGAGGTGCTGGCTTCGTGCGGCTCGCCGCTGCGCCCGGACCGGCTGACTGCGCTCCGTAGCTGGCGAACGACCCAGTCATACATCGACGAAGCAGCGTGAGAGCCCAATATCTGCCTAGGGCGCAGAGCTCAGGCTCAGTCTGGCGGAGACCGGTCGAAGTAAATAAGGTCGAAGCAGTCGAGTTGAAGAGCTGGCCCTGGAGCTGGCAAACACATGCAAACTGATCTGAAAATTTTACTTCGCCCACAAAGCAACGCTCGCACACTCATATTCCACCTACCCTCTGGAAGGCCGCGACCAATGGCTCATATTTCTACAGTTGCGTGATACAGTGCACTGGCCCGTACGGGCGGCGCCGATTATGCTACTTGCGCTTGCCAGGTGCAGAGGCTCTTGGACAACAACAGCTCGTTTTCTGGGCTGATATCACTCTTTTTATGATGCACTCGCACACAGGTGACTTTCCTGCCCTTGGCTCCTAAGCCTGAGCACTTGAGATTCTTGGCTCTCGATCCAGCTATCGGCAATTCACCTTGCTCCCAACCCTCGATTTGCTTTCGTGGGTTTTTCTGTCCCATTTTGAGGACAAGTCACCGCCTTAGAGTTTGGCGGAGAGGATTCCACCAGAACTGCTCCTCATGGTACCGGCGAAGCTGCAACCGGAGACACAGCCCTGGATTCACCATGCCTCTCTGCACATTGGCCAGCGTGTGTCTCTCCAGCAGAAACTGGCTGGATGCCTGGAAAGATGCATTGCATCCCCATGTTAGGCTTTGTACGCCCGCACAATGCGACCTTCTTGCGCGGACAGTACGCATTCGACCTTTGCTCACAGACCTCGTCTTCGAGCTTCAACTTCCGGACGTACCGCTCCTAGGTGCCGATGCTTCGCAAACGCGCCGCATCTGCCATGTATTCCTCTCCCTGGGCCCCACTTTCCCAATGGACACACGCCAGCACTCGTCGAGATCATGACGCGCGGCGATAACTTGAGGGCTGTCTCCTCCCCGACGCATGCCGTCAAGATCTGCGAGCGTGTGCTCAGGCTGGTACTTTCGGGCGGGAGACCCTCACTAAGTCACCCCTGGTCAGCCAGTGGACGTGAAGATAGTCGATCACGTATACCCACTTTAGGGGCTCGTATTAACGTTCCAGGGTGTCTCTGTCGCATATCGATTCTCAGCCGCCGCAGCTCCTTGTTCTCAGCCCGAGCCTAACCCTTCGTGGAGCCCTAATGCTTCCCTATCGCGAAGCAGCTCCTCTTCGCCGTCCACCAACTGGGTAGAGCCGAGATGTCTTCCCTCCGTCACTGGGTTTTACGCCGTGCAAGCGCATCCATCACCGACAAGACTGCATCCTCTGCTGCCCTGCATGCTTGCACGTGACCTATCAGCCTTCCTTCCGCACACGCTGGGCCTAACAAATGGGTTTCGCGTGGCAACAACGTTTGCGGGTGCAGACGGTGGAGATTCGGCGCAAAAGAGTGGGTCAGATGCCGTTTGCTTGAACACTCTGCCGACGGGAGCACTGTCATCGCCGAGGGTACAGTACGGGCGGACTTAGACCATGGCCCGGACTGGACACACAATCTACCCGATCGCCAAGCTGGCATGCCCTCGGCGACGCGTTTGGATTGGGAAGCTGGCCTCGGCTGTTTGGGCGGCGTGGCAGCAGCGGTGGCTGGAGTCCCGCGGTTGCGGAGCGACAGCTAGGGCCGATCTTCCCAACGTCGGCGCTTGCGCTGTGCGAGCGTTCTAGCCCGCGTGTATGGCCGTGACGCGCGCCCGCGCGGGGCCATGCCCGCAGCGCATGGCGGGCGGTGAGGTATGCATTTGCCACTTAATGCCGCGCGCAAACGGCCGAAACGCACCCGTCTCCGCCTCCGCCACGCCGCGCATGAGAGATGAAATCTCTTCGAGAAACGGTCTCGAGGAAACTTCGAAGGCGGGTCAGGCTCGGGTTGTTAGCACGGCGACTGCGCCGGCCGCCTCTCTGGGGCGGTCATGACGTTTACTGTCGCCGCGCGACCTGAACCGCCAGTACCCTGATCACGGGGTAAGACAACCTTCGCCGTCGGAGCTTAGGTGCCGGCGGCTGTCAGAGTCCTTCTTCAGATTAGCCAGTGTACAACACTGCAAGGCTCGGATCCTAGACAGTGACGGTACCAAGGCGAACGTTGCTTTGCCACAATCAGCGCCAGGGGGTCGTTGGGATTGGCGTTGTGAAAAGAAGCACAGCACCGCACATAGAGACGGTGTTCCGCGATTTCCACCGTGTTTTTGGGCGGCTGGATCATCGACCCGTTGCGTAACTCTCTCACCCGGCTTTGTAAACTGACTGACAGCGCGTCTACGAGATTTCCAACATGGAAACGTACGCGATCTGCGGGAGCGTTGCGATACACAGGCACCGCTTCAGCGGGTTCTCGTGCGAACAGGGGCGCTGGAATCAGTCCTGCAATAGCCCCGGCGTTCGGGTCTCCCTGCCTCCTTCCCCATCCAAGATCCGTCCTAAACCGCGTTCCCCGCTGGAAGCTGTAGTATTCTGCTCAATGGTGAGCTGGGCTCCGCACCCGAGATCATTGAGCAACCGCCCGCTGACGGATGACCGCGCTCGGCTACTCCTAGCACCTGTCGAACCGCCGTGCCCGATCATGTTTGCAGATGAGCGCTCACTACCCCGTTAAAGGCGTGGATCCCGTGGTCTAACCGAACGTCTCAGCCGTCACCGGATTGTATAGAAGCCCTCGGATGCGGAAACAACGCAGTCTGAACCCGCGTGTTAGGCCCCGCTATCGGCCCCGGGCTCCGTACGTCGCTGTATGAGGCTAAATGCCGATAGCCTCAGGGTCTTACCGCCGCTCGCTCGCGGCGCGGAGATGCCACATGCTCCTTCCGGAGCGTCAACACTGCGGGGCCGGCTGGTGCGACGGCCACACATGCAGATCTAGACGCCTTCGACCTCGAGGTGCAATACTCTCGACAGGGGAGCCGCGCTGTCTGCGGGCTGTCAGAATTCCTGCCAGCGTGAATTCGCTCCACGGAGAAGCACCATTCCCGCCGTCCGCGTCTGGGTGAAGGCCGTCCTTACGGCACTCAATCCTGCCTCGGCCTGCGTCCCGGCTCTCCACGGGCTTCTGCACTATTTCTATCCGAAGCACCACGGGCGTTCATGCGGAGACAGGATAGAGAAGGCAAAGCTCGAGATGCTCAGTCATATGTTGTCCCGTTCCAGATAAGAAGCTCTATCTCCCGGCGATTAGACTTTCTGAGCAGCCCGCACCCAGTCAGTAGCTTGTTCAGAGCCCCTGCGCTCCGGCGATAGAAGCACGCAAGGGAAGGGAAAGTAACATCCCAGAGACACCGTACAACATTCGATCAGTTTCCCCTCCAGCTCGGCCGTTGTACATACGAACCGCCGCACGGATCGAGTCAGGGTCTGTTTGGCGTGCGGCGATAAAGCAAACGCTGCGGCACCGGGCCCCCGATTTCCACGCCAAATATGGGCGGTGAGCACAGGCGCCGGGGATAACACGCCGAAGCCCGGCGCGCGCGCAGGCAATTGTAAAGCTGTGCCGGTCTGAGCGCGATCGCGAGTTTGGGTATTACGCGCTATTACCTGGGTTCTTGCCACTGCCCGGTGGCGAACTGCAATAGTAAGCTTTAGCGGTGCCGCACTGTCTTTAGGATATGTGCTGACGAGTTGAGGCGCGCGCGCATTTCGGGGCAGGCGGGTTATACGACCGAGCCGGAGGTGCGCTTGTACAGCTCTCTCTAACATCGAGCACTGAGACCCCGGAGCGAGGTACACATCCAGTAGGGGCATCTTGCACGACTCCGCAGCTGGATCTGATGTAAGGCTGAGTGAGCAGGGGGATTTGCACTGCTGGCGCAGAGGCGCCGGTAGCCACTCACTTGTGCATTGAACGCCCGTCCGGCGGCATTTTACAAAGCACCGGGCTCAGCGTGTGAGCACAAAATCTCCATTTGCGCGGATTCTCAATACCAAAAGACGCTATGGTACTCCAAGTGTGCGCGCTGGCAAATTATTGTGTGACGGCGCGCGATCAATAGGCGATGTGGGGTAGTTCGCCGGCGAGACGTCCTGCGCGGTTTCATATGCACGTGGACAAGCCCTTCGCTACCCTGGCACTGACAATCTCGCAATGAGGTGCAGCGCGACCCTGCAGTAGTAGGCTGTCAGATAGATGAATCACGCATGCGAGACTTCAACTCGGAGTGCACTACATGCGGTGGCATATCACGATCCGGAGAAACTCCACGGTGCGCGGAGGACGAAACCCTTCCTGCAATGTGGTCCGCAGCATGTATTGCAAGTGCTCTCCCTGTTTCACCCACGTGGCCTGGCCCTTAGGCTTCATATCTTTCATAATGCAGCGTACGATGTGCGGCGGCCGGGTCGCGCTAGAATCCCGCGGCGGGCACTGCGCTTAGAAACAACGCGCCAAACAAGGCACAGTGACATGCAGCGACGAGCTCGACTCCCGCGATCGGAAATAGCTCGTGTACTGTAAAACTGCTGCGCAGGGATGTACCTGACACAACGCGCTTGGGTGATGTCCATGCAAGCTAGAAGTTTGAGGAACAGCACAGGCAGGTTGAGGTCGCATGTAGAGTAGGGAAGCCCGCGAGGTGCTCATGTCAGTGCGATGATAGCGGCTCAAAGGTCCATTGCATGATGCGAAAGACTTCGAGAACACCTGCGCCGTCATCGAATTTCTCCCTTCGAGGTACTTGCAGCGAATCACTACGCGCGCTACAGACGAACGCTTGATCTCAGTCATCATTCGCCAGTGCCTGGCCCTGAGAATGGCGAAATTCCAATGAGGGATAGGTTAGAGGTTCGCGGAACAGGACCCCGTTCAATCTCGCAAGAACAACGCCAAGTACGGGGGAATCCACAGCCACAGCGTATGCAAACAGAGCGGAACAGGGCCCATATCCCACGATGCTCAGAGTTTCGCCACGTGCCGAGCGGGCAGGGCTATGTTTTCCTATCAGCGTGCTCGAAGGAGCCTCGCACCACTGTGCGCGCGTCTCAGTCATCGTGCGCCAGCGCCTGGTCCAGGTCCAATTCATCGCGGCATAGGTTCGAACTGAAACGTGTCGTACGTAGTCTGGAAAGTACAACGCAACGCAGTGACAGAGGAATATGCCCCGGGGAGTGGGACCATAGCCACGAGCGGAACAGGAGCATTCCCGCTGTTCAGAGTTTCGCCACGTGCCGAGCCGGCAGGACGTTGTTTTCCTCAGCCTGTGCTGGACGCACCAAGCGCGCTACGAACTTTTGATAGGACGCGAGTGCCTTACCCCGACAACAACGGAACGCTGTATCGCGGCTAGCAGCTTGAGGAACGACCGCGCATCTCAGTGAGAGAACAACACGACGGCGAGCGAAATTCCTCATCCGAGTCGTTGAAACACGAAGTAAGTATACCAAACAGTGCGTGGAGTTCCCTGGACCTGTGATGTATACACGCATAAGACCAGGCATGCGAATCACGTGCCGGCTGCGCACGCAGAGTGTGACAGAGCAGGCACATTCTTCTGAAACGGAAGACTCGCACCACGTGCACGTGCGCTGCCGAACGCTTATTCGCCAGTGCCTCATTCAGAACAAAGCCGCCATACTGAAGTGGCGAGACCGAAGCGGAGAGCGTGGGGTCGCGCGGAAACTGAACAGTGCGCGCTTAATCCCGTCTCTGTGTGGCGACGAAGCCGCGTTCTCCGGGACGGCGACGCGGCAGAATCCCCCTGGCATTGGCTCGTAGCGGGAATCGAATCACGTGAACCGTGCTTCGGACAGACACAACGGCGGGGGACCAATCGCTCGCGGAACGCATTCCCCGCGCGGTCCGTCATGCGTAGCAAACGGTGGGAAGGGCATGGGAAAGCGCGGGCGGTGCCTGCATTCTGACGCGGACCGGGACGTAGAGCGAGACGTGCATGAATGCCGAACAGCAGAACCGGATGGGATGGTGCCAAGCCGGGAGACGGAGAAGAAGCGGCGCGTTCGGGCGATGGGTGCAATTCGCGGTCGCGGACCAGTTGCACGGGGGCTCCCGGAGATGAGGTTGTGCAGGAGTGTGAAAATGGGTGTGTGAAATTGGGATATGGCGAAGAACGCGGCCCTTGTTCGTCGCCACCGGAGGAAACGCACAGCGCACGGCCGTACCATCTCAGCCAATAGAGTAGCGCGACGTCTCAGCCGTGTCAAATTTGCAAGAGCGAGAACGCGACGGCCCTTGTGTTCGGAGACCGGCGGGCGCAGCATTGGATCGCGACGTCGACGCCGGAGAACGGCAAGTGGAGAACGCGGTCTATTGTGCTGCTGCAGAAGAGACGAGCCAATCCGCGCGCACCTCCGTCATCATGCCGGATCTCAGAGGCTGTCGGGCAGATTGACATTTCAGATGGACACCACATCATGCATACTTATGCTTGCCTGACGGGGATTGTTGGGTCCGCGCGCCAGGCAGAGATCCACTGCCAGGTCCAGATGACGAGGTCGAGCTCCGAGTCGTATCTGCTGCTCCGACGCAAACACCGCTGTTCCCGCGCTGACTGCCAGTGTGGCGGCGAGCAATCACGGGACGGGGTTCGGGGACGAGCGCACGCTTCGCAGCGCATTTGGGCAGGGAATCACAGCGCGCTGACCGAGACCAGAGAACCGAGACCAAAGAACCGAGAACACAGAAGCGCGGGAGCATTGCCCAAGTCCTGCACACAACGATATCCCGTTACGGTTCGGTCCTCGCAAAGCACCACGCCCGGGGCTCGAGAAGATCACGGGAGTCAAAGATTAGCAGCGATAATCAGACGGATCGCGAAGCCCGGAATCGTGCGTGCGCGCGGGCGTGTCGTGGATCTGCACTGTCGCGCGCGGGGTTCAAGTTGGGGGGCGGCGATTACGTCGGGCTGGGAGGGAGGAGGTCATGTGACCTGAGTAGCCCAGGAAAGGAAGTTGGGGAGGGGTCGGCCGGGATACTCAGGGTCGCGGGGCGAAAGAAGGTTGAGAAGTGTGGCGAACGGAGACGTCGCGCGGTTATTTCGGCTGTGGCGGAGAATTCCAGAGCTCGAGCTGGGGGACTGGGGGCGGGTCGGCAGAACGGTGAGCAGATAGAGTGTCGGCGAGATCCTGAGGCGTGATCACGGCTTCCCGAATGGGCAGGGAGTCGCGGCGCGACTGCGCCGGAGGCATATCCTGTGTGCATGTCACGGCGGAAATTGCGAGTGGGAGAGCACGGGAGCAGAAGAAGACGGGGGCAGCTGTCGCTGTCACGCATGCCGGCGCAGCCTGAAACGGACGGGGAGTCGCGCGGCGGTGACGGCGGCGACGGATCTGGCGGGCGGTGTTGCTGATGCGGCCTGCGTGGGAGCGGCGCTTACGGCCGGGCGCCCCATTAGCCGCGGCGGCCGGCCCTCGCCCTCCCCAGGCTCCCGTCACGCACACAGTACACGGCCCCGGGCGCGTCCCTCAGCCTGCTTCGCGCGGACCCCAGACAGTGACTGCACCCGGGCGCAGACGCGGGAGAAGCGGGGCAGCGCGGACGGCGGAGTCTGGGGTCCTTGTTTGCTCGGCCGCGCGCCGGCCGGTATATCCGCCGCCGGGGTGGACATAAAAAGGTTGAGCGCGCGGCAGCCCCCATCGACTCGAGTGCCCCCCCCCTCTTTTTTCTTGCCCCGCCCCGAATCCGGACCTCCCCGCATCCCGCCCGCCCCCCGTCCGCTTCATGTCCCCGCCGCCGCCGCCGCAACAGAGCAACGGCACGCCGCCGCAGCCGAACGGCGCCAACGGCGCCAACGGACACTTGCCGCCGATCAACCAGTTCTATCATGCCGGCCAGCAGCAGCCCGCGAACGCGAACGGCCATCCGCCGCCTGCGCCCGCGCCGGTGACGACGAACGGTGCCCAGCCCAAGCCTGTGTCACAGCAGCAGCCGGTGCCGCAGCCCATCCAACTGCAGCAGCAGCAGCAGCAGCACGAGCAGCACTTTGAGGAGGAAGAGGAGCACGAGGACGACGACGAGGACGGCGCTGGGAGCCCCGTCGGGCCCAGCGACGGCCAGACTGCGGCTGGGACGCAGGGCCAGGGCGTCGCCGGCGGCAACGGCGACGACGCGCCCAAGAAGAAGCGGAGGCGCCAGGCGCTGAGTTGCACGGGTGAGTGTATGCGTATGCGCGTGTGTCGTCGGATTGCCCCCGCTGACTGGCGACGACGAGCAGAGTGCAAGCGGCGGAAGATCAAGTGCGACCGCAACCACCCGTGCGGGCCGTGTCTGCGGCGCGGCGACAGCGACAAGTGCAAGTGGCACGTCATCGAGCCGCTCGAGAAGTTCGTCACGCGCACCGAGTACGACGAGGTCCGGCGCAAGATCGCGTACCTCGAGGCGCTCATCGCCCCGCTCGCCACCGCCGCGGCGGCGACGGGCTCGACGCCCGTCCCGCTGTACGCGCCGCCGCCGCCGCCGCCGCCCGTGGCGTACGCGCCGCGCAGCAGCGTCAGCCCGCCGCACAGCCCGCACGCGCACGCGCACTACTACGCCCAGCCGCCCGCGCCGCCGCCGGGCTACCACTACGGCCCGCCGCCGCCGCCGCCGCCCGCGCACGCCGTGTACTACGAGCACCCCGCGCACCACGCGCACCACGCCCATCATCACCACTACGCGTATGCTGCGCCGCCGCCGCCGCCGCCGCCCGGCCCGCCGCCGCAGGAGCACAAGCGGCGCAAGGTGCCCGCGCCGCCGCCGACGCCCGCCGGCGAGCACCACCCGCACTACCCGCCGCACGCGCACGCCCATGCGCACCATCATCACCATACCCCGCCGCCGCCCCAGCACGTGCACTACGCCCAGCCGCCGCCGCCGCCGCCGCCCCAGCAGGGCCCGCCGAGCAGCAAGCGCAGCCGCCCGCCGCAGCCGCTGCCCCCTCCGCCTCCCCCGCCCCCGCAGCAATACGTCCCGCAGCCGCCGCCGGAGAGCGACAGCGAGGCCGAGCGCCCCGGCGCCGCGCCTGGCTGGACGGTCCTCCGCGAGCCGGCCGACGACGAGCGCGAGCGCAAGCGCCGCCGCGTCCACGCCCCGCCGCCGCCCCAGCAGCAGCAGCAGGGCCCGCCGCCGCCGCAGTACCAGCAGCAGGCGCCGCCGCCGCCCGAGGAGGCGCCCAAGCCCGTCGCTGTCAACTAACCCTCTCCAACCCCTAGACCGAACGCGCGATGGCGGACGGGGGGCTTGCGTGTCGAGCCCGCCGCGCTGCCACCCGCGTGCTTCGAACCGAACCCGTGTCTCGTCTTGTCTTGCTTTTTCGTCTGGCTCCCTTTTTTTACCTCTTCGTAATCCGCCCAACACTGCGACCACCGCTGCGGCGAAAAACTTCCAGGGTCCCTGGCGCAAGGCTCTGCCCCAGTTTCCGCTCCCTGCGCGACGGGAGGACTGGGCGCGACTGGCGCGAGGGCCGCTGCTGGCTCCTCTTTCCTCTTTCCACCTTTACACACACTCGCACCTGACGATGCTTGCTCGTCGTCGTCGTGCGCTTCCCTCTCCTCGCGTCTCTCGCTGCGCCCGATTGAGACCGCCTAACTTCGCTTGTCCAACTGATGATGATGTCTGTGTATATATTGACGCTGTGCCCCGCTCCTCGCTTTCGTCCTATCCCTGTCCCGTCTATGCTTGCTTGTGATCCCTGATCCCGATTGCGCGCGCGATCTTTGTATGTACGATGATACGTCTATGCGGCTTTGAATGAATGAATGACTATGTGTATAACTTGGGAGGGGAGGGGTGGGGTGGAGGGGCTGGGATTGAAAGCGTGCTCTCTTTCTTACTCGACCCGAATTGCTCTGAGGACTGAACTTGAGCCGAAGCTGATGATGATCCCTTGCGATGCACTTGCTCTAGTTCGCCCGCCCAACGCACCTTCTGGACGCGCTGCTCTGATGATGCGCCCGCGCTGTGCCGCCCTTCCCATAGGACGCGTTTCAGACGCGCCCGCGTCATCTGCATCGGCGCGGGTGATCACGGGTCTCGCGCGCGCGCTGCCTTTTGCCTTGCTCAGTCCTGCACAGCTCATCGGGTACTCTCGCTCTGTACGAAACAGCGCGCGAAGCTGATTACCTCTGCGTTGCGGATTCGGGAGATGCGCCGCCGGCTCAGCGCGCGATCCACTGCACGCTTCAGGGCCGCCGGGCATGCGCTGACAGGCGCAGTGGCAGGGACAGCTAGGACGTGCCTCGCGGATCTTGTAAGTACTGTGCTGGATTACCTGTGCTGGTGCTTGTGTTTCTTGCTTCTCGGTTGGACCTGTTTTCTTCCTTCTCGGTATTGACACGGGGCGTGGACTCTGAAGCTCTGCCCGCGAGCTGAGCTGAGCGCGGCGGCCCCGACGACGACTCCACTGGAAACGCACACTTGCTTCTAGAATTTCTGAGAGTGAAAGTGAGGAGTGAAAGGAGAAAGATGACAGCGCGGCCCCGCTCAGCATGGCACGGGGATGATTCATTCAATCTGCGCCGCGCCGCCCGTCAGCTCAGGCAGACGGAGGGGCAATCGGCGGACGGAGTGACGGGGAATCGGCGGACGCGCGCGCGGTCTCCGTGCGACGGATGGATGGATATTCGTTGCTGTCATTGTCGTTGTCAGTGCGTGAATCCGCGAAATTAGCTCCTATCACGCCGACGAGCGCGGATACACGCTGGACTATTGCAGATGCGCTGTGCAATTTGCCAGTTGCAATGCTCCAACGCTCAGTTGAGAGAGAGATGGCGCGAGGACGGATGTGCATTCCATTGAAATTGCCACTGCATATTCACAAATCCCCCACGAGGATCTCGAACTTCATGGCGCCCCCGCGGGAGGATTCTTACTTACTACTTACACATCTCAGACTGCCGAGACAGCTCCTGCCCCGTCGGAGACGGCTAAGGATTCTTGAAGACTCTTTCTTAGACAATCTGCGACTGTCCGGGCATCTCGAATCTTATGGCTTCCTCACTAACCGTAATTATTAAGTACAGACCCCTCATGCAGCGGGTCCTTCGGGGTCGGAGCCGACTCGACGGCGCTAGGGTGCAGCACGTTGAGTCTTCGCGCAGTTAGTGCTTGACGATTCACTCTCGATTGCCATGACACACTCACAGTTCTAACAGCCATGCCAAACTGCCAGTGCTTCGTCTGCGGCTCCGAGATTTCCAACACGAAACAAGACGCGGGGGTGTGTGCTCAGAAGCAGTTGTCTGACCGAGCTGGGCGTCCTGGCTGCCCTGCCGATCCCACCCGCTCCGGATGGCGAGAGATCCTCACGCCCGCCGGGACCGAGAGCGAGACACACGGCCGTAAGTGAGACATGTGCCTCGCAGATCGCCACCGCGAGGGCGCGCCGTCCGCCAGTCAGGAGCCAAGCTGCTTGCTTGTTGTCTCCGTGATCCATGCGCTTCCTGGTGCGGCCTGAGAGCCGTCCGTATCACAATGCGAACCTGTTCGCAGTTAAGATGCGGATTGGATTGGAACTGCAACGGGAACCCGGCGGGTGCTGCGCGGGGAGAAGCGAGGACGAGATCGGGTGGCAACGGAATTGCGGCCAGACAACTCGCGCCGGGGTTCGTTCTCTCACAGTCAGCCTCTGAGGTCTGCGGCGCGAAACAGCGGGCGACTTCTGCCGCATCTTGTTGCGGGCCCTTCGGCCAGATCGTCCAGTGCCGTTTACCGAGAATAGTGGGCCAGTGATATTGCGACTCTCTCTCTCTCCCGGGTCCACGCTTCTCCGCCACACACACTCTCGTGTGTGATTCCTTGATTCTCAATATCTGTACAACAGCCGTGCCGGTTCGATTCACGCGAAGGTGCAAGTGCAGTTGCCAAGGAATTCGGGGCTGCCAGTGGTGAACCGCTCAGCCTACGGTCTGTGCAGCGCTCTCACGGCAAATTGGAGCCATCTCCACCCTTGATGACTTAATTGCCCCTCTGCGCCAGCGACCAATCCCCGGTTGACTTCTCCTGAGTGACGACGGGGAAGAGACGCTGCTCCGGAGTGCACAGACCGGCCTCCGCTTGAGCAGCAGCCAACAGATGCGCCGCGATTCCCACGGCAGAATGGCACTCATGCGCGGCTGCACCCCCCGCTGCTCACTCATGCACCAGTAGTCATGCGCGGGAGCTCCGAAGGAACCGCGGCGCGGGCTGGGTCGGGAGTCCAGTGCGCAAAACGCCGCGGCCGTGCAATGTTTGCCACACCACACCACACGGAACTGCCAGCGCGATTTCCAGCCCGGATGGGGAGCGCGCGGGCTATGCCAGGGCACGCTTCGCCCGTCGATGCAGGGGGGTCCGCATGTGCCTGCCACGGCTATTACGCCCGGGTGATCGCTGAACGCGCCGTGTCGCGCACAGTACCGCTCCGGCTCCTGGGGAGACGTATGCATATCTATCGCCCATCCAAGTAGGCAAGATACCTCTGCGATTTGTCGGACAGAATGGTGTCAGTGTTTGCCCCTGGCGGAGCAACGGTGAAGCGTCCCGGCGCGTCGATCTTGTTGAGGCCTTCTGCGGCACTGCTCCCGTCGGTCCCGCGATTTCCAGCCCGGACTGGGAAATGCGTATACAGCAAACATTGCGGGGTGGGCTCTGCTGCTGATCGGCGCGTGCAATGAGCATGACGCCGGCTTCGCGCGCCCGGGCGGCTGCTGAGTGAGCGAGCCGTCCGGCACCACATCGCCACACGGCTTGTGCGAGCTTCGTCCCCCGGAGGCAGATGGCTCGCACGGCGTTTGCGGCGGGAGGAGTGTGTACTCGCGCCTGGCGTTAGGGGGCGACGTGCGATCCGCGCGCGAGCGGACGGCGAGCGCGCGCTACAGTACGCGCTGACGGGGGATCGCCAGCGCGGGAGCGCGCGCGCGGCGTTAAGGCAGGGCCGCGCCGGGTGCTGTCGCGCAACAACGACCGTGATGGCGCGCCACGGACCTTGCAGCGTCATCGTCCGCATCGAGTAGTTTTTCACACCGGGGGGCGGACGGGCCCCTTGGCCCACCACTGAGGTATGTCCGCCGACTGTGGCTACAGTGTCCCGATGCCGGTCGTTGCATGTGTCCTTTGTTTAACCCCGTCCTGTGGGCTGTAATGACGGATGTTGTTGTTGCGGTGATCGGAGCAAAGGGCTTGGCGGGACCTGCCGTGGACGGGGCTGCGACCAACGTGCGATATTACATACCCCCTGCGGCATCCGTAGCAGATCGCTGGTGCACAATCTGGAAGACGCAAATATGGCCTGTTCTCCATAAGAGGAAGCCAAAGTCACGTGTCATGTAGGACACGGTAAATATTTACATAATCGAACTCTCCCTGTCCAGCGGCTGAAACTGGGGCAAGAAATCCTATAAGCTGTGAGGTGAAATTTCAGGGTACGAATAGGGTAGGTTGTCCCCGTGACCAAGAGTGTGGCCAGGCAGCTCATGTCGCGCTTTCGCCGGGGCAGCTGACAGCTTTCCCGCGCGAGGGAACAAGCTCGTCAGGGTCCGGGACACCGAACACCGGTCTGCAAGACTTACAGCCCAAATCTGGAACGCACTTACACATCGCAACACGGACGCTGTGCAGGCTTCGCGATGGGCGATGTGCTATCTCCGGCATCTGTCCGGGCGCGCCTTCCGTTGGTGGGTCCGGAGACAAGAACGCCCGCGCTGGCAGTTGGCACGCGCGTGTGGCGTAGCCCGAGTCCCGGTGAGATGTGTCCCGTGCCCACGTCGCGCGTCTCGTCCATTGGCCGGCCGGCCTGTCTATGCCCACTCCCCCGATGCCTGGGGGAGGGCACCGGGATGTTCGGGAATACAGTATCTGCGCTCGGGCCCACGACGCCCGAAGATCACCCTCTGCTGCCGTTCTCATCATCCCCCTTCTGCCCATGCCTACCCGACATTTCAAACAACTCGCCGCAGTCTCTGGACCGGGCCAGAGCAGTCAGGTCTCGCCGTTCCCTCCCCTGCATCTTGAGATGACCAAGATCGATGGGCATCTCGCACCGGAGGATGGGGTCAACATCGTACATTCCTACCACTACAGTCCTAATCCACATACAGTGCCGATAAAGCATACAGGCTTCCCCCGCTGGGAAGACGGAAACAATTGATACAAAGTACAACAAAGGCGCGTCCTCCTCATTCTCAAGCAACGATGTGAGTGAACCGCTCCTGCAGAGCGATACTGTCACTGCCTGTGCCGTGCAGCGAGACTCCCTTGGCCAGGTGAAGCTTGTTGAGTGGCCGATAAGCGTGCGGGAGCTCGACGAACGCGAGCAGCCGTGCAGTAGACAGTACGATCTCGCTCGCGCACGACTTTGTGAGGCAGAGCGTTCGGAGCGCGGGGAAATGAGGATGATTCAGCCGCGCGGCAGACGTACAGCCGTGACCGAAGATGGTCCAACGGCCAGTAGAGAATGGCGTCGCGGCCACGTCGGCCGGCGGACGCGGCACCACGATCGTCAGCGTAGAAAGGGTCGCAGACAACGGGAGACGTTCCGGCCAGCATCCATCCTCGATCGTCAAGGATGTAAGATGCTCGAAGTCGAGGCCGTGGCCATTGAGCACGTCCATCGCAAAGATGTAGGAGATGTGCGCGAAGCGGCGGACGCTCCCCGCCGTGTATTGCACGTTGAGCACGGGGATGGAGCCGGTCTCCCAGCCGATCGAGAGCGCGTCGAACCTGAGCGCGGAGGCAGAGGACCAGGAAGAGTACATATCGTCCGACCTTTCCTCTGCCCAATGCATCTCGTAATTCACCTGCTTGCGATCGGTTGAGATGCCCACGACGGGAATGCTGTCGTGCCTCAAGTCTTCAAGCAAGGCATACTTGACAGGCTGGTAGACCACCACCTCTTGCAGACGGTGTACCAGCGGAGGCGTGCTAGGAGCACTGCTGTATTCCTGCGCCTTGACTTCGAGCGAGACGAGACTCACGCATGTCTGGAAGACGGCTGCAAGGGTGGCCTTCGTGACTCGCTCCGAGAACCACTGGAAATGCGTGACGTTGCGGAACGCAGCCGGCATGACCGTTGCGCTCTGCATGTTCCACGCGAACGTGAGGTCTTCGAGCACGCCGGGGTTGCCTGCGAGCAGGTTGCGCGGGAGCACGAGCTCGTGTCCCTCCGGCTGTCCTAGAGGGAGCAGGCGCAGAACGCGCAGGGAGCCCCCGCCGTCACGCAGTAGCTCGAGAAGCGCCTGTGCATCCTCGCGTGCCGCGAGCTGCAACTGGAGCCGCTCAATGCGGCCGAGGTGTGCTCCGAGGATGGAGAGGTACACGGAATGCTGACGTTGTACGCCTCCCAGCTCTGCCGCGGGCTGCGGCACGGTCATGCAGATGGAGAGCCGAGTATCCTTGGAGTTTTCGAGCACCATTTTCAGGTAGCGCTCCGACACGGTCTGGTCTTCGGCGTCGAGGCTGGTCCACAGACGTGGCGTCTGACGAATGGTCTGCGACCATCTACGACAGACACACGCCAGGTTGGAGAACTCCCTAGGGCGAAAGAAAGAGAATATCTGGCCGAGAATCTCCGGAGGGAGGCGGATAGTGCGGTCGCTGCCGGAGCCACAATCGCAGTCAGACGCGCATAACATCGCAGGCTGAAGGGACGCACACGACAGGCCTAACCACGGCAAACCCAGGGGCAGCGGCGACGTCCCGACGGTGTGTTAACATGGTGCTAAGGGTGCGAGGGTGGGGAGCGGAGTACTACAACTCGCGAGTCATTGCTTAAGGAAGCACTTGACCCGGAGGCGGTGCCACCAGCAGGACCAAATGTGCAGAAGTCGCCTCCGGAATTGGGAGCCCAGAAGGAAACCACATGTGCACCAAAACGCAAGAGGGATTGCTGAGGCCCGGACAACGTGCAGTCGCGAGGCGGAAAACAAGCGGGCGGGTTGTTAGTACCGCCTCGAAGAACAACCGCACGGCTTTTCCGGAGGGACATCTCCGAAGCGCTGCAATTCCACTGAACAAGCCCGCAGGAGGTGATCTGACGAAGACCACAGCGCGCAAGCGGAGCTGTGGACCCGCACGCTACCGCGTCATGACGGATAACCCGGAGAATGTTTGTGGTCAGTGCGCGGCAGCGATAAGAAAGAGTGCAGTCTTACAACAGTATAGATAGTGTTCCTCTGAGTACACAGCAATAACAATCACATGCGCGGAAGGTCTTCCACGTCTCTGGAAGCGGCAGGAGCGCTGCTTTCTGCCGCGTTTTCCGGTGGCGGATTTGCGGCCGCCTGCGATATCCGCTTCTCGAGCCGGCGCTTCCATGCGGTACGCTTGTGGGCGCGCCGCAGGCGCGTTACAGTTATCCAATGCCGCAGGACGAGTCCCGCTCCCACGAGAAGCAGAAAGCTGACGGCGACTATGCCTACAACAGCTCCCGCGGATAGACGGGAGCTGCTCCCTGCAGCGGAGGGAGACGTCCCAACGCGAGCGGAGACGCCACTGCCGAGCGGTGAGCCAGACTGCGGGACATTGGCCTAGCGACATGCTCAGCAATACAAGGTATCCGAGAAGGGGTCGACCCACAAAGCCGCCCGTTGGTGCGTTAGGTGCAGCAAGGACAAACGTATTTGAGAATTCCGCGGCGTTGATACCGCCGACAGCCCCGCTCTGGCAATGTGTTACCGCCGCACACGCATAAAATATTGCTGTAGAACCGACAGTGAGTATACCTCGTATATGAGAACTCGGAGAAACGCACGCGACGCTATACTCGTTACTTGAATTGTAAATAGGGATCCTACTTTGGACGTGGGACTGCTGAATCCGTTCGTGAGTAATGTGCACGGGGCGCTGAGATTCGTCTGGGCGACGATGTGCCCAGCTCTGACAATGGTGTAAGCGCGTGACAAAGTAGAGTCTGAAAGGGAGAACGCACGTCGTGAAGTTAAAGGTTACAAAGTCGTTGACCTCGACTGCCTGCAGGAATTGCGGTGTGAACTCGTTGCCCGATCCTCCGACCGTGACCTGACAATTTGTTGAATTCTGTGACTCGTGACCGGCTAATTAGGTGCACCTTATGCTCTGCCGCAAGCACCAAGGTCAAGAGGAGGGATAGTGGCAGCAGGCCGAGCATGGCGAGCCTACCCGCGGTGTGACGACGCGGTGCCGGACAAAAGAACGTTTCGGCCCGTGCCGAGAGCTCGGCGCCACGTGCGATCATCACCCCATTTGACGGACAGACATATCGTTGGACTCATTCAACCACGTTGAGAACCATGGGAAAGTCAGTTCAGCTGTCAATCTGTCGGATCTCTGTCCAGGGTATGGATGTTCTATGAGAAGGTTGACATCAAGCCCGCCGGGACCCACTCATAGGCGTGGATGGTTTTATAGCCATCTTTGGACCTCCTGTTCAGGGGCTCAGACAGTCCGCAGAAAGTTTGAAGTCAATCGTATGGGTTTCCGCAGGCTAGAATTCAGCCGGAGAACCTTCACAGCTGTCACATCGGAAATTGTCCGACCCAAACAAGCAGAGAACAGCCATCGGCCCGATTGATTCCGGACCTACGTTTCTTCCCCACCACCATCTCCACGCGACGAGGCCTCTTGCGCTGGACATGGTCCTTGTTCAAACATCGCACAGATGGCCCGATCGCTGCACAAGGGCAAACAAAGCACGGAGCTGGTCACGTGCTGCCAGAACGGCGCCGCCGGTTGTTGACGCACCTGAGGTGGAAGTGGCAACTAGCAGCGAGTGCTCTGAGCCATTCCACGCGCTTCCTTCCCCTATGAACCACACAGACAGGGTCCAACATTGCGTAAGCCCGGAGCGGAGTCACCATTGTTCTCCTACCACCAGCGTGGCGCTGTTGCCGACCATCGACGCGGAAGTCGCGGACTTTGAGCCACCGCCCGCGCTCTTCTCGTCCGCCCCACATCCCACCCTCGCCATCCGCCTCTCAGAGAAGGGAACTCCCCCAAATCCCCTGACGCAGAGCACGTCCTGCCTCTTCGAATCTGCTTCTGACACAGGACTTGACCCAGACCAGCAATCCGCAGGCTCAGATTGGTCGTCGAGCACAATGAGCCTTGAAAACGATCGCCGGGATCAGTTCGTGCGCGAGGTCTTGGAAACTCCGCGCGTACGGCTCGCAGATCTTCCTTCCATTGAGGACGACGACTCAGGGTCGGAACCCCAACCAGGGTCCAGTCAACCCGCAGCGCCGCCGCCCGCTCCAAAATGTGTTACTGCGGCGGCTCCCATTTTGCAGGAAGGCATCCAGGTATGGACTGAGTACATGCATATTCGTATTCCTAACGCTCCCGCAGCTTCCTGCCACCGCGCGGCTCGACATGAAGTTCCCGTATAAAGACATGCACGCGGAGTTCTGGGACGCGTCACCGAAGTGCGTATCCGTCTACATGTGTGGGACAGATGCTTACGGCCTACCTAAGCGGACACGGGCTGCTCGAGTGCTCGATCGTGCTGGAGAACATGAAGCCGCGGTTCCTCGACGAGTGGCAGGTGACAGATGTCAGCGTGCGCTTCCTCACCGTGCCGTGCCCCCTCCCGCGCCGCTATGGGCAGTCGCAGCGCGAGTACGGGCCCGAGCCTTACGAGGACTACACGTCGCTCATTGGCGAGCGGCGCGCGGAGCCCGTGACGGCTATCCTGCTCCAGATTACTATCCCGCCGCGCGCGTCCGACCACCACGTCTGCACGGCGCTCATCCGCTTCCCTGTCTCAGTCTTCTCGCGCGCGCCGGACAGGACGTTCATGATCTGCGGGAGCGTGATGTGCAAGGCCAAGGACGTGCGCGCGAAGGACCGCGACTGGATCAAGGAGGACGGCCGCTGGAAGCGGCTTTACAGAAAGGACGAGGTCAAGCCCGGAACGACCGTCACGCTCCAGTGCGAGAGCGTATTGGTTACGATGTCCTCGCTGCATCGCGGGGTGAACATGGATCCTTGAATGTCGAATACGTTGACGTCCACAAAACTCACTGTATATAGAACGCAATCTCCCTCAACGCAACACACAGTAGATACAGCACGAAATGCCAGCATGTTCCATTCCAGCGCTAGACTACAGTACAACGACTGGGCGAGAGCTCTGCTCTCATCCTCACAAGCACTGCAGAAGACATTAGGCTGATTGCGACTCGGAAATCGGCTTTCTCACCTGAGAGTAGTAGATGCTAGACACAACCGTGCAAGTGAACGGCGACTCGCAGACGGTCGGGCCGCTGAGAGTGACAATGAGGACAATCCAAAGGGAAGAACGATCGGGACGCACGTGTATCCTTGGCCGCCGCACTGGCCGTAGTGTGTCTGTTTAGGCCCGGCCACAGTGGTCGTCGTCGTCGGCTGCGTTGCAGTCGTAGTAGGGGCAGTCGTGACCGGCGCGCTCGTGGCCGGTGCGCTCGTGGCGGTGTCCGACGGGCCCGCGGGCGACGAGCCAGCCTGCGGGCCAGCAATGCTCGTGGTGATGCTGCCGCTCTCGACGAAAATGCCGCTCCAGAAGTAGTCCTCGGGCGCGGCGTTCGTGCCGCCGTTGGGCAGGCGCAGCACGCCGATGTGGAAGTCGGCCGAGTTCGTCGACGGCGAGCCCTTCTGCGGCGCGACTACCTGCGTGAGCGGAGCGGAGCCCGTGCTCTGCCACAGCCCGATCATGCCGCTACCGAAGTCGATGTCGTACGCGAAGTTGTACCACGTGTTCGGCGACAGCTGCGTCGACCACTTCGTCACGCCGCCGATCATCCAGCGCAGGTTGTTGTCCGCGCCCGACGCGCCGGAGAGCGTGCCGAACTTGAGCTCGGTGAAGTGCGACTCGAAGAACGCGATCTGGTGCTCGAAGTTGGGGTTCGGCGCGTTCGTGGAGGACGTCTTCAGCGAGAAGTGGTAGAACCTTTTGCGGAGATGTGAGCTGACTAGGTAGTGAGACTGCGTTTGGGCAACGCACAAGTGACCAGAGCCAAGGTTGGCCTTCGTCTGCGGGATGATCTCCGTCCGCTCCATTGTCTGGCCGTTCCAGAAGGCGGTGCCGTCAATGGTAGTCTTGATGCCCTTCGCCTCGCTCGTGTCGGCCGGGTTCTTGTATGATGCCTGGACGTCCAGGTATCTCGATGTGGCCTGCGAGCCATGGATGTACCACTGCCACGGCTCGATCTGGTTCGACCAGCTCCCTGCAACAGCCATGAGACGTCGACGTATAACATAGACCAACGCGTACATTGGTCGAACGTCGCCGTCGTGAACGACGAGTTGAAGAAACCGTTCCAGAGGACGGTTCCGGCGCGCGCGAGGGCGACGAAGGGGACGAGCGCGGCGAGCGAGGCCTTCATCGTGAGACTGGGCGGGGTACGGGGAGAACGCGTTAGTGGTGGCGCGCCGCTGTCTGAAATACATGGCGCGCGCGTTCTTCGGAGACTTGTCAGAGCTGGCGGGGATGACGACCTCGATGCTTCTTCCCGTCACGTGGAGATGCGCTGCCCCGAGCTTCCTCCTCCCCGGACATGCCATCGTGAGCAAGGACCGCGATGGTTTGCCCGTACGACGCAAATGTCTGAGGACGTGATCCTGTATGACTTTCGTCATTTGCGGAGATAAGTCGAAGCCCCGAAACCTGGACGAGCATCCTATGGATGTAGAGATGTTGCGCTGGATTGACCCAGAAGACATGTGGCCAAACCACTAGCATCGAATACGCCTTGAACATGTCCGAGGAAGCCACATACGGAGCCGGGTCTGGGGTGCGGGATACTGTACGTCTTCCAGCCAACAGCCCGGTAGCAACGTTTATCGCGTGTTCCTCGGCGGAACGGAGCCACTTCGCTGTGCCGATTCCAAGAAAAGCGCGCGAGTCAGATTAATAGACGAGGGTCGCGAAGCACGATCGCGCCTACGGGGCGTCCGAGGTTTACGAGCCCCTGCAGGTAGACGAGTCGGGCGTCGAGTGCGGGTGATGTCAAGAGATCAAATCCTGCGTGCAGGCGACTCGGAAGGAGTAGCTACACAGGCTGCAGCCCGTACTCCGCGTGGTCATGAAGCAGCTGTAGCAGGTAGCCATGAGTCAAGCCATCGAGGAGGCCGTTCGGAAGCAAGTTCACGGCCGGCGTCTAAAACCTAGAAACTCCGCTCTGAGTTTTTCAAGTACCCCGATTCGTAGTCAATTAAACATGTCTAGAGCGGTGTGAAATGTGAAAAAATAGTCAATCCAACTTCTCGTCCCTCGCTGAGCTCTGCGCAGCCGCATATGTGTGATAGGATGGCCTCGTTTGCTCATTCGGCTTTGGGACACAATACATGCAACCGCTCATGGGAAGAGTCACAGAGACATCATCCATTGACGCTTCAGTTTAATACTCAGGACACTTCGTTTCTATACGGACTTCCTCAGCTTCTGACTGTACAACTACTTGCTTACAGGAGGGCGAGCATGATAACCAGGATGAACAGTTGAAGCAGAACTCAAACCCATACAAAAATGGGGAAAGCAGCTCGTTCGGCGCCTTTGCGCTCACGATACAGCGGCCTGGGCGACCTTGACCGCGACGCCGGTGCCCGCGCCCACGAGGGCAGCGGTGGTCCACGATATGCCCGCCGCGGCGATGGATTGGGCGGCGGCGAAGAGCGACCCGGCGGCGACGTTCCCGATGTAAGCCTGGATCGCAGCAGCCGTTGTCCCTGCACAGATTCAGGTCAGGTGGATATCGGACACACATACAAGGACGACGGACCGGCGACGACGCCGGTAGCGCTGAACCCGACGGCGCCGAGCGCGGCGGGCACGGCGACGGGCGCCGCGAGGGTGCCGACCGCGAAGGATGTGAAGACTGGATTGCTGCAGGCGACCTGTCCCGCAGCGACGGCAATGGAGGAGATCGTGTTCATGATGGCAAGTGGTAGGCTGGTAGTTAGTGGGCGTGAGTCAACGGGGCCGACGGGCTTTATAGAGGGCAATTGGATGCGTGTGCCTGCATTAAACAGACAATGGCAGACGCCCTACGGCGTGGTCCACTGAATTGGGCGGCTCCAATGTTCCAAGATAGCACAGCACGGAGAACTGAGGCGCACGGCCGATCAGAGACGAGTCTAGGAATACATCCCGCCCGTCCCACAGCGTATGCGCATGGCTGTAGATAGACAGCCCGTGTACCATCGTTAGACTGCAGGGAACGTGATCTGGGACGGCCGTTGTACGGGTTGGACCCATTGACCAACATCGCGACCCCCGGACAAAACCAAACACAGTGTATCATTGAGAAAGAATGGATTCCGCTGAGCTTTCTGATCAACTTTAATTCACGCCGGAGAAAACGTGTTTATGGAATAAACCAAGGCGAGGGTGTGCAACTGTGGCTTTCCCAAGAGTCGTACCGGACTCAAGAAAGCGACGAGCAGCTCGAAGGTAACGGTACAGCCAAAAAAAACTGGATCCCTTACGCTACCTAGGAGCGGAACAGACGGTCTGTGGGAGTCGGGTCTGGGACGACCACTTCAGCAGCCTGAGGCGTGTCCCACATGAACACCCGGGCGAACACAGCTCCAGCCGCAACGAAGACCCCGTACAACAACGAACACGGGGACAGGAACCAAGAGAACTCCGGCACGCCCACTGCGCCGAGAGATTGGAACCATGAGAAGAGGGAGCCCGCGGGGACAAGTCCGATGTGCGAGTGCCACCACGCAGCGAAGGACCCTACACCAGTGAGCACTCCGTTCACGGGCAAAGACACACAGTGCGTACCAGCTCGGACCCCGGCGTGTGCAAAGCCCGCGGCGTTCAGGATCCAGTTCGCAATGTGCGCCATGACCATGGTATACGGTAGAGAGAGAGGTGTGCGACTTGGAGGCCTGTGTCGATGATAGGTTCGTACTGGAGCAGACCTGACTCGATGCAGCTTTTATATACGCCGGCCAGTGAATTCAATTTGGGCTAAAAGCTGAGCCTTGACGGCGGACGTGTCGCAGTGGAAGTGGGGCGCGCCCGCCGAAAGATCGTCGCTGCACGAGAGGCTGGAGGTTCAATTGCTCCGCAAGTCGGGGCGGGGGTACACTACTAATGGGCGGGGGAAGGACGAGCTAGAGAGAGAGATCGTGGTTTCATATGAGCGGGCAGGACGGGAGCAGAGTTTTGTGAGAGTAAGAAGATGATGCAGAGCGCGTGTCTCGCGAGGGCGCGGGCGTGGGGAGGCGGGCCACCCACTGGCCGTGAGACATGGGTTAGTGCCATCGAGATGGGTTCGCAGAGAACCTTACGTGTCAGCGAGTCTCAACATGAGATCCGATTGTAACATATTCAATGCTCGGAGAAGCGCTGTAGATCAACATCCTCACTCCCTGGGGTAGGAAGCGGCGGGTGGCGCGAATGACTGACTGCATCTCAACATGTTCGACTTCACGATGCGGCCAGCTGTGGAACAACGGCTCCTCAGACGATCCAATTCAGCGTGACAGTACAACGTGGATCCCAACCCGAGTTAAAGCCCATCCTCGCCGGCCGCGACCTCAGGCTGCTCTTCTCGGACACCGGGGCAACACATATTACTGTACGCACAGTCAGTCCTGGCGGCCGTGCCACGCCGTGAATACTTACCTGAGCGGAATAGACGGTTACTACTGGCAGTGGGGCAATTCCGTCGGGCATCGGGGGTGAGAGCAACATTGCGCCCACAACGGCCAGAATGCCCAAAAGCGTCCACGAGAACTTGACGCCGCCGCCAGCGCCGAGGGACTGGAACCACGCAAAGAGCGACCCGGCGGCGACGACTCCGATCGACGACTGCCACGCCGCCGCCAGGGACCCTGTGGCCCGCGGTGAGCTCGCCGCCAGGACGGGACTCGGAGCGCATTGACACGTACCCGCGGCGACGCCGGCTGCCGTGAATCCGAAGCAGTACAGCAGCACGTTGAAGAGGAACGGCGTGCCGAACACGAAGACAACGAGCTCCATCGTGGTAAGCGGTTCAGCAGGCGGTGCTCGACTGCAGTCTGAGCTTCGGCCCGCGGGCAGCTTTATATGGTCCACGCGCGGCCGCGACTGCAGCCGTCGGCAACGTCGTACATAGGCGCCGACGCACGAGGACGTGAAGATCGTCGCACGTCCTGGGGAGTCGACTGTCCCAAAGGTGTATCAAACAATCAGTCAATTACGCGAAACCGAGCCAGAGATCCAAAAACCACCATCTTTTCGTAAGCGCAAGTAAGCAGTCAGCAAGTCGGGGGGAGGTACACTACTAATGGGCGGGGAGGGACGAGCTAGAGAGAGATCGTGGTTTCATATCGGCGAGTGAACAAGACGGAGCGGGCGGAGCAGAGTTTTGTGGAACGCAAGACGGGTCTAGCGGAAGGCGAGGGATGGATCTACTGCTGCTTGCACTCCTGCGGGTCGACCTGCTCGCGCGGCTGGCGCCGCCGCAGCGGCACGTCGTTGTCCAGGTCGTCCTACTTGCGCATGTCAGCGTCAGCACGGGCCGGGCACGCGCGGGTACGGGGGCGGGGGCGGGGCACCACGCGACGGACTACGGGGACGAGAAGAGGGGAGAAGATGCGATGCGCGTAGGGCGACTTTGCGCCCGGGCCTAGCGACCACATGCGTTCACAGCCGGACACCGAGTGACCGACAAGTCAGCCAGCCCCGTGTTTAAGCGGGCAAGGCAGCAATAGGACGCGCTCGTCGATAGTCAAAGGGACAGGACGGCAGGAAAGCAGGATGGAAGAGTACTCGCGCGCGCACGCGGCAGCAACAGCGCTTCGATGTCGGCCGCCGAAAGGCCAGCACACACCGCACACTGCACGCAGCTGCAGATCCCCTGCGCAACTCGCGCGGACAGCGCGCGCCGCGCCGCGACGCCCTGCCAACGAAGCGGCGCGCATTCGCAAACTAGCGTACCATGCGCCGGGTACGGCACAGGCGCCGCAGCACGAGCGAAGGCTGCACTCTGCAGCACGCACGCAACAACCTCGAGCAAAACGCACAACCAACGGAAAGAAAGCAAGAAACGGCACGAAAAAAAAAAGACGGATCGGAGAAAACGGCTCACCTCGCTGTCATCGTCGTCGTCCTCGTCCTCGTCGATGTCCTCGAAGTCCTCGTCGTCGTCGTCGTCCTCGACGTCCTCGTAGTCGAGCGCCTTGCCCGTGAAGAAGTCGATCGCGCGCGGGATGACCTGTAGGAGGTAGCGCGTCAGCGATCGAGCGAACACCGCGACAGCAGACCAGGGAGCGTGTGCGCAGATAGGAGCGCCACGACGCTGGGTGTCAGCGCGGGGGTGCGCTATGCCAGACCGGACGAAACGACGCCCAGCCGACGACACGACGCCTGGGCAGCGACGCGACACCTGGGCGACAACGCGACGCCTGTGCCACAACACGACGCCGGGCCGACGAAGCAGCACCAGCTCTCCATGCACGCGCCCGCACCCCCAACCGCAAAACGCAAAGAATACGCACGCGCTCCTTGAGATCCTCGCCGATCTGATAGTCCATCTCAAGCCTCTGCTCGAGCTCGTCGAGCTCCTCCTCGTCCACGTCGCCCGCCTCGATCGCCGCCTCGTCCGGCGGGCTCGGCGGCGCGAAGAAGTTGAAGAACGACTCGGCCGGGTGCGCCTTGCGCACGAGCCGCGTGCGGTTCGTGTCTGCCGAAGGCGAGCGTCAGCGAGTTCGAAGGGGACGGAGGGTTAGCGAGTTCGGGGAGCGGGGAGGGATGAAGGGCGGAGGCGGGAGCGAGCGAGATCGAGGAGCGAGTGTATGAGGCGGGGAGCGATGCGGGGCAGGGCGAAGGCGCGTTAGAGGGGCGGGCTGGGCGGCAGCGAGTGCGAGAAAGGTGTGGGGGCAAATTCGGCGAGCGATGCAGCAGCAGCGGCCGGGCGGGGCGCAGGAAGGGGAGGCAAGTATACCTCGGCGCACGCGGCATGGCGGAGCCGCGATACGCTCCGGCTCGCCTTGCCAGACGCAGGCAACGCAATACTGCGCAAGGCGCGCGGATAGCACGGGCGCAATCGACGGTGCACGAGGCGCAGCGGACGACGACGAGGTTATGGTAGACTGCGCGCAGATTGGGAAAGGTAGAGCATATCTGGGCAGCCACGTGCTGTGCGCGCGAAGGCCGCGGCCAGCAGGAGCCAGCGCGTACACGCTCCAGGGGAGGATGCAGCTTGCTAACGCGAGTCCGGGTGATGATACGGGGTCATGGAGCTGGGGCGGGACCGCACGGTGACGGCACTAGGCTTGGCACAGGCGGGGCGGGCGGGGGCACACGACACGAAAGGATAGCGATTGAGGTGGGTGAAGGGGATTGGGGTGTGTGTATGATGATATTGTAAGAGGTACGCACTCTTGTTGCGCTGCTTCTTGATCTCGTAGCTCTTGGTGAGGTCCTTGTCGTCCTTCCACTTGATCTCGCAGCCCTCGGACTTGTCGTACACGTAGTCGCCGGCGTAGTCGAGCTCGTCCTGGTAGTAGTACGTCTTCGTGAGCAGCTCGTTGTCGAAAAAGTCGTTCTTGGCGAAGGCGAACTCCAGACGGTAGCCCTTCTTTGCGTCTTCGTTGATGAGCACGCAGCGGACGTCGGTGAGTTTGCTCAGGCACGGGGCGTCGCGCTCCGTAATGAGGTCCGAAATTCCAACGTGGTTGCGGAGCGCGGTGAGCCAGAAGTCGGGGATGCCTTCCGGAGCAGGTGCGACGTCGGCAGGCAGCGGCTTGTACTCGTCGTCGCCCTCGTTGTCCTTTTCGCTGACGGCGGCGCCTGCTGCGAGCTCTTCGGCAGTAGGCGCGGCGGTGCCGTTGATGATGGCTGCGCGGCGGTCGAAGAGAGGCTGGTACTTTGCGGCGTACTGTTGCGCAATACAAAATGCTTAAAAGTTGATCGAATTCTAAAAAAGTGTACTTACCTTGACTTCAAGCTGCAGCAGCTCCTTCTTGTACTCCTTGTAGATATCAAGGTACTTGGTGTCGACGCCCTTGAGCGCCTCGACGTTCTTCTTGACCGGCACCGGCAGCGCCTCGATGTAGCCAGAAGAGCGCCCGATGAGCCCCGCGATCTTGTCCTGCACCAAGCCCGACAGCAGCGCGCGGGCACCGGCGGGTAGCGCGTCGAGGCGGTCGGTCGAGATCTCCTCCGCGTCCTCCTCGCTCACGTCCGGCACCGTCGGCCGCGACAGGCCCGCGGACAGGACGCCCGTCGTCAGCGGCGTGTTGACGGGCGTCGGCGCCGTCTTGGACGTCTGCGAGATCGGCACGTTCGACGACATCGTTTTTTCGAGAGGTGGGGACGAGAAAGGGGTGCGGGCGGCTTTTTCGCGCTCCGCTCCGCCCGGCCTCCTGCTACCCCTTCTCCCCCGTTCCCGCTGGCGCGCGGCACTGGCAGAGAAAGTGAGTCAGCTCGCTGTATGCGCAACGACCCTCGTTGCGTAAGTAAACATTCCCCGCCATTCCAACTTTGTCCCACAGCTAGCCTAGCGCTGCGGATCCCCGGGCCGGGGCTGACACAGTGACACCCGCCAGCCTCCTCCGACCTTACGTCTCATCGATCCGCCGCAGGGCCCACTTTCATCGATGACGCCGCTTGCCGTCCATTCTCCAGCTGGCAGGTTGATGACTCAGCCGACTCGGCGGCATGAACCCGCCTCGATTCAATTGAGACGGTCTCACTGGACCTGGGACTCATCCACCAGCCCTAGCATCCCAAGGCAATGTCTCAGCGGTTCTCACTGCACTCCTTGACTCATATCATACTCGACAACTTAGCCTCGTTTCCTATGACTCTTTCTTGTCTCGTCTCCCATTGACTCATGTGCTCGCGCACCCGTAGCTCGCGCCTACGCATCCCAGGTGGACCTGCGGCCCTGCTGTCTACCTCGTGTCCAAGGCTGAGCTTCGCTTCGTTATACTTTACCTGCCGACGAGCAAGCTAGCGTACGCCGCTCCCGCCATCAGCTCCACGCTGCAAGGTGTGCTTCAGCTTCTGCGCCACACCTTGCGATGTCAATGCACACCCGCTGCGACTCTCAGCACCCCTTACTATCCAGGGAGATGATAGCAGCGGCTGCTCATACGACTTCTCTCGCGCGCGAAGACGCGAGAGAACGACCTCCCCCGCGCAATTGACACACCGTGCCACCAGTGCATTTCAAACCATTTTATGTGGCGCAAAAGGCATCGAAAATGCTTTGGAAACTTTTTAAACGCATTTTCGACCTTTTTGGCGTTTTCAATGCCTTTTGTGCCACCTAAAATGAGTGGAAATGCACTGGTGGCACAGTGTGTGACAGTCCTATGCCGTATCTGCGCCCCGTGCGGCTCGCCGCGATGCGTCCCGCTCTGTATTGCGCACCTTCGATCGAGTATCTTCGCGCACGGCGAGGAAGGCTACCATGATGTGCGTGTCGAAATCAATCGGATGCGCCTTGTACCAGTAGCCGGCACCCCCCCCTGCGCGGCGAATAGAAACTGCCCAGGTGTCCACCTTTCTGGCGTTTCCACACACCCAGAAGAGGCCCTGCGTTGGCGTTGCGCGGGCGTGCGCCGATCAGAGCTATACCGTGGTCTCCGCGCAGCCGACTCTCGCACTGGCACTTCTCGTTCGCTACTCGCAAACTTGGATACATCGAGCTTCTCTTTCTCGCGCGCCCTACCAGTGGCGTCTTTGCTTCAGCGGGGTCTTACGCACAGATTGTGGTGCACATGTCCATTCTGCATCGCGAACAACTTGTCATCACAGCGCTGTCCCCGGCGGCTCCGCCCGCATGCGCCCTGCACGCACGCTCCCCTCCACGTCGCACTCCTTCTACGCTAGCCGCTGCGCTATCTCGCGTCTCTGCCAGCCGCGTCCCCGCACGGCTTCTCCAACAGATTCTCTCCCTCCCTCCTCCTCCCGCGAGGGCGCGTTCCCGGGCCCAGGTGACAGTGAGTCACCGTGTTGCGTATTGTACCTTGGTGCGTAAGATTTTGTTAAACGTCACCACCGAACTCACGAGGGACCGGCGCTCTCCAACTTGACGATCGGCAGTAAACTGTTTCTCCGGAGAGCACTGGCCGAGACTGATACCGTTTTCCAGCGTAAAGGCAACTACATACTTCCTGATCGTCTCGGGCAAGCCCAATCTTTCTGGGCGACCAACCTCGCGGACACTTGTACGCGCACTCGCTCACGCGAACGGGAGACTGACTCGCTGCAGGGTCCGGTAAGCACGAACACCTACAACTAGCAGCCAGTAGACCTTCGTCCTGACGATCTCCAGACGATGTACGTGTTCATGGGCGACGCGTGGGACGACAAGGGCACGAGCCGCGATCTACATGTGGCTCCCGCTCAGCGTCTCGACGTCCGCGCACACCGCGACGCTCCAGAACTATGCGTACTGGAAGGTCAACCCGGCGACCGGTGAGAACGCCGCGGGCCGCGCGCATTGAGGCGCTGATAGATGGATAGGTGTCGTAACGACCTCCTCGACGGGCAAGCGGTACGAAGCTGAGGACGCTTTCTTCACTGGGAATGCTGGTACGTTCTTGAGACGCGCCGAGGTTATCCGCGGTTCTGATCAACGAAGCCGTCACCGACTGCGACCATTGCGTCTCCAAGCGGTCTGTCCATAAGAGTGCGTCGCGGACCTGAGCCGGACGTGACGAAGTTCGCTCACACACACACGCCGGTTGACCACTTCAGCAATACCGATGTTCCTTTTCGCTAGATTCATCCAGCACGAGTGTTCACGGCGGCGCAGAGCTGAATGCGTCGCTCTGTCTCGGGCACGCGGACGGACCGATTGATCTCAAGGCTCTCTTCGCGCTCTGTATCCCAGGCAATCTCTCGACGCACTCCCTATCTACTCCACGTTCTCATGCTGAGCCCCGCCTCACTCGTTCGTCAATCGCCCGTGCAGCAGTAGCAGCGTCAAAGTAGGCTCCCCGCCATAGTCTCCATTCTTTCGTCTAGGCATACGACGCCGCGGCTCTTGGGCATCCTTTTCTTCTTCGCATGTGCATTTACGGGGACGTGTTCCCACCGGCTATGATACGCTGCAATGCAGCCACGGCTGCGAGCGCCTCCTCCGCGCTAGGCCGCAAGCACGGCTTCGCGTGCGTCATGCGCACCAGCAGCGGCGCCAACAGGTCCTCTTCCTCCGGCGCCTGCGAGCGCAACAACGCCGTTCCCGCCATCCAGACCTGCCCCGCAATCCGTTCCGTCAGTGCTTCTGGGTACCAGTACGGCGTATGTGTGTAGTAACGTACGTCCGCGGCGTACGGGTCGTGCGATGCCCCGGGTCGTTGCAGCGCGCCGCGGGGGTCGGCCTGCGGCATCCAGTCCGTCCACCCGATCTCAGGCACGACGTGGTATGAGAGCGGGAAGTCGGACTCGGGCACCGTGCGCCGCCGCCGCGGCTTTGCGTGCATTGCGGCCGCGGTGTCGTCTAGATCGAGGTGCCGGTGGATGTCCTGTAAATGCCAGTCTCGCAGTGAGATGGCGCGCATCCAGTTGGGCTTCCCAAACGCCGTTGAGCCCGGATGTAAATGTTCGGCAAACTCCTATAGGGAACTTGTCCAGGCGAAAGATTAAGTCCCAGAGCACTCTGACCCCCCAAACTAATACCCAATAAATTAGGCATGCATAGTAGCTTTGGCTCTCAGAGAGCCGATTTTTCATATCTGTTCTGGAAAGCAAACTACATACCAAATGAACTGGTCAGACCTCAAGTATTCAAATTCCGGCCTCTAGGACCTCTTCCTACGCACCCAAAAGTACTAGCTGTTAAGTGGCGAAGGGATAGGGTCACTGTGTCTGGATATCTTATGGGTTTATGGTATTTCAAGCTGGTACATGCAAGTGCTGATTTCTGCCAATATCCTGCTGCTATTTAGTGCTCCTGCGTCTATTAATACTAATTCCATGTGATATATGATGCAAGAAAGGTAGTGGTGAGGCCTCGGACGGTGTAAGAGGATCATGCTCGTCGGACGCTGGAGCTCGGAAGCTTTTCTGCTGGGCATCAGCACCCAAGAGCCAGCTCATGGCAACATCCTGGGTCCCTCCGCATGTTATTTACAGCCTGTGTATAGTCCGATTGTACATTAATATGCTGAAATCACTTTCTGGGAGAGAGAGAAAGGGTTTAGGAAACTCTCTTGACATACGGAAGACCAGCCTTTGTGGTGAGTCTCGACGGAAAGTGCTCCCGCACCAAAGATTTTCTCAGAGACACTTAATTAAGGAGTGATTCAGTACATATATGAGAGGGTTGCACTCAGTCTGTGATATTGAGACCTCTAGACCGCGTTCAGTCGTTGCGGGGACTTATCACGGAACTTATCGGGCGTCGCCGGTGACCGGCGTTTGGGATGCCCACATCCAGGGTGAGACGCGTGCGCACCACGTGCGCGATGCCGCGCGCGTGCATCGCGGCCAGTGTCTGTCAGCAGAGGCTCCGGTGAGTGAAAATGTCGTAGGATGGCGTGCTGGGAACGCTTACCTCGAGGAGCTGCCGTGCACTCGACAGCGAGTCTGCGTGACTTGCGTGTGAGGACTGGGGCATTGGTCCGCCGTATCTTGGAGTGTCGGCGAACCACCAGGGTAGAACGACAACGGCGCGTTCGCTCCCCTGGGCCGTCGTGATCATTCTTGCCCGGGCAGCCTGAGACGACTCTGACGCGGGTTGCAGCAGGATCTCAAGCTCGCGTTGGTGCGTCGTGGGCTTGATAATGACCGACCGCGCCATTGGGGAGCAAGTCGACGTCAGGGGGAAAGTCGTAGTCCGAGTGCAGGGCAAAGAGGCGTGGCATGCCGCGCATCCATGCCCGAGCGGGAAGTCAGTTTTGGCGCCAGCGCCCTGTCGCGTCAGCGAAGTTCGGACTGTTTGTCCGCGGTGCGTCTCAAGATGCGCGGGCTGACAGGCGCGTCATTGTTATGGGTTCGTCGCTTGGAGGTTCCAAGACATTGCCGACGTCGCCGCCGCCAACGTCGATGTTGGCTGTCTGTCGTTCTGCGCTGGAGGCCAGAAGAGAGTCGAAAGCGCTCGCGGCACAGGTGGAACAGATCTGCAGCGCTTGCGAAGATACGACCCCTTCCATACGTTCGTCTTCCTGAATGGACGAACCGCGACGGGTGCGCATTGCTTCGTGGCTAGGGTCAACTTGATAGAAGGCGTGGCTACGGAGCTGAAAATAGACTGGGGGATGCTGGGGACGATACTCTCCCATACAATTCCAGGCCCACAAAGCAATGAGGTCTGACAGGCGCTTGATGCGCGATTGACTGAGTCAATTGGACGCGCGTCTGAGCGCGTACTATGTACCTATCCCACTCTCATCTCACTTCCAGCTACACTCTCAGCCAACTCGCCAGCGGAGATCCATAAATGACGCAGTAAGAGTAGTGCACACGACTTGCTGTGCCGCAGTTTGGACTCTGCGCATCAGAGGTTCGCGGGGCATTTCGGTGACACTCAGAGGCCGGTATGGGGGAGATTGCAATAGAAGCTGAGAACCACAACATGCCTGGGTATTTTTACCCATTGTAGTGAGCTCTGACTTCGACGAGGTCTTTGACTGTACGTTGGTCGTCAGATTTTCCAATATTAGCAAAGAATCTGCAGCGAGTCTGCTGCGCCCTCTACGCTCTCTGTATTTCGACAGTTTTACAGGCAGAGCCCTGAGGGAAGACTGTAGGAGATACCCTACGGTCAGTAGAAATAGCCTCACTCGAAGGCACTGTAACATGGAGGGCGCCCCCGATCTTCGAAAACGACTTCTATCTCTTGACTGACTTTCGAAAATCTTCATTTGCCTGACAGTTCATTGGAGCAGGGCGCACAACAGCCGCATACCAAGCTACGGCGTGAGAGCCTCCCTTCCTGCTCCATTCTGATGAGAGGATCAGTGACTCGATAGCATGGTGTCTCTGGATCTGCGTCGAGCAACGCTGAGCTAATTCCGACACAGCATCGGACGGCTAGTCCTTGAGGTATAAAAGGTCTGTACACAGACCGGGTCGTCGTCACCACTCCCACTGAGAAGATATGGCCATGAAGCTCACCGCCCTCTACGTTCTCTCTGCTATCTTCTCCGTCTCTACCGCGGCGACAGTTCCCGCGGGGGTCAAGGCTCCGGGAGGACCCCCCATCAAGATCTCTGAGGAGTGCAACGCTTTTGGTGTGTCCAGTGCCCGTAAACAGCGAATGGCGAGTCTCACGCCATGCTGTCAAAGAGTGCGTCTCTGCCTACGCAGGCGAGATCGCGGCCTGCAGCGCCGCGGCTTCCGAGGGCGGCCTAAGTAAGTCCTCGACAGTTGATCAAAGACCGGCCGGATAACTCATGGAATTCGAAGACGTCGTCGCTGATATCGCTTGTTTCTCTGCTATTTCTGGAGCTGAGGCTGTTGCGGTGCGCTGAAAAGTGCCGGAGTGGGATACTTGCACTCACACATTTCTGGTGCAGCCGGTCTGTGAAGCCTGCATTGATGAGCTCTGAGAAGGCTGAACGCACTATCGTTCCCATAGAACGCCGCTGTATCCGAGAGTTACTTTTCCGTATACAATCAATAAAAATCATCATGATGTGTATGAAATGATGCGATGTTTGAGAGGGCGGCTACAACCTAGGACTGTAACAGCGCCCAAACAAACACAAATTACGATGTTGCTCCTGAACCACCATGACGATCGTGGCGAGCTTGTGCGCGTTCTGCAAGCGACCTTCAAACGCCTCGCGCAAGGCACGAAGCAGTATGTACCATGTGCCAACATGAACTGCGCTGCCTGCCGACCAGCTGCTCTAGCTGTGCAGAAGCTTCAGAAATCGCCCAGTGTATAATTGGCGCGGTACGACAGACTCTATGTGACATTCTTCAGGACTGGAATAGGGAGGCCGCTTCTGTGCCTATGCCGCCAGAAGTGCTCGCATCGTGCTTCGCGTTTCTGCCACTCGAGGACCTGGTCGCCGCATCGCACGTGTCGCGAGCTTGGCGCGCGACGGCGCTCTCGTTTACCGCCCTCTGGACGGGTATCAGGCTTTCTGTCTCCAAATCGACGGCACATACGCTGTTGAGCTTGGCGTTGGAGCGTAGCGGCGAGCTGCTCGTCGATGTCGAATGCCTGGATACGGAGAGGAGCTACAACATCCGAGCTTCGGAATACGACATCGCCCGCGTTCTGAGCGTCCACATGCATCGCATCCGGTCCTTGCGCTGGTTCGGAAGAGCTGACGCAGACTGCCTATGGAGACGTGCGCCGGCCTTGGAGGTTCTACAGTGCCAAGGGGCTGGCGATATCCATCCTTCGTTCCTAGGCCACCTGGCCGGAAAACTGCGTATTCTTGACGTTCCCTCGTATTCATTCCCGCAGTCCTGCGCGCCTCTCTCTACGCTCTCGAGTTTCATCGCAACGGGCGCTCCGTCTGCCCTCTATACGGCACGTCTTACACACCTCTTCGCGTTGTGCCCACGTCTGGAAGAGCTCACTATCAGACGATTGCTCGGTATCAAATACGATGCAACTACTCCTGAGCCTCCGAGGACGCTGAAGAAGCTGTGCCTCGAGACCCATCGCGACGACTGCGACCTCCTGGCCCTCGTCGCTGACTGGGACCTCGAGCGGATGGCCAACGTCCGCATGGCAATGTATCTCCGCGGCTGTACGGACCTCTCATGCGTAGTGGACGGCGCCGAATACTTGTTCATCGACGTTGTCCAGGGACACACTACTACGCTGCGCTCGCGGAGCACCACGCTCGAGCTCCAGCACCACTACGACGACACTGCGCCGGCCTACCTCGGTGATCTCCTCGCGCGCCGCGCCGGCCGTCTCGACAAGCTGCAAACGCTTCGCATCCCCGTGGACGTGCTTGACGCCTTCATCACCGCCGCGGTCGACTTGGCGCTACCTGATCTTCGGAATCTCGAGCTCTCCTGGGCGTACACCCCGGCGCGGGCCTTCGCGCAATACCTGCCCTGCATATCTCGAATCCGGGAGTGTTCGCCTCGCCTCAACGCAGTCAGCGTACAGGTCTTCTTCCGACGGCTCAGGTCGCGCTCGGCGAAGGACCCCGATACTTTGCAGGCGGGAATCGAGTCGTGTCTCGCAAGCCAGTTCGAGACGGTCGACGTGGGCCTGGAACAGAGTAGTTCACCATCAATCCCGGCATAGTTCTACTGTACGACTGCTACTCTTACCAACCGTTGCTCTCATCGTATTGGGCCAAACCTGCCTGCGATGTAAAAGCGTAGTTGTGCTCAATTCTGTGTGAATCCTCAGCATTTTCTCCCCGCTAGAAAGGTAGGAGGTGATTTCCCCATTCGCAGAACCCGACGAAGCTCCTTGGGATCGGCTTCCGAAGTGGCTGTGGACCGTGCCGGAACGAAAGGGCGCGACCGTCGGCCGCGCAAACAAAAACCAACAATGTTACCCTTGGCCACCGACCACGACGACCTCGCAATCGCCCTCAGAGGCAAGTTCAGAAGACTTTCTGGACATCTAGATCGGTGCGTAGATCAACCATAGATCCACATCTTGCGTTAAGAGCGCAAGTTTTCCAGTGCCAGTGATGTCAACCAAGTCTTCATCGAAATCGTGACCAGTGCATTGCGCGTCTTGTCCGACGAGCTTTATTCCTGGAATATGCAAAGGCAGACCCTACCCCCAGAGGTACTGAAGGCTTGCTTTGCGTTTCTGCCGCTCAAGGCTCGCGTCACCGCTTAGCACGTGTCGAGGGCGTGGCGGGCCACCGCACTGGCGTTTCCCGAGCTGTGGGCGGATGTCGCCGTTCCCGCCGGGAGATTCAGCACCGGGCTGCTGGAAATGGCTCTTGCTCGCTCTGGCATACATCCCGTCGATATCTCAGTGAAGAGTTCCCGCGTCTCACAGCGGCGAGTGGTGTCCTTGCTGGACGAGCACATGCACCACATGCGCTCTCTCCGTTGGATTGGGAGCGTCGAATATCCCTGCTTCAAGAAGCCCGCGCCGATGCTCGTGCACCTAGAGTGTACCGATTCGCATCATGGCGACATTCCCGAGGACTTTCTGGGAGGCGACGCTGGAGTCCTGCGTATCCTCACCGTGGAAGCCACTACATTTCCGCTCAGGTGCCTGGCTCTGTCGACTGTGACGTCTTTGAATGTGTCTATACCTCTGGACGCGGCAGCGAACGCAAATATCGTCGCCCTGTTCGACCTCTGTCCGCGGCTTGAACATCTGTCGCTCCGGCCAATCACGACCAGCATGTTCCACTCCCTCCCGACCCGTCCTGCGCCGCAGACCCTTGCGTCTGTTGCCTTGGCCACGGCCGATCGGCGCTGCGACCTCATGACTCTCCTCGAATCATGGGATCCGGCTGAACGCATCGCAAGTACGCAGTTGGACATGCCCATCGCCGCGTGTTCGGGCCTGGCACGCGTTCTGCGCGGCGCGACGGACCTCGTGATAGAATTCATATACAAGCTTTCCCTCCGTACGGAGGGGTTCTCCCTTGCGCTGCATACCGGCGCGGAGACGCACCCTGTCTCTACCCTGGGCCAGCTTCTCGCGCGCTGTACCGGACACATGGACACCCTGGCTTCCGCCCGTCTGCCGCTTGCCGTGCTGAACGCGCTGGTACGCGCCATCGCACCGCTCAGCCCGCCGCTGCTTCCCGCGCTCCGGAACCTCGACGTCCAGTTGGTTCACCATGACGACACAACTACGATTGATGAACTCCAGTATCTCACGAGCTTGCGGCCCATCTGTCCGTCTTTGGAGTCCCTTAGAGTCGTCCTCTCCTTCTCCTCCCCGCGTTTCACAGGATATCCGGATCCCGCGACGCGGCAAGCTGTGGTCTTGCTTTTGGAAGTGCATCTTAGAGGCATTCTCCCAGGCGTCAAGATTCGCGTGGAAGGGGCGGCCTAATCTGTGCACTTCCAAGAGACCACAGATACATGCGAGCCCGTTTAGACTACTCTCCTATCCATCTCCCCGTCTGAAAAAACTATGACGTGCCCCGTCGCCGTGTTCTCGATAGTTCCCAGCGAATTTGAAACCCCCGCAGCAGCACGGAGGTTGAGAATGGTACGACAGGCGAAGGAGGTGTACAATATGCGTTCAGTGCTGGGCCAAGTGAGACGCAGTGCAAACAACGCTGCCACCAAGAGACTTGCCCGTACAAAAGAACGCGATAGTGGACCTGCGCGAAACCAAGTCAACAGCGCAATCTGTTCCTACCAGGGCAGCGTACGGGGACGACGAGTGTGCAGATAAGGTTGGTTAACGCGAACACTGTGGAAGGCAGTCAGAGTCCGGAACTCCCTGGTAGTAGCGAGCCGACCGCGACCGGCCTTACCTAGCATCATAGTGAACGACGCAAACGCTAAATTATGGCCTGTTCGATGCAAGACAGCGCGATTATTTTTAACATCGTACCGTCACGATAAAGCGAGCTTGACAGTTTGCGTTCCCTCTGGCATTCCGACGACGCGAGAAAAGGTGTTGGACCGCTCCTCAAACAGTAGTTTTCCTGTTGATATTTGATTACAGTGAGACAGATGAGTGCTGTTCTCTGACGTCAGTGGCAAGCTGAGGTCTCAATCACAACTCGGGAACTTACCAACGTCGTTGCCGCAGGAGAAGGCCCAGCCGACAAAGAGGAACGGATACGAATAAGCCATGACACAACCGCTCAGGTACGGCACGGATGCGCTACTCGCGACGACTGGCACTGAAATCAATGAAAAGGTCTAACAGAGAGGACGCGTGCTCACATTGCGAACCAACCGCCCATTTTGTGCTGAGGAAGAGGGAGAGAGCCACCATGCCGATGCAAACGGCCGAGAAGAGGCGCATGATGACGCGGGATCCGTTCCACAATGCCCACGTTCGCAGGATGATGATGCCTGCAGTTTGACATCAGTGATCACGGCGCGGTTCCCGTGTTCCCTACATTGTCCCAGAAACATGCCGATGCCAACCGAAACTATGAAGGGCGGCAGTGTGGTCACTCAACACAGCGGTAGCTAGGCAAGAGTGATGAACTCACAACACACATAGCCCGAAAGGATCCTGCATGTCGAGACATGCAGGTCACCGAAAAAGACTACGGTAATAGGTTAGACTGCGCGAAGAGAGACATGATTGACGTACAGAGCATGCACAGGCATATCTCCGGTATGACACTGTACCGGCTGGCGAAATAGAGAAAGACTGCCGGTCCCCACGCGGCACCCCAGATGTGCTCTATCTCATCCCCCAGTGTTATCATATACTCGTATAACTGCGATGGAGAGGGTCAGCGAGCGTATGATCAAAGGCTGGGAACACACGAAGAGCGCGGCATTGCACGCTGTGGCAATCTGAGAAACATGCCGTCGTGTGGCTGAAGGAACACACGAACTATAAATGACCTACGGCGAGTCAACGCAAGTTGATTTGACGATTTACCGCCAGAGAGTCGAGCGCACCTTGTAAACCTGAGAGCTTTCAAGTGCGGCGACGAGATTGGGGACGTCCATGGACAAGGCACCCGCCCGGGTCCTACACATATACTCCGGCGTTCTGCGCAGAGCATCTGCTGGAAGGATACGCGGCACCGATCGGAGCAGCGCACGCGTCACGCATGCGGTCCTCCCGTCAGACGATCCGGTCAGAGCTGCCGCGGGAATACCGGGGTACGCGTGCCTGGGCCCTGCGCCCCGCATTCGTAGCAAGTGTGTCCGCCAAGGTGCGGACGGTGCGGACCCGACGCGCAGCCTCGCGACGTGACGTCTGCCAGAAGCAGGGCAAGTCGGAGAGAAGCAAATCCCGCAGACCCGCTCGATGCCCGGCGTCCCACTATCTGCGAGGCAGGTGCTTCGACACTGTCCGGAGCTGTGCTGGATGCGCGGCACCGTGAACTGGAGATAGGGCTTTAGGGGCTCCGGGCTCTGCGTTCCGGACTGCGGAGCGGACGCTGAATATATCATTCGCACGGCGCGCCTGTGCACAACAAGTGAAGCTCGAGCCTCGAGGTACCCAGACATAGAAGATAGGCGACGGCGCGAGAGTGGCTTCGGGGCAAGTTCGGGGCTACGAGGAGCCTGTGTGCGGTGGGCGCATCAGCCAGGTTTACGTAAGGGTTCCAGTGGTTTCTCGAGTGCGCGGTGGTTTTTGCGCATGGGAAATCTCCAAAGCACCAGCATCATTTCACTTCGAAAAAATATCTCCGCGAAGGAGACCATGGCGCCACTATTAGTGACGGGGACAGGCGAGCAGAGCCGGGAGTACCATCCGCTACAAGGCGCCTCCGAATGACACCACCGGTGATAGTACGCCGAAAAATCGTCACGAATCGGTGGCGCAGGCCGCGAGGAGCAGGACAGACACGGCATGGCCAGACGCAGGAGAGCGCGACACGCGCCGCGCTGCGCATCGTACCGAAGGCGAGCAGGCAGGGCGTGAGTGCATGGCGAGGGCGAAAAGGAGGCCAGTCGTGCGCGCAAGAGTTGATGTTTCCGAGAGCGCTCGAGTTCCCCGCGCGACATAGACAAGTAAATCCATCAACGTAGGATAAGAGGCAGCTCTGGGTGCACTTTCTACGGTTTCGGGATGGCATAGCAAGTGTTCTGCGAGCTCCTTGGAGCCAATGGTTGGGAGTGGTCTGAGCACGAGTAGCATCGACGTCGAAGGAAGACTGCCTGATCAGCGCGGTCGTAAATGCATGTACAATATAAAAGACGCGTCGGGCGAAGGGTGCAAGTAGTATGCGATAGTCTATCTCAGCTAGACGTTTATACAGCCGTCCCTTTGACCGGCAAGCGGGCGGGACGGCTGTATAGCAGTCTGCGAGACCAACAGGGCTGTCGTCGGTTGCAGGATGCTACCATTTCGGCGCGCACCAGCGCACACCTCGAGGCGTGGATTGCAGCATTGAAGACACGGCGTCGCGGGGATCACCAGTCGCTCAGAGTCATGGAAGCACGGGACGAAGACGCGCGTGTCGGAGTTCCGAAAATTCCCTTCGCGGACCTAAAATGGCAATCATCCCGAGAAACACGAGATATCTCTCCGGGATGGCGGGATATCGTACCAGCAGCTTGCAAAATTGAGTGAAATCCGTACGCCTGTGTATTCGGGCTCGTGGATCCGCGCTCCTCCATGATGCTCCACCCTCCGACACAGTTGCGCCGCAAAGCACGGCTGAGACGCTGTAAAATCCGCCTTCGTGGGCTTCGTTCCATTGCTCCACTACCGGCAGCCTGGTAGCGCGTGTGGGGCGCGAATCCACAAGCCCGAAAACACAGACGCGCGGATTTCCCTCAATTTTGCAAACTGCTGACATAATTCTACCATCTTCGCTACAAGATATCTCAGTCAGGAGGAAGGAAGCCGAGAACCGACATTGCTTATGTACTACACAACGCTCCTGGACGCAGGAGGTCATGCTCAGTGGTACCTGTGCTTTCTTTGAAGTTTGGCTAGGGACATCACGCCCACGGCAGAATGTGCCACGTTCGATCGTTCTAGAGCCTCCCTTTTTTGCACTACGGCAGGGCAGCGGCGCGCCGTAGCCAAACTACAATTCCGCGCAGCGTGGATCGCTGCGTATTATGCCGCACCGTTGCCGCGGTCCGCGGAATTGCACGTCCGCGCCAAAACGGCAGGGCAAGGGGAGGGGGGTCGTACCGAAATACACTCTATGTACCGGGCGGGACGTGCGGGAGAGATTCAGTACACACTACATCTGGCCGTGTATGCACATGTGGGGGCCGGGGTGAGAAAAAAGACGGGAATGACGCACTGGCATACAGAACAAGGAGATGCTCATCGGACTGAGGATCGACGCAGTATCGGCGTTGCGAATTCACTGAGAGTCGGATGACGCCACGCCGGACGTCCTCAGTTTCCGTCCCGCGAGCTGTATTAGAGGGAGAGACGATCGCCGTGCGCCGCGGGCGTGGGGTGGGGAACCGCACCCGCTGTTCGTGCGATGAGAAGGGGAGAGACAATGCGCGGCTGTGCGCGCCGAGCGCGGCGTGCAATCGGACTCATGACGTCGTGTAAGCGACCAAAAAAGCCGCGTGCGCACCAGATCAAGAGGGCAGGAGGTACGGCCGGGGTGACGTGCGCGGCGCGGTCCGCGGCGTACCCTGAACGCGGTTCGCCGACAGAACAGCGCGTCTGTGAGAGAATAGTCGACAGAAAAGACGGCCGAGGTGAACGGAGGAGCTGTCAAGATGTTAGAGAAAGCAAAGCGCGGTTGCGCGTGCTGTTGAGATAGGCTGCTGAGTCCAGTCAGCCAGCTTTTCCTACGCGATTGACTATCATCGCGTTCAGTGTCTGGCCAGGGAGACTAAGCTTTTGCCCCCCGGCCGCGCGCGATGGTAAGTTGCGTACCGCCGCGTGCCGGAGACAAGGCGAGTGGCTAATAAGTCTGAATAGAGTGCCAAGTTATCGCGAACGATACAGTAGACGGTGCGCGCTCGCTGTTCATTACAAATTCTGGATGGAAGATAGTGACTCGTGGCATTTGGCGGAGAGTACATGTACTCTCAGCCTACCTACATACCGTAGGAGTTAGCGTCGAACTCACACTAAAACCTTGGCGAATCTGCTCTGGCTGAGTGGAGTGCTGCGAAGTTAATCAGTGCGTGGTAACCTGAGAGCGCGGCGCCTGGCCGGAAAGGGAGCGAAGCGTAGAGAATGCGGCACCGCGCACGTGAGAGAACGGCGAACAGACACGGAGACTGAGTCGCCAGCATAATAGATGCTATACTGGGCAAGCAGACGCGCCGACGAGATAGGCTGCTGACGGGCGCGACGTGCAATCGATACGTCGCGAACAAAGAGATGCTCGGTAGCACCAGTGCGTCAGGATGGAGGGGCAGACGGCAGTCGAGCGAGGGGTGTAGGCCATCGACGAGGATTTAGATATCCGGAGGACGTAAGTGAATGGCAGACGGATTGGGAGCTCAAAGTGAATAGGGTAACACTGTTTAGGGTGAACAACGCGCGGTTGTGCGCGCTGACGAGATAGGCTGCTGACAGGCGCGGCGTGTAAGCTGTACGTCACGCGTGTACGAGAACAAAAGGGATGCACGGTGACCATTCTAGGCGCACAGCGGGTTGCAGGGTCTGACGGTAATCGACTCTGCGCCGGGTTACGTGCAGCGGCGGGGACGGCAGCGCCCAGCTGCGAGAAGAACGCCGCGGACGTGAGAGAATGGCAGACGAATTGAGAGCTGCAAATGAATAGAGTAGCATCGTTCAGGGTGAACAATGCGCGGTTGTGCGTGGTGACGAGATAGGCTGCTGACAGCATTTCCCCGCGCGGGCGGCGCGACACATTCTCGCACACTGCTGCTCCGCTGTACGTACGTACGTAGACGCATTACTACCCCGCTTGCGACATAAGTCAAAGAGCAGCTGTCTGGAGAGCAAGAATAACTCACTGAATGGCGGTGGGATGTGCGACGCGAATACTGCAGCCTGAGTTGGCTCTGCGAGCCCCGCGGGACGCCCGTCCCCTCCAAAGCCCCCGAATGTTTGGGCGGTGCATCGGTCCAGGATAGGCGGACTGAATAAGGCAGCACGCTCTCTATCTCTGATATACCCTGAATGGCCGGGCTGGATTGGGCGAGGCCGGGATTCCTGCTGCCCTGACGCGCGCCTGCGAGCTTCCATTACGGGATCTCTAAGGCAGACGAGCAGATACGCGGCGAAGCCTGAAGCCCAGATCTCTGGCCAGCACGGAGGGCGGCGTACACGTTGCGGGACGAGAGGGCGTAGCGGGTTTACGTTATCCGTGCGACAATGAAAACGCGCGACAGCAGCGGGGTGCATGGCGAGCACAGCGTTACGAGAGGGGAAGATCCCCAGGGCGCATGACGCTAGGGGGACGGACAATGCATCCTTGGGCGGGCGCGGCCGAGAAGCAGCGCCGCGAAGGGCAGAATCAGATCTGGCTGGCCAGGCACGCTGCTTCGCAGAGGTGGGGGAGCGAAATGAAGTGCCGGACCGGGGCCGGAGATGCGGGGTGAAGGTCTGAGACAGGCGAGGATGCACGGCGGCGGGCGTCTGGTCAGGAACGAGGCAAGGATTTAAAGGGCCACCCCCGATCTCGGACAGCCACCGTTCCATCCCATCTCTCCTCTTCCTCCTTTTCCTCCTTCCGTGGTGTACGACTAGCAGCAGGATGAGCCGACGAGCAGGTGAGTGTCGGCGCTGTTCGGGCCGCGTTCGGATCGTTCGGGACGGCCCGCTCATCGTCGCCCTCTTTTCTTCCTCCCAATGCCAATGCCCGCCGCCGCGTCGTCACCCGCCCGCGCCTGCATCTTGCCCCTGCCCCCGCGCGCCCGCGCTCGTCTACGATGCCGACGAAACAACGCGCAGCCGTAAGGTGCGTTTCGTCCCGTGGCTGGGCTGGCGCAGGATGTCTCGGACTGACGTCCTATCCGCCGCGCCTGCAGACCGTCGATGCCGGGCAAGGAGAACGTCTACGTGAGTCAACCCTCGGCCCCGCGCGCGCAGCAGCGGCCAGTACACTCGGTGACGGCGCGTGCCCGCCGCTAGCCTGCTCGCGTGACTGGCCTGGCCTGGACGCCGCATGCTGACACGCCGGCGGACTGCAGTTCGACATCACGATCAACGGCGCGCCCGCGGGGCGGCTCGTGTTCGCGCTCTACGACGACGCGGTGCCCAAGACGGCCCGCAACTTCCGCGAGCTGGCTACTGGCGTGCACGGGTTCGGGTACAAGGGCAGCACCTTCCACCGCATCATTCCCAGTGTGCGTACCGCTTTGCTCTTCCTACCGCCTTCCCGCATGTCTTGGTACCTGTCTCGTAGGCTGACTCTCTACGCAGTTCATGGCACAAGGCGGTGACTTTACGCGCAACAACGGCACGGGCGGCCGGAGCATCTACGGCGAGAAGTTCCCTGGTCCGTCCTGCCTCGCCGCAGTCGTCTGACCTCCTGCTGACGCTTGTGCGCGCAGACGAGAACCTGTCCATACCGCACACGAAGGCCGGCCTGCTGAGCATGGCGAACGCGGGCCGCAACTCGAACGGCTCCCAGGTACGTCACGCTCCTGCGCCTTCCCCTCCCGCTCCCCAACGTCATGCTCCCCACCTCAGCCCCCATGACTCTGCCACCCTGCATTTCCCGCCGCGCGCACCGTACCGTCCCAATCACCGGGCTTCATTTCCCGGCGCCGAGCCTTGCGGTCGCCACCCGGCCCTGGGCACCGTCTGCATGATCAGGCGCTGCCTCATTGGCCGCGCCCATATTACCAACCTTCCCCGCGCATCAACCCTGCATTACGTCCGCCTGCATCTCGCCTCGCGCGCTCCGCTAAGCTCGTGTCCGTCCCGCCTCTGCTCAGCTGCTTGTTCGACCCCGCGTCCCTTCACATGACTCTCGCGCGCGTGCTCGCCGTCTCCCCTACCCCGCACAGTCCGCCGTTTCTCTCGTTCCTCATCCGCTCTCACTTCGGACTCCTGCGTTTCACTTCGGACCAGCTCGCTGACGCTCGCTCGCTCCGCGCAGTTCTTCGTGACGTTCGGCGCGACGGCGTACCTCGACGGCCGGCACGTCGTCTTCGGCGAGGTCGTGGCCGGCATGGACCTCGTGCGCCGCCTCGAGACGCTCGGTTCGGACTCGGGCCAGCCCAAGGCTGCCGTCGTCGTCGCGCAGTGCGGGGTCGTGCCCGTCTAGCCGCGCGCTCGCACAAGGCGGCACCGGCCATTCTTCACCCAGTCGCGCAACTCGTACAACGCGGCACCATCTCTTTCTCCACTCCGTGGTGCTTGCGTAGTCAACCTCATCCGCACTCGCACAACGCAGTGCTGTCCCCTCTCGCATTTTTCTTCTCCTTCTCCTTCATCTTCACTTCACTTTCAGACTCGGATCCTCTTGGGCTTTATCTGTCTCCTCTCGCATCTCATCTCTCTTGGGTTTATGTCTGTCATGGGACTCTGTAGCGTGCCACCATCTCCACCTCTCTTCTCCTCTCAAAAATCTGGGACTCTGTGTTGCTGTACAACGTAGCTTTCCCCATCCTCTTACCCAATCTCGCATCACGTCGCGCATCCCCGCCTCACGTCGCGCATCGCATACTCGCAAAAAATGTATGTACTTGTATGCAAGCCACTCGTCATCGGTAGATTCGTTCCTCTTGCTCTCGTCTTGCTGTACCTCTGAGCTGCCTCCCTGCCTCTAACCGGCTCCCGAGCTGCCACCCCAACGTTGGCCCCAACCCCGACCCGGCTGACGCGCGCACGACTCTGACCAGTCACCCCGACTCTCGAGCTGGCGCGTGCACAACAGCGAGCGCAGGCGCCCGGTCACGGTGGCCCAAAGATAGATTGGCTTCACGTTACGGATGGATCTGGATCAGCCAGCCCCTGTCTCGATCTGGGGTCGTGTCGGCGTGGATCTGGGATCTGGCGCTGGCGTGGAACGCTGCGATCGGAACGAAATCTGGGGCGGGTGTGGATCAGGGCGCAGTTGGGGAGCGGGGGTGCGGTGGCGGTGCGCGCCTGTGGTCGGGCGGGAGAGGACTGGCTCGCGGATAGGTAAGTAGTCGTGGTAAGGTTAAGCAAGCAGCGGGCGGGGTGATGTTGCTGTCGGTGTGAGGGGAGCAGGCGAGGTCGGGTGACGCGTGTGGCGGGATTCATGCGGGCGTCGGGATTTGCTGCTGACGCGGCGGGATCAGGGCGGGATCATCGCAATCGCACCCTGAATCCGAATGTCCGGTGTCCGGTGATATCGAGTGCACCACCGAGGGCGTTCGCCGCGCGCGCGCGGTGCACCCCTGCGTCACTTATGCGCGTGAAACCACATCATTACGCAGGGCGCGATCCCGAATGCGACAGATCACGTGACACCGCCTATCTTGTTACCACGCACAACCGCGCATCGTTCACTCTGAACGATGCAGCACGATTCATTCCAAGCTCTCAATCTGACCGTCATTCTCTCACGTCCGCGGGGCGCCGCTCGTCTCGTACTTGCGTTTCTTGGCGGTCATGTTACTCCAGCGACGCGTCCTCCTGCTCAAGCTCGCATAGCCCGTTACATCACCAGTTTCACTGACGTTCCCGCGCAGCTCTTCTATTCTCGTGCAGGATCGCACAATGTCATTATTGCACGCTGCGCCTGTCAGTAGCCTATCTGCTCGGCGCGCACAGCCGCGCATTGTTTCTTCCCTTGCACCCCCAGAACCACCGACCGCGTCTTACCTCACTCACAGCGGTTGCGGTCCCCAGCCCCGCGGCGCACGGCGATCGTCTCCCTCCACGGAAACGTAAACCGCGGATGCTGCTGCTCCTTCTGTAAGAATGTACACGTTCCTGAGCGCTCACGAGTCCCTCTGGCGTCATCTCTCAATGAATTTACAGCGCAGTGCAGACCCTACGTCGAACCTGCGTGCAATTGAGGAGTGCATTGCCCTGCATGTACGGCCACTGCGTCATTCTCGTCGCTCTCACCCCCATCCGTCGCGCGCGTGCCCAGCCGCTGCAGACGCGGAGTGTATCGAAGTTCTCCGGTCGCGAGTCCTGGAGCCGCACGTCCCAGATTTACCAACCCCAGACATCTCACTCCCCCGCAGAATCGGGTGCAGAGAGAGTCCTAGGGCTGCCGACCGTACCCGTATAACCCGTGGGTACGGGACCCGTAAGACGGCATACGGGGGCCGTACCGTAGAGCATTTCTCAGCAAGCATGTACGGTACGGGTTACTGTACGGAGATGACCCGTATACACCGTACCGTAGCCGGCCGTAAGGGCCGTATATACGGGCTTCAGGCACCAATTCCCGCTCTAGTGATCATGTGAATGGCTTAGTCCGGTCGTATGGAGGCAAACCTTGGTCGCTCGTCCACAAATCACCCTCGACGCCATCCGCCCCCACTGTAGGCAAATATTCTCAGCGGCATCTTCGGTGCTAACACAGCGGTCAGCGTCTGCGCATGTCAAACAAGTCCGCACCTATTACCGCTCCCTCGCGTCAAGCTTCCACGCGCAACAAGGATGGAGCGCTGCAGGCGGCTCTCGCCATCGAGAAGCAACGTATCCCAGGTGAAAAAGACAAGCCCCGTAAGAGGCGCAGGCGCGTGCGGTTAGAGAACGGCGATGATGTAGAAGACGCCGATTACGTGTCGGAATCCGAGGACGACGATGACGAAGTCGAGCTCATCGACGACACAGGACAACTCGTTCCGGGCCCGAACAATGATGAGGTATTATACAACCAGTAGCACAAAAGCATGCTCACTGTCTTGTAGATCGCGAGTTTGCTTGAAAGCAAGACCGTTCCCGAACGTGGCAGCAAGCGCCGCCGAACTGCAGCATCGAAATCTACAAACGCAGCCGCAGCCGCAGCCACCGCACTGGAGCCTTCTTCGCGTACCTCAGATCCTCAGACGGTGGGGGCTTCGGACGTCAGCAAGCGCCCGGTGAGTTTCCGATTGTCTGCGACGATAGCCTGTCTATAACAATTCTCGTCAGGTTGCTGGTAACAGCACGCGCAAGTCAAATCCCATTTACCACTTCTACGAGACCTGGGCGACGAATTCCAGCGGCGAGCCCGGCGAGAAGGGCGACAAACACTACCGGTGCCGACACGGCAACCACAAAATTCTGACAGTCACGAAAAAGATGAACTACAGTCTCAATGGTTAGTCCAGTCGCTGCGCATCCCCAAGACTCTGAGACTCACATTAAACACGTTGCAGGTTTGACTGGGCATCTGAAGACACATTTCCCGGACCATCATACCTTGTACGAAATGCTGCATAAACGCGAGCAGCCGCCGACAGAGGACGAGATCGCCATGGCCATGGGCAAGAAAGAAATCCGCGACCAGGACACAATCAGCCACCTGGCCGCGCTTGACAAGCGTCGCTCAACGCTTGATCAATACTGGACAAAGCACGCGGAAGCTCAGGCGGTACGCCAGGCTACAAGTCCCAGGGACTGATTCTGACTTATGGGGTGCAGCTCCCATTCGACCAGAAGCATTTCGAGACGTTGCTTGTAAAGTGGATCATCGCGTGCGATCATGCTTTTAGCGAAGTCGAGAAACCCGAGTTCCGGGCTCTTCTAGAGTATCTGCACACGCGGGGAGTCCTCAAGATACCCGCAAGGTCGACCATCGCAGAGAGGGTGAAGGACATGGGCAAAACGACCATTGCAGAAACGAGGCAGATGATTAAGGTGAGCCCCAATTCCAACACCGACCAAACAGCCTCGGCTCGTCGCTTACCCTCAATAATCGTCAAGGACCTCAAATGCGACAAGGTCTCGCTCACCTTGGATGCCTGGACGTCAAGCAACCAGCTTGCGTTCCTCGCTATCATTATGACCTACGTTTCAAATCTCGGCAAGCTTGGTGCGGCCGTGTTCGATGGCCGTGCAGTAAATACTCACATTTACTTCAGAGGAGATGCTCATCGAGTTCAAGGAGATCATCGGGCAACATTCTGGCCAGAACATGGGCGAGATCGTCTGGAAATCGATGTGCGATCTTGGGCTCCAGGGCAAGGTGTGTTGCGTCGCCGTCAACCCACCAGTCAATTGTACTGAATTCTTCTTCACGCACAGGTCATCGCTCTTATGATGGACAACGCCAGCAACAACGATACCCTCATGGAGCATCTCGCTTCTAAACATCTTGCGGTTGGTCTATTGTTCGATGCGCGTCATGCTCGATTGCGCTGCATGCCGCACACAATACATTTGGCCGCAACCAAGGTCTGGCGCCGTCCGAACTGCTCATACAGCATGCTGACATCTTTTTTGCGCTGCTAGCTCCTCGAGGGAATTGGGGCCTTCAAGAAGAAGCGAACACGCGGCGTCAACTATCAAGAGACAGTCAATACACCGATGTCCGATGCGGCGGACGAGTACGCGGCTCAGTTTGACGACGAGGACGAGGACGAGATACCCAGCAATATAGAGCCCAGCGAGCTCATTCTATATGCTGTTCCAAAGGTACGCATGCTGTGTTGGCAAGCGTGCTGGTTCTGACTTGCTGCAGTTGCGCCGCATCATTCGCAGCGTGCGCGGGTCACCCCAAAGCCGCAAGAACTGGCTTTTGACAGCTACAGAGGTCATCAATCGACTTAAAGCTGCGGCTGCCGAAGATGACGACGCGGAGCGCGCGCTTGCGGTCGGGCTTGATCCACCGATGGCGCGCAGCCGCGCGTCGTCCGTAGCTTCCGTGTCGTCAGCCGCGTCGACTGCCCGATCCTTTGCATCCACAGCACCGGACGAGGGACCAGCAGCGGCGCTACCGCAGCAGGGGCTGACGCCCAAGCTGCGCGCACTCATGCTGATCTTGGACGTTGTCACACGCTGGTCATCCTCGCACCAGATGATTGGTATTTCAACCCATACCCGACCCCTCCTGCTTGCTGACAGGGCACTCTAGAGCGCGCGCTTACCTTCAAAGTTGCCATCAACAAGTTCGCGGCACTGGACGACAACAATCTGCGGCAGTATCGACTGTCTTCGGACGACTGGGAGGCCATCGCCATCGTCGAGCGCTGGCTGCGCTTGTTCCGCGCTGCCACCCTGCAAATGTCATCAACGAAACGCCCCATGCTTTCGTCCGTCCATGCAATATTCCGTGGACTGCAACAGAGCCTTCGTGAACACCTCACAGAGTTGCCGGCGTCGTGCAACATTCGACTGAAACAAGTCATCATCGACGCGCACCGCAAGTTGAGCGACTACTATTGGAAATTCGACACCGAATCCCCATTCTACCTGTGGGCAGCTAGTGAGCATCGCTGGGCGCCCTGTGCAAGCATCTGTCTGACATGTTCAAACAGTGCTCGACCCAAGGATCATGTACGATGGCTTGCTCGGCGACACCACCGACGAGCCGGGCATGACGGCAGACGACCTCTTGCGGGCGAAGGACGCGCTGCGCCAGTACTTTGACGTCAACTATCCGGAACGGCAGGAGCAGGCGCCAGCGCAGCCCCAGCAGGCTACGGTTGCCAGCGCCACCGACTTCACAGCACGTTACGCCCACAAACCGCGGAAGGTTGCCGACGAACTAGAGGAGTTCTGGCGCCGCATACAGGAGCCCTGGGAATCCGATCCGATCCGGTGGTGGTTCAACCGCCGAACAGAGTTCCCGCGCTTGTCGCGCATGGCACTCGACATCCTGTCTATCCCCGGTGAGCCTAGTTGCGTTAGTTCTTTATTCTTGAGCTCATGACAATGTAGGAAGCGCCGTCGCTGTGGAACGAGTGTTCTCCGGTGGTCGGGATACGGTATCCATCCGTCGCGCGAGTCTATCTGCGGAGACCATTCGCTTTCTTATGCTAATCAAGCAGGCCTTACGCCACGCTCGCGATGTAATCGAGCTCGACTAATGCACAGCAGTATAATGATGTTTCTCCCACCCGTATACCCGTGCACGGCCGTATACGGCCCCGTACCCGTATCCGTACACTCAAGATAGCCTCGAAAAGACGGCCGTAGAATTGACGGCCCGTAACCCGTATTGAGCAGTCGACTATACGGCCGTCTCCCGTTTACGGTACGGCTGGCAGCCCTAAGAGAGACGGTCTATTTCGGTGCAACCCCCCTCCTCCTGCTATATACCTATCATGCGCATAGATTGAAATTGGAGTCATTAGACTAGTGCACGCTGAGCTTTGATGAAAGAGAGCAAGAGATGGCCGGTAGCTGCGTGCGATGATGCTCGGTGTTCGGAATCGGACACTTCCTAGTCCCCCAAATTCCAGAGTAGCCTTCCCTAACCCATATTACCATTAAAACATGACATTAAGGCCATTTTCAAGCCCTGAGGACTGTCTATATCGATATCACTGCCGACTCACGACCGGGTGCGGGAGAAATTAAACTCCGCAGCCGCGTCGTCCTTCTATTCTACTTCACCCGGCCGCGGCGGCGTTCTACGAGCGACTGGAGATCCCCGCCGTCGCGCAACGCGCGAGGTAGGCTATGTGCGCATGCGTTTTGAGCTTTTATCGCCCGGCGCTCCATGAATCATCGAATGGTAGCCTCGTTGGTCCACCCAACGTCGGCGACTCGCCCACTGTCATACGCGGTGGTTGTAGCAGCGCATACGTCCGGCATCCTTACCACTCGATACCGGTACCAGGCATGCTCTTTAATCCAGAGTTGCGACTGGCCCTCATGTTCGAGTCGTGCGCGCACCCCTCGAATCCCGCCCCAACTGCCACTGCGCGGGGAGTTGAATATGCAACCCGTACCTCTACCTTATTTCTTTTTATCCTGCGCTGCTTCTTTCGATGGATTTTCCGGTCAAACTCTAGGGTCAGCCTTCCATTGCGCACGATTCGCCCGCGCTACGCGCTCAAGCCCTGCCTGCACGCGCCCAATATGTGCGCCGCCTGACGCGTTTGCGGCCTCTGCTCGGTGCTAGCTTGGGGTGATATGCGCTGGAATGTAAGAGCTGCAATCCGCGTTCCCAGCTGCCAAAGTATCCAGCGCGCGCGTGCAAACCACTTGCGTTTGCTCGTCCCGCGTTTCTTCCGGATGACAACCTGGCTCGCAGTCGGACGTCTGTTCTTTTCTCAACGGCTCGGCACCTCGGAAATTTCTCCTGCGCGCGCGGGCCTACCTTGCTTTGCTTGCTGTGCTTGTGGTTCATGTCCTTCCCGGTCCCCGAATCGTCTACGTGTTGACTATCAGCCCCTTTCGCGATCCAGGCCTCGAATCGCGCAACTTTTGCTGTCTCTCCTCCTGCTCTCGGGTCGATGTTGACGGGGAAACCATAGACACTGGCCAAAGCACTCTCCCTGGAAGCTTGTTACTCATACTCCCGTTCGATTATTGTGCGTTTATCCTGACCAGGGACTGCTTCCATTCGACGAGCGGGATTCCTCGCTTCATGACGCCCACTGCAACACTATCACCGGTTAAACGTCGCGGCAGCGCGAAACCCTGGGGCTCCGGGCGATTCCCGACCAGTGTAACCCCACAACCTCTCGCTCTGCGCCACAGAGCGCGAGGAATTCCGCATGGCGTGCTTGACATACTGTCCGTAAATGGCACGCGTTCCCGCGCACCGGAAGAACGCCCCGTCGAGCGCTACAGCACGCGCACATAACACAGGGCGCTGCCCCTTCGGCGGTGTCAGACGGACACTGGCGTGCTAATCCCGTGCTTGTAACAATGAGCTGAGATTGGCGATGTGGGACTCGGGAGCGATCTATGCGCTCAGATGAGCGTGTGCAGGCTGTCCTCGTCAATGCAATACAACCTGGACCACCTTACTCGGACTGTCTGACGATAGAATCCCGACCTCTGCTCCTGTAATCGACGATCCCTATTCCCTCGCTGTGTGCTGCAGGGGACGGGACCGGTTTCAAGATTCAGGGTCCAGTACCAGATTGGGAAGCGCGCGGCCTGGCTGGGTTCGCGTGCGATTTCGGATGCCGCGGGGTTACTCCCGCTGAGCTCGCCGGTCCGAGATCGACCAGAACTGGCATTCAGCGAGAGCCATCGCAAAATCGTCACCGTAGTGCGAAGGCGGAGAGCTTCCCACCTTCATCTGAGCATTCTTTGGCAGCTTGCGGTGGCATCGGGTCGATCTTGTCACCGGAGATGCCGCCATTCTTACGACACATATATATATAGCCGATAAGGGGTCTTGAGCCGCCTGTCACTGCCATCCGTGAGTGCACTGCACGACCACGGGTGGCTGTCGCATGGCCGCAAATACACGCCCATTTGATGGCATAAAAGACTTCGTCGCTTCCTGCGTGCCTCTGGGAGCCCCAAACTTCGTTTTGCACACATGGAAGGCATTTCGCATATCGCCACTCAAGGGGTCGGACACTTGTGGAAGGTAATGCCCGGCTTGCGTAGTTCTACATCTATCTTGCAGCGCTGATCGACGATAGGCGATATTCAGTGAGTGTTTGTAGTTCGCATGTCTGCGATCTCTGATGGCTTGCCAGCGTGCAACGTAGCGCTTTTCGTGCGTCACGGTCACAGCGTTCTCCGGCCTTCCACGGATCCTGATCTCCGAAATAAGCTTTACGAGTTCTTGCTCACCATCGGCGACGAGATCGAGCTCGTCTGGTCGTCGAAATGGGGTCTAGCAACCCTCATCTACTACTTCAGCCGCTATTCCCTTGTGCCTGAAATCTGTCTCGAACTGATCTGTGAGTCTTGGTCTCCCCGTCACAGGCACGGCTGACTCGTCGTTGAGTTGTCTATGGTCGTGTTGACACCCGGGCGTGCAGGATTATCGCCATCTACCTCGCCAGTAAGCGCCCGACTGCATTCGTCATGCCGCTCAGTTCCTTGTTCCGCAGCCTCTATCAACCTCGGATACCTGCTGGGTCAGGGTGAGCACAGCCGCCCTCCACATGCTCAGCGACGTGCGCTGAGATGAAGGCGTCATTATCTTGAGAACGTGGGCCATCTGGAGTCGATCTCCTTTCACGCAATGGGGCATCTTGCTGGTCAGATTGGCCGCCTTTGGGATTGATACCTATTTCGTCGCAAAATGGGCTGTGGAAATACGAGGTACGCCAGTATGACATTGCATCGCGCTCATTGAACTCTCCACCGGCCTGTCTAGTTATTTCACGAAGTTCCTTAAGCCCCGAAGCCCGGGGATGTGACATGCTGTCCGGGTACCGCCAGGTCTCTGCTGCATATATTGGGTTCTATTGCTATGAGATAGGTCACTGAATTTCCTTCTCCAGAGACCTGGCGCTGACACCTTCACAGGAGTCATGTGTCTGACCCTGATAAAGTATCGACGGGACTACGCTGCCCAATCAGCCTCGCTCCGCCGCGCCGTTCCCAAACTGACCACAGTACTATATTCTGATGGTACGCTGAGCGCGTCATCTCTCCAGGTCTATTGAAAAAGTGCCGTCCATAGCATTTATCTGCTTTGCATTTGTGTCAGGTGTGTACAGTGTCATTGGATCGCCTCATTTGCGGACATAGTTGACATCACCCAAGCATTCGCCATAGCGAATCTGATGCTAGCATTATTGGTACCCGTAAGTGACCCTCGGACCTCGTTGATTAGGGGAAACCCCTGAAACCTCTGCCGAAGGTTGAATACCGAGTCCCAGCATTCTGGTACGTCGTTCGTCTCAATTCGGAAGGTCCTAAGTGACAGTGCAGTGCTGAGAGAATCATATACACATCACTAATGTGTCGGATAATTCTCAACCTGCGCACGGCGGCACATGCTCCAGTCACGGTTACAACTCTGTGTCACATCCGTGCCTCGGACCCCTCGGCGCTCCGCGGAGATATAATTACCCCCGGACATGCTCCTGATTGCTCGCTCAGTCATCCAGTTCACTGCCTCCTCTTTTCCGCATTATTAATTAATTTCCCTTTCATTCCCGATAGCACCCCTGTCGGCACATCGGCCTCCGCTGTCAGCACACTGCCATACTCCGTGATTCCTCGGACCTTAGTAATGCTCCGGCACTGCCTGTTGTCCCTTTATATACCTCGGGATGTAGAGTACAAGTCTTTAGCCAGAAAATCAACAAGAAATCGTCCCCGCATCGCCGCACACTTCACTCCTCGCTCCGCGCCAGCCTCCTATCGAGAACTATTCGTCTTCTCTCCTCGCTCTCCTCGCTCTCCTCGGAGTCTTTGCCGCGCATCAAGTCCTGCGCGCATCTCTGCACGCTCCGCGCACGTCTCCGCGCGCTCCGCGGCCTCAGCGGTCTTGCCCACGGTGGCTATTCCCAGCTCCGCGGCACGATCCTGACACTCTGGATGACTAAGTTGCTCGGGGTATCGGAGACACCGCGTGAGGAAAACCTATCAATATGTCAATCAAAGGATTTGAGCGCATCATACTGTTTTATATAATTGGAATTGGGTAGCCTTTTCATCTCCATTTCGATGCCTGTGCCGTCTCGGGAAGGAGAACAAACGCCTTTTTAAACCCCGCCGGCAGCACTTGGACATGCATCTCGACCTTGCTGCCTGCCACGGAGCCATTGCCGTCCGCGCGCTATTTGCTATGACTCTACCGGACTAAGTCTTCCCTGCGCGGCGCTTTCAAGCTCCCGTCCACGTGCTGCATCTCTTTTTGCGCGACGTCACTTTTCCGGTCCAATTCAGCAGCTGCACATGACCGTTCAGACGCTTCGGCTCTCATGCTAATAGAACTCTGGCATAGTAACTCTCCCGTTCACACGTGCTCTCAGCGGCTCGGACCCCAACGCGATTTGTCGGTCCGTTGTTGACAGCGCGCGCTTTCGTCCACGTCCCAGACTCCCAGTTGTGCTGCATGGCCAGAAATCTATGCCAAGAGTACGCGCTCGCGGGTGGCTTACGAGACTGCGTATGATTGACGTCTCACAGACAGCGAAATGGCGCCCGCGGGATCGTATGGCGACCCTGACATTTCCGGGCAGCCTATCTAGGTCTGATTCGTGCCTGCCGGCCAATGTTCTCAGGTACTCCCTCGATCCTCATGCGTGTGGTAGATTTGATTCTACTTCTGAGCCTGCGGCTGGGGTACTCCCAAAGAAATTCTGCAGGTCACGCTGTGATTCATGTCCTACTGGCGCCCGCGACCGGCTCATCAGACATCCGCCAGTACTTAAAAGGACGGCGCCTTGTTGCTGGCGTCTGCGCCGGAACTGCTGCGGCGCCGGAAGTGGAATATAAATCAGTTTCCCCAGAAAGGTCAGTCGTCCATTCATGGATCTTGCCCCGCTGATTTCGGGATCCGAGGTCGGACGCGCATATGAGGTACTTGTTAGTCCCTTCCAAAAAGACGGGCTGTCTAGTCTAAGATAATGTAGGCGGTGTTTGGTGAGCGCGCGACGGACTTCGAGTCTCTGCAGCACCTGGTATTCACTATCGTTTGGCAGCGTGCAACACAGCACTCTTCGTAGGCCCCCTGCAAAGTCCATCTGAGGTCCGATCCGGGAAGAGGGTCTCGTGTGGGCCCAAATTTTTCACCTCCGGTGTGGGCCTACCTGATCGGGTTCCCCAAATTCGAGGGCTCGTGTGGGCCTAACCGGATGTAACCTGCATTTGCTTCCGTGAGCAAACGGATCCGCTCGGAGCCTCCTAAGAGCTTCCGAATAGCTCCGGGAGCTTCTTGTGCCTCAAACCACTCGCAGAGCTCCCAAAAACAGAGGAAATGACCTTCAAAGTATGATAATGGAGCTGTCATTATGGTTTTTTTCTCCTCCGCGGTCGTCGACCAGGTTTGGCGGCAGTTGAGTACACTCTGACCGGGACCTGTGTGGGCCTACGGGATGTAACCTGCCCGCTCCAACCGACTTGTGTGGGCCTACGCGGATCGGACGTTGCCCTCAAAGATGGTGGTTCGTGTGGGCCTACTGATGTAACATTGGCGCTCGAAAACACCCTCGTGTGTGGGCCTAGGGATCGAACCTCATATGGACTTTGCAGGGGGCCTCTCTTCGTACGCAGCACAAATCCCATAGCCTCCAAGCAGACATTGACGTTCTTCCAACAGCTTTATGAGTACCTAATCACTCTATCTGACGAGGTCGAACTCGTCTGGTCATCAAAGTGGGGCCCGGCAACGCTCCTCTACTATGCGAGTCGATACACCATCATCGGCGAGATCTGCGTGCAAATGACATGTAAGCGGTCCGTTGGAGTGCCGCGGGATGCTATTCACACCATCTAGTCCTGTTCGGAACACCAGGCGACTACTCATGCAGAGTCCTTTCCGGCTACATGATCTGTATGCCCACGCTCTCCGCAGATTTTCCTTGCTGATATCGGCATGCCCCAGTCTCACAAGGCCTCGGCGTTTTATTGGGGCAAGGTAAGGCCTCTCAACCCGGTGACTCTTTCATTGACGAGCAGGTATCATTGTTATGCGCACGCGCGCTATCTGGAGCGATTCCCGAGCCGTAATATGGTGTCTTGTCGCGGTGGCAATCGCCTTTCTCGGCACGCACCTCTATCTCACCGTCGATTGGATCTCCAAAACGCAAGGCACGGCCCTTGATTCCACCGCGCGCTACGCGTCCTGATCCAGCAACAGTCGTCGCGAGTAGCGGTACACATCCACGCGCCCGAGGCTGCGACATCCTTTCCTCACACCACGGGCTGAACCTGGGCTGGATTCTACTCTGCATCTACGACGTTGGTATGCGAGTTCACAAAGTCTGTTGATGGGTAACAGATACTGAGCCCCGGCGCAGCGCTCATTTGCCTTACCATCATCAAGTACTTCCAGGAGCGGGCGGCGAGCGCTCAATCGCGATCAATCACTTTCAGAAGGGTTCCTACACTGTCTAACTCGCTCTATCGCAGCTGTTTGTATCTTCTCCTGTGTATAAAGCCGACTGACCGACTCACCTCCGCAGCATTTGTGTATTTCACGATCATGCTTGGTGCGCGAGCTACGGCATTATCCAATGCTCCTGTGACTCACTCTTGCGTAGTATTTGCTCTGGGAAATCTTCTGGCGTCGCTCTTGCTGCCTGTGAGTGATACTCTCAGTTTTTCTACTCGTGTCGGGAACGCTGATCTCATGCGGGAAGGGCGGATACCGCATGTTGCTCTATGGGTGGGTAGGCTGTCGCAGCGCGTGTAATTGGCTCATGTCTCGGCAGCACCGAGCGCATCATATACACATCTCTCGCGTGTCGCATTATCCTGGACCTTCGCACTGTGGCGCAGCTACCGGTCACCGGCACGGCAATTGACCTGATCGCCGAGGACGAGTCGAGTGAATGGGGAGCACAGGAGCACTCACGAGTACGACGCACGGAGGAGACGTGAGATACGACGCTTGCTGTTATCACCGCCTCTACACCGCTCTAGGTGTTGCTGGGGTATAACTGTAAACGAAATCAACACATTCGCCCGAATGTTGGCACGATTGATCGTAGCGCCGCTAGCCGGCGGTCACCGACTCCTGGCTCGAGACATGTCATATAATATCATTTTCCTGTCTATACTACACTCCCCTATTCCCGCGACCACATTAAGACATACTGGAACTCTCCGGGCTCAGGCAATATAGCCCCTGGCGGTAAGTATGATCCTTCAGAGCGATAGCTATCTAATATGGCCTGAAAATCGTCATCCCAGCTAGCGCGGAGTCAGCAAATGGCCTGCGTTGAGCATAGGGCGTACTTTGCGGGTACCCTGCGGTGTATCCTCGCGTATCTCAACACTCGCAAGGTGTACGCATACATCCCCCACGTTACGCAGTACGACCTAGTCATACCATCGAGACGTATCGGTTTGCCGTGGATCTCCACCCAGGTGCCTGCTCGGGGTAGCTCGTAGTGCAGGTGGAGTTCCCACCAATTCTTTTTGAACCATTCCGGGCACTGCTGAACTGGCAATACGAGGCATTGGGCGTCACCGAGTACGCAGCAGACGCTTAGAATGGTGTCCGGTGGGTATCTCGTGCTGGGCCGGCTCGCTCGTGGGATAAACAGGTCCAGTTCCGACCAGTGCAGTTGGCCGGTCACCCATCCGTTCGCCGCGGAGGGACCGTGCAATCCGAATGAAGGGTATAGGTCAACGAACCGCAGACCATCGAAAGCCTGCATGTTTTGTACTGCGAGCGTCAGCTCAGCGGCCAACGGGAGACCGATGCGCGCACCCAATGGCGTTCGGATCATGTATACCAAGGGGTCAGACACGCATACGACGACGTTAATCCGCTTTCCACCACGCGGACCTCCCACGAGTAGCAGGAAGTCCTTCGCGAGCCGGCGTAGTTGTCGCTCGCGTTGTGCAAGTGAGCCGCAGTGAGCAGCCAATTTGTACCCATTCTGTTGCAGGTAGAGCAGAACCCGTTGAACTTGGTCCCGGGCGACAAGCAGGTCCGCGCACGTCGCGTTACGATCGAATGCGTGCATGAACCGTCTGACGCTGACGCCGGAGAGCAAGGATCCAGTTTCTGACAGCATCGATGCGGCACCCATAGGATCTTCGAATAGAACAGAAAGGAACAGTGTGGGCGTCCCCAGCGATGCGCAGGCTAGCTGAACATATCCCATATAGCTTTTGGACGCTGTCATAGTGCTGACCAGCGTTAGCAAGAACTAGGCCACATGCCAGTATCTACTCACCGGCGCGACTCCGTTAGGCTCCCGATATGCCCAAATATAGCGTCTCTGAGTTCGGCGACGTGCAACACGCGCATAAGAAGAGGGTCTGGAGGCATGATCGCGCTCGGTTCAAGACACTGTCGAGGCCTTTATAAGTCATAATCGCAGACATTCGCAGCCCCAGATGTGAATGCAACATCTAGGCACCCTGATTCCAGCACGTGCTCGCGTGTAACAGGAGTATCGGTTATTACCGGGTCGATTTTTTTTTTCTTCTACCGGGAATCCGATCAGATTACGACACGGAACGTGGCAATACATCGTATGGACCATTATTCCTTGCCCCTCTTGGCAGGAGGCAACTCGTTGATGTCATTCTCAGGCGGACCCCGCTTCTTGCTTTTCTCCGCACCCTCCACGTCATGATCCGAGACGGTATCCTCGCTGTCCGAGGATTGTTTGTCTTTGTCGCCGGCGCTGGCGTTCACCGCCGCGTCCACGAGGTCTTGTGGAACATTGCCGTCCGTCTCCGTAAGCGAGTTCGGCTTCAAGAACGTGACGTTCGGGTTCAGGGTGGCCGCCAGAGTCGGAAGAAGAGCAACCTTCACAACCTCGAGTTTGAAGGCTCTCGACGTTCCTTTCGCGTTCTTAATATTCCATCTAGAGACGATCAGCAGTGTTAATCGCACGGTAAAGGATGAATGTGCTCACATGACCATCTGCAGGTCGACGCGAACCCAACGACCTGGGTATAGCAGCGTGCTGAGGTCGTCGGCGTCTCTGGCCTTTGCAGACGATCCATCCGCTAGAAATATTGGCAATTCTTCGACGGGCTGCAGGGTGTGGGCTTTCGGTACGCCACCCGGGTTGAAGAACCCGAGAGAGTCGCATTTAGGCCTCATCGGTCCCTCCGCGGACTTCTTTGGGCTGAGCTCTACGAAGAATGTCAGCACTAGGCCACGGTGACAAAAAATACTACCTGTGACGTCCTTTCCCTTCAATTTGCGTGCCGCGGTGGAGTAAACGTTGCCCAGAGTCGCTTTAATGGCGCCGTACACGCCTCCGTCGCTCTCTTCGAAGTTAATCCAGTCGGATACATTATCATCGGAGACTGCAAGTGCCGATCAGGGGAGACGCGCGCGCTGAGAGGGAGCGTACCTGCAGCGAGGGCAGTATCCTTGGCCAGGAGAGCGTTTAGGCCTGACTGTATCTTGTTCAGCGCGAGGATCTGATTGCTGGTCTTGTCGACGATGTCCTTTGGAACTTTGACGTCTCCACGCGGATACGTGATGCAGATGACAAATCTGGCCTTCTGGAGGTCGTTCAGCTCGGGCTGTGGCGCATAAGTATTGCAAACGATTACAGGATACGCAGACGTACCTTGACAGACCGGCCGCCTCGCGGAATCCACAGGTTTCCGTACTCTCCCAACTGAGAGTTCTCCCCATCGACGATGCCGACGGCTGGTATGATGACGGGAATGTTCTCGCAGTAGACGATGGCCTTCGACTTGTCCGTGGATTTGAACACCTTGCCATTCGCTTCGTAGTCCACCCAACGCGGACGAAGCGTAGCAATGAGGTCGTCCAGACCCTTGGTAGACAGGAGGTTGAACTTTTCGAGTGAGAGAGCTTTAAACACGGGAGGCAGGTTGCTGGCCATGTTTGTTCCCACATTCGAAAGCTCTCATGTCCAACGTTTATATTCGCAACCGACAGGGGCATCAAGCCACCCAGCTGACCGCGCGATATTACCATTTACCGGTCATGATGCTCACAAACGAACCTTTTAGCCACCCCAGATCCGACACCGCGTGCACGTGTACTCCCGCTTTCCCTGCGGTCCCCGTTCCTAGGCGCCCTGGATCAGGCATCGAGCGATGATTTCAGCAGCAGTTATTGGTCCGTGGCGATATATTAGCGTGAGAAGGATGAGCAGGTCCGACGGGACCATAGGTTAACAAATTGGCGGAAAAACCGCTGACCCCCACACGAGATCCTCCGCAGACTCGTTCCTGATGCCGCCGCACGCCGTGACCATCACGGCGTCTATGAAGCAACCCAAGTCTGTCTTGCACAGGTACCAACGGCCCGCGTCTACCGTCGATCGAGCCTCCCGAAGCGCCAACCTCTCGAGAGTAGGTCTGGCCTTGAATAGCATCCAGCGCGCGTAGGCCGTGAAATGCGAGGGACTGAGAATAAGTACGGTTGACTCTCTCAGCGGGGCAAACTCACCAACTACTACGGAAAAGCCGCAGGCTTTTGAATCGGGATAAAGCGACCGTGGTGTCGCTAAGAGGCAGTCTGGTGCGTTGGCCGTGTATACCAGTCGTCCATGACAGTTGTTCGAGCGAGGGAGCGTTGTCCGACAGCACACGGAGCGCGTTGATGTCCAGGTTCGTCACTGTCTCGAAGTTGACGGTCCGTAGCGAAGCGCTCCATGGACCCGTTGTCTCGAACAGGTCGAGAGCGTCCACGCAACACCCTCCCATGACGCGTCGGATACGCAGCGATCTCTTGATATAGTAACGTTGCAGACGCGTCGCAACGGAACCCAACCACCTGGTGAAGTCGGGAATGGAAGTTTGTTCGAGTCCGACAAGAATGGCAGATTCAAGACAGGGTAGCTGCGTCGCAGGCCGGCGAACGTGAGCCGTCAACAGATCCAGCGGATAGAACGCGTTCAGCGAGATGGCGGAAATGGTGCGGATGTTGGGTAGGTATTTAAGCAGGTTCCAGAACGCCTGCTTGTGCGTGAGGCATAGCTGATCCATGGTGAAGTCGACGACCCGTACCAACGCGAGTACAGGAGGGAGCGGGTCCGGGTCTGGATAGCCGTCCTGCAACATCGTGCAGCAACAGAAGCTCAGGCGAGTAACAGTGCAGGATGACAACGCTGCGAGCATGCCATTGGTTACGTATATGCTGTAAAGCGACACGCTCCGCAGACCCTGTAGCTGCGGCAGCATCCAAGCTGTTGTGCGGCCCAGGTCGCAGAAATTTGGAGCTCGGAGACGTGGGGCGCCACGTGCGAAGATGGAACGCCTCGGAAACCAATCGTCGCGCAGGGACAAGCGACGGATGGCGTGCAGCCCGTACGCCGTGCTGCGGGCGTATTCCATGCGGAAGACCATATCGTGGAGATGACTGGTGTATGCTGCGTCGTTGATGGGAAGCAGCGGAGACAGTTCCTGTGCGGGAGGAACGGCGAGCAGGGTACGCAGGTGTCTGAATGTGTAGCGGAATGTCTTCGCCGACGTCAGAAGGAGCTCGCGGCAGGCGTCAACGCTCACCCTATTCCGTATCTTTTGTCTCACACTGTGTAACAACTGGCAGGTGAGTTCCGCCGACCTCAAGTCGCTCTCGTCGAGCATTTCAAGTGTGCAAGTTATGAGCTCGGCGGGCAGCGACAAGAACGTCGTGTTTTGGAAGCGCGGCTCCGAATTCGCGGCCAGAAACAGAAAAAATTGACCTGGCAGCGTCAGACTCGTTCCAGCGTCGGTTACGCACTCACGCAGCTGCCACCACAGGAGATGCATGCCAGCGTCCGTCACCACGGCGAGAGTTACCGGATATACAATGCCCGCGATGGGCATGAATCGGACTCGGAAGCCAAGCACGCGCTGACCGTCTGATTCCTCCGTGAGTTCAGTCGGCTCCAAGAATGTGCGGCAAGCGATTTCTGTGTCGACACGTGCGAGGAGAATTGCGAGGTCGTCGCATAATTCAATGTATCGCTGTATACAATCTCAGCGGTATATTGCAGCTCATGTACTCGATACTTACAGACGGAAAGCGACCAGCGAGGCCTGCCGAGCCCTGGCGACTATCAGCACGTTAGCAGCACCAGCGGAGTGACGTACCAAGTGGAAGTCTTGGATTTCGTCCAGGACGCTCAGATCATAGCGGTCTTGTACGTCGGGCAGGACCAAGTTGTGTTGTAGAATGGCACGGCTCCGCGCGAAAGCGCAGATTATAGACTTTGCAGTCATGGCACTGGACGGTCAGACTCTAGGGGTACTGTACTTTAAAGGACGACACATTCATCAGACAGCGGAGGAAATCACGAGCAAGAGGTACATTTAGACGCAAGACGATCAGGTACTGATGACAACCGCGCGGTCAAGGATGAAATTTCCACATTTTACGCGACTTTCCCACGAAAAGAGGGCGCCGTTCAACCCATGCGGCCACCACAAACGGCATCATCGAGTCCCAGCTGTGCACATCATATCAACATCCGAGTTTCAGGGTGCTCCCCAGCGACTCACGTGTCCAGGGACCGATTCCGGCTGTACAGTCGGACTCTCCAAGTCGCCGCTGAGCTGTCGTTGTCCGAGTAGCGGGATATGTATTCGAGGATCCGCGTCGCGAATTCCCGACATGCCGGATGCAATACGTACGTTCCGCGGAGATGACGGTGGGAGAACGTCACGGCCAGCATCCAAAAAGCGGACACCACCAGAGTGCCCGGTGCGGCTGCGTACGGAAGACTCGACAATGAGAAACAGTGCGAGTTCAGTGGAGGCGGCGCAATCGTGACGTCCAGCCGTGAGGTGTCGAACTTTATGGTCCAGGTTTTCGAATCCCCGAACCGTCGCGGCGCCGTCGAGAGCGCTCCGGGGAAAGTTGATCCTTGGAGACTGAAGAGGTTTTCATGGAGGGAGAACCCCCTCTTTGCGTATTTCTCACGCTCGGCTTCCGCGCCTCGCATTATGAGCCCGCGCTTGTGTTTGAAGGTCGCGGCGGGATACGCCGAGAATGCGCCATTCCACGTCAGGCCGTTCATGACGACAGCTGCATCGTCCTTCAGCACTAGCACAAAACATGGCATGTACTGACTGAAGTGAAAATGCAGGATGCACGAAATGGGGCTATTGGCCACCACGACGATGTCGAAACGGCGTCGACCGGCGAACTTGAACACCCGCGTAACGTCCACTGCCGCATACTGAGCATCGTCCTCGCGGTGGACGTCATTCAGGTCTTTTTCCCATGACTCCCCGACGTAGTCGAAGCCTCGACCTACGAGAAACTGACCAAACGCCACCAGACCTTCGGCCGGGATGTAGACATCAGTATCGCTGTCCTTCGCGAAGTCGAAACGACCGAGAAACGCAAGAGCTTGGGAGCCAGACACGATGCCTCCATATTTGGTGAGCAGTAGTCGGAAACGAAGCCTGTCGACTTCGAGCGGGAAATACTGTTGGAGGAAAGCATCGAAATCGTGGACCCTCGCGAGTAGTCGGTCGAGACGCCGTTTCCAAACTCGGCATGTGCGGCGATGTCTGAATGTAGTTGGCAAGAGCCGCGTGCGTGCGGGCATACGCACCTCAGCATGTGTACAGGTTCATAAACGTGATCCCATATGGCATCCCAAAGCTCAGCGGTGGCCAAGACATGGCGCGACGAACGCATTATTTTTAGGAGGGCACCGAGCTCGCACATGCCTCGTTATGTAGAGATTTGTCGAAGACAGGGTCCAGGAACGATAAGTCGGGTATTACAGATACGACACGGAGCCCCACACCAGGTCTTCCCACACTTCCATGCGGTGCACGCGCTCCTCGATCGTCACGTGCTCTATCACGCCATCGTGACGAACGACCGCCCTATAATCGTCACCCTGAAATGGGCGCCCTAGAGCAAATTGTTCGAGGGTGCCGCAATTATCCTTCATCAGTTGCATGCTGGCTGTGGCGGCGTTGAGGTCGGACGCTTGGCTATAGGTGTGTCAGAAGATGGAAATCGCGCGAGGGAAACACGCACACGTTGCACCGGAACAGTTTTAGCCCGCGGACGGCGCGAAGACCGGTCACAAATGACTGGAGTTGCACCTCGCGGTGGCCGATCGACAGAGAGCGCAGCGCGGGTAGAATCGTTCCAATGACTTCTAATCCAGAGCCGTCGAAACGTCCTAAGACATCGACGTCGAGAACCCGCAGCGTAGAACCCCACGGAGTTAGGCAGGGTATGAGTTGTTGCCAGTCAAAAGCTGATCCAGGTGGCGCCCTGAGGTGCAGTCGCCGCAGGCCGGGTGCGACAGTGCAGAGCCAGGTGAGGAAGCGCGGGACGCAGTCGAGAAGCGGCTGGATCAAAATGAGGGCCTTTAGCGCTGGCAGAGTGAGCCCAAACTCGTCTCTGGGCGCGATCAGCCTGAAAGGAAGCGAACTGTCGCCTGCCGAGATGCATAGGACCTCCAGATTGCGCGTGGCAGCAACAGCATTCCATATGTATCTCCAGTGAAATAGTCGGGACGGGTCGACGACCACGGTCAGTTGACGCGGGCCGATGTACCGCATGTTCGAGTTCGCCACACGCGGGTCGTACACCATACAGCAATCCAACGTAAGCTGGTCAAGACCGGTCACGTCGGCGAGACACATCAACGCCTTGGTGGTCACGTAGAGATTCTGCATAGTCACGCGCCGCAGGTTGGGGAACCCGAGGACCAGCGGTCGCATGACAAAACCAAGCAAAGCGAAGCCCAAGCATGAATAGTCGCCGTCCCAGTGGGTCGGGGTGATGTTAGACAGTGCGAGATGAGTCACGCTGCGGCCCATGACCGAATGATCTTGGAGTCGAGCGCCACGGTACGCTAGTTCACGAAGCTGCGCGCAGTAGCAACGACTCGTTGCGTCGCCGTCGAGATTCCAATACACTAGGGAATGGTCGTAGCGCAGCGGCAGCGGTCCACTTGTGAAGGTCCGATTGCCGTCGAAGCGGAAAGAGAATTCCTTGCGTAACGTTAACGGACGCGAATTGGAATTCGCAACATATTTGTGCCCACCCTCCTGCGCAGAACGTTGTATCCCGCGTACAGTTTCTTGGAGAGAAATCGCACGGTCGCGAGATCGTCATCTCCAAGAAGCTCGAGAGTACAGCTGACGAGTTCAAGCGGCAGCGTCTCGAGCACGACGACCTGAAAAACGGGACGTGGTGATTCTTTGAGAATCTGCACCAACGGATCTGATACCCGTTAGCGTCGCCAAAGGTGGGATACAAACACTCACATAGAATAGACCAGCTGTCGCAGGTCTCCCGGGAGTTGGGATTGGGATCGGAGTTCCCGTCTGCGGCTGACAGTGCGGTTTCCAGGCTAGAGCATATAAGGTAGTAGCGCTGGGTGTGCGCCGTCAGACAATTCTCGCATCCCGTTACCTCGTACGCACCGCACGGCGCCTTCCTTGTCCGTCTCCGCGTCCCTTTTCGTGATTATAGGTCAAATCTCGCAGGCAACCATTACACGCACCAGGTGGAACTGGATCAGAGTCGCGGCGTATTCGAGCCATGCGTGGCAGATTGCAAACGAGGGCGGCTGGCGCTGGTCACGAACTCCAATTCCATGCCAGGCGAGCTGAGAATGCGCGTCGGTCATATTTCAGGGTTCGTACGTCCATTTCCGACAGTTGGTATATATATATGCCGTTAGTCGTCGCCGCCGTATCCATCAATCCACCATATCCACGGTATCCACGACCTCTCCGTATCCGCCACGTGGTCCAAGTTCCGCCGATCCGGGAAGTTCAGCCACCGATCTCAATTCCGCGGCGAACAGCGACCTCATAGCCACAAGGATATTAGCGACAACGGCGTCGCTGTAGAGATAGGCGGTCGCTCGGGAATCCGATTGCCGCATTCGGTCGTACCACAGCCTTCTGAATTCAAAGCACGCTGAGTACGACCGGCGAGCGGCTGCGGACCTGACGAAGCATAGGTGCAGACTTTGAACCCGTTCAGGTCCCAGCGATAGCCCGACGAGCTGAGCTCTCCGCCGAGCAGTTCCAAGGACCAAGTGCAAGGATCGCCGATATGCCGATACAGGCACGACGTCGCGTTGGCGTCACTAGGACCATCAAACCAGAACGCCAATTCGTAACCTCGCGCCTGATAATCGCTGAAGCTGACGGTGTCACGTGGTCCCCCTCGCAGCTGCAGCGAGCGGCGCAGCAGTAGAGTCTCTATCGGAAAGAGGCAGAAGACTCGGCGATGTGTCATGAAAGTCATCTGGACGGCTAGAAGCACAAGTTTAGTGACGCAACAACGCGAGAACGGGTTTACTGACAATGGTCCAAATTTGTGACAGTTACTGCTGGAGAATGGCTCGACCACACCACTCTAACCGCGCGAGCAAGAGCAGGACTAGGACTGTCGCGAACAAAGATACCGACGTATCGTATGTAGTGAGAGATGGACATCAGGGTGTGAATGGTGGCCGAATCCGGGACTGGTATAGTGAAGCTCGCGCTGGCCTGTTGGTGGGGAGCACTCGATATACGCGTATATCCTTCGCGAAGGAGAAACTGTTCTACATCGAAGGCCTTCGTTGCCTGGACAATTGCCTCGAGACAAGGCACCTGGTCGTACATGTGCACTTCGTCGAACATGTCCAGGACTGGCAGACCGCAGAGTACCACGTCATGTCTCGCCATGAGCCGCAAGAAATCGTCTGTGCGTGAGAAGAATAACGAGAGCAGCCTGCGCTGGTCGATCGCTGTCTGCATGCGATGGGCGGCGACGCTGAACCACGTGATGTTGATTCCTCTGGCACTGGGCTCTGTCAGGAAAAAGTCGCGGTCAGGAAACCGTACGTACAGATATAGGCGGGCGAGCGTCAGCCTACTGGCTATTTCTGAAACGATTTCGAATAGATTCATGGCGCGCGAGACAGCCGGCGTAGCCATGATAGTAGGAGACGTCCGAGCAAGCGCGCTGCGGACAAGGCAGAGCGTAGTTCGGCCAAGGGTATCAGGTGCAAACTGCCGGTCGAGGCGCTCCGCACAGTAGTGTTCCGCAGATGTCGTCAAATTAGCAATTTCGGAAACGGCGGCTGTGACAGGAGGCCACGCCCGCCAGGCGATCGAGACTAGCCGCATCACCTCCTATAGTAAGGTAGAGAGCCGAGTTTTCTTCAGCAGCAACTCGCCACCGACCACCCTCTGGCATGGAGGTGAAACGCGGCACTCCGATGTCTAACCAGAATCCCGACGACCAAGCGCCCGGCGATAACGCTCAGCGCGCAATGCAGCATTCGGCGAGTCACACTCCAACGTCCCTACTGCCATCCGGCGGCGAGGCGAACGCCCCGGGTGACGTAGGGTCAATGGAGGTTCCAGACGGCGAAATCTCATACCACGACATGCCGATGTCTCCCAATACGCTGGAGCGGCACTTCCACGACTTTGGCAGTCATCCGCTGGATACGCACGACGACGCGCGCACGTACGACGCGCGCACGGTCCTCGCGCGAGCGGTCCTTGCCCTTTGCAACGACGAACCAGCGGCGCGTGCGGTGACCGGCCAGCCCGTGCCAGAAGAGCAGCAGACGTTCCAGGCCCCAGTCCTCGACGAGCATCACGACTACATGCCAGCACCCCTCGCGCCGCCGGTCTTCGAGTATTACGACCCCGGCGATCCAGAGCCAGTCGAAGTCCCGGACGTACCACTCGCTGTTCGCCCTCATGCGGGCGAATGGTGGTATTTCCCTGCGGCTGTACTCGTTGCAGCAGCCGTCGACTGGCAGGGACGGCCGTTCCTGATCTGGAAGCGCCCGACCGCGGACCTTCTTGCGACGACGCCAGTGCGTCGCGGAGTGGCCTACTACCGCGTGCCCCACGACCGCGAGCCCCCGCTGGGCGAGAATCTTCCCCCGTCCGCGTATCCGTCGGAGCTGACGAGCACGTCTGACGCGCCTCAGGCGCCAGCGCCCCCCGGGGCTCAGGGCCAGATGGTACAATCGCCGCCGTCGTTCACCACCTTCGAAGAGATGGCGGCAGGCTGGGGCCAAGGCGCTCATGCCGAGGACGTCGCGGGAAACGGCGTCACACGCACCGTGCACTTCGACGTCAAGGTGGAGGAAACGGAGGTTGGCATTGACTCCAGTCGGCTGTTGTAAGCACGCCGTCATAGGCACTCTGGCTCGCCCTGTCATCTTACCCAGATCTTTTACCACGACTCCATACGTACCTATGGACGGAATGACATGTATCGTGACGCTCCTTGCCCTTGCCGGGCCTCCTTCGAATTCGTGTGCGATTTTCTTGTCGTCCAAGTGCGACCGTGCAAATCATCCAAACACGGTGTCGACCGAGTACGGACCCTCACCGGGGCTGCCGACCGCATAGCCAGTGTCGTATGCCAGTCCGTGTGTGGCAAATGCAGACCGTACGGTTGTGGCGGGCGCGTATAGCGTGCGGTTGCAATCAGTTTTCCATCGCCGTGCTCACGATTCTAAGCGCAGAAAGCGCGTGGATGCAATTAGGACAGAAAGCGCATGTATCCATTAAACGACGGCAACCGACGCGCGCGGAGCGCAATGGAGCGACAGGAGGTGGCAGTACCAGGAGGAGAAGGAGCGGAACAAGCCGAACGGAATCAAAGATCGTTCCACAAGCGAGGCAATTGCGAGAACAAGAAGGACACGACATGAAACTGTCCCGGTTTAGGAAGACACACGCGTTGGTATACCGAATCCGTGCGGAAGCAGTCAATTATAGTCTCTAACTCGATGTCCCAACTGGCGCGCAGTTAGAACCTGGTAGCGCGCGAAGAAGCACACTCACTCATAAGGGGCCCTGACAGCTCCAAGTGCGGCGTGGGTGTGAGCATATTTGAGTGCGCGTGTAGCGTAGAACGCCAAACTCGGTGCTGCGATGTACGCGCCCACGAGGGCGGGGCTGGTGATCAGGTCTGCATCGAACATGCAGCAAGCCTGATTTCCACCAGCAACTCCAATGTGTATCCGAACCTCCCATGAGTTCCTGCGGTGCCAACGCGGCGATTTCGTCGGGATGGCGAGACACTGCCCGTCTCCGAACGCGCGGTGTACGAGAGTGATAGCCCTCGCCGGCGGCACGAGACCACCTAGACGCTTCGGTGCCGGCACGAACAACCTTGAGTCCGATACGTTCAAGTCGTATATAAGTGACCCGTTGGAAGAGAGCGGTCCGTCCACACCGAGCGCGGGGTAAAGGTCGATGAACCGTTCGCCATCGAAAGCCTGCATGTCTTGTACTAAGGAAGTTAGTGAGTGTTACACTCGTGTCCCACGAGGCACTCACGTAACGGGGACCGCACAAAAAGCATTGTAACTAGCGATTCGGTGGCAATGACCGCGATTTGTCGCGATCCAGTGAGTCGGTCGAGCAACAGTAGGTAGTCGGCGGCCAGGCCGCGACGAACTCTCATTCCGTGCGCTGGATCTGCCACCGAGGACGCAACCGAGTAACCAAGGGCTAGGAGAGAGACCAGTAGATCATCTCGATTTCCCGCTTGCACGAGAATATTGCAGCAGTCGGCAGAAGTGTCGAATTCGTGCATGAAGCGTCTCACGCACGTCCCCGACAGCAGGGCGCCGGCACGACGTAGCCGAGAATATTGCAGCAGTCGGCGGAAGTGTCGAATTCATGCATGAAGCGTCTCACGCACGTCCCCGACAGCAGGGCGCCGACACGACGTAGCGCGTTTTTGGCGGCCTCGGAATCCAGAAAGAATTGCGAGAGAAGAAGATTCGGGTCGCACAGTGACGCGAGAGCAGAATCGACGAACACCGCGTACTGTTTCGAGACGCACCGCGTTCTGAACGGCTGGTCAACGGTCGGTGGAATAGCAATGCGAAACTAGACTCAGCGACATAGCTCGGCGGCCCCGAGACGCCTCAGAACGGTGTCCCTGAGTTCGGCGACAGTGAGGAGTCTGAGCAAGAGCGGCACGTCGTGCATGCTGGACGGGGGATACCCAATGACAGGGGAACGTGCACCTAACTACCGGACGCCGGAAGTGACGCGCGGGAATTGTTCAGTATCAAACAATTCCCGCGCGTCACCCCCTCGGACGCGGGCGAGGGTACCCCCTTGGGGGTTTTTTCGCGCCCGCGTCCGCGTCCGATGGGTTAAGGGGGTACCCCCTGGGGTTTTTCTGCGCCTGCGGCCGCGTCCGATGGGTTAGGGGGTACCCCCCTGGGTTTTTTTCGCGCCCGCGGCCGCGGCCGATGGGTTAGTGGGGGTACCGCTGGGTTTTTTTTTGCGCCTGCGGCCGCGGCCGCGCCTGTGCATAGGGGGGTACCCCTGGGTTTTTTTGCGCCCGCGGCCGCGGCCGATGGGTTAGGGGGGTACCCCCCTGGGTTTTTTTCGCGCCCGCGCCCTCGTCCGATGGGTTAGGGGGTACCCCCCTGGATTTTTTCTGGTGCCCGCGCCTGCGTCCGCGTCCGCCGCTGTGCCCGGCACATCCCGGAACGCTCCAGAACGTCGGGCAGCGGTCGGAAATCGCCGATCGCTGTTCCAGACCGTCCCTGGGATGCTCCGGGATGCTCCGGAACCTTTCGTCACCGGCGCTTATTTTTCAAAAAAATTTCAAAAAATATTTTTTGTTCCTCCACACTTTCTGCACACATTGGCATCAACATCATCATGGTTATGTATTCATATCATCTGGGTGCTGGTGCGAGCAGGCTGCAGGCGCGGGCGCGGGCAGGGGCACAGGCAGTATCAAATTGCCCGCTAGGGCAGCTGAAACAGGTCACAGCATGGCTCGCAGCAAATGCATAGGCGCCTGCAATGGTAGGGGACACTTTCATGCAGTAATTTGCAGGGATATTGCTGGCTGGGGCATTGGGCGCGAGCGCGGGCACAGGCACGGACACGGGCACAGCAGCGCAAAAATAAAATAGGGTTGCATGCTTGGTTTGCAGTATATAGATTCTTTTATGAATTCTTTTGGTGAGGGTAGGGGCATAGTGGATCATGATAAAACTGTCCTCGCCACCTAGCATCTTGATATGCATATGTGCAGGCGCGGACACGGGCGCGGCCGCAGACACGGGCACTGACATCAGCAGGCACCTGAGCAACCAGCAATGTACCCAGCGTCATGCCATTTGGTAATTAGCTTAGGGTAGGTTTGGTTAATGATGGGAGATTGTTTTTGTTGCTTACGTTTGCATCATTCAATTGAAATAAATATAATGAGCATTATTCTTCCGGCAGATTGCTGCCGAGCCTGCAGCCGGCCAGACATGAAATTCAATCAACAAGAGGCATTTCTTTGTAGGCATTATTAGTGCTAGAAATGAAACACTAAACTATAGAACAAACGGTTGACAGAGTATAATGAGTCCCGGAGGCTTGGTTGTTGATTAATGGTATCATCCATTTGAACTATGGCCATGCCCGCGACTGTGCCCGTGCCTGTGCCCTTGTCCGTGACTACCTTGGACACACAATCTGACCACAATGTAATCAATCCAATATCATGATCAGAGGATCCAGTGTGGGCAGGGGTTACTTTCGAGTCAATAAACAAAAATAGCAAGTCCAACTTGCGCTTCTATGAATGGGTACAGTGCTTTGGGCCAATAGAGACTTCTGGACAAAAAATGTATCTCTTGCTCGAGGATTCAAATGCAGATAAATTGATTGAGCACCATAGTAAAAAATGATCGACCCTGCATGCACGACATCCTGCAAATGGTTGGGGATGTAGGTCTGTTGTGGATTGATGGTCCTGGGTCTGCCCTTCTAAGAACTAGCAAAAATTTCGCTCAGCAACAGCCGTTTAATTATATCTCTTCCCACTCAAGGGATTTGTTCTAGACACATGTGAGAATAACCACAGCAATTCTTGAGCTCAGATAATACTTCCATTAGATGATGTAGTGATGACCATTCAGGAAAGGACAAGCATCTCCCCAGCAATAACCGTTCAATTATATTTCTTCAAACTCGGGGGGTGTGGTCCAGACGTATTTGGGGGTCTCTAGAAAAAATTTCATGTTGGTATAATAGTTAAATTAGAAGATAGAGTAATAGCCATTTAGGAAAAAGTCGAGCACAATGCTGACCTAAATCAAACTCTATTCCTTTGGTTCCCATAGTATTAACTGCTCGAATATATGTTTCCAACACACCCCTTGTGTTGTCTCAAACAGATATCGAGTGAATATGGCCAACCTGGATGTCCTCCTCTGGTCAACTGGGGGCATTTGCACCCAGCAACAACCGCTCGACAGAAAACGTTTCTGCTCACGGAGCATGTTGAATACATTGTATATAAGCATTTGGGATGTTGTGCCTGGATACTGGTGCTGTGGTTGACGTTCAGTACATGTGGATATATAGGGAAATGTCAAACACTCCAGCACACCATCCCCTGCCCCAATCGCAATGTTTCAATATAATAATATTGTCGATTCAATGGCCTGAACATGAATCTGTTTGCGGATTGACATTTGAACAAGTATTGAGCAAGATAGAAAATGCTCGTTTTTTGATGGGAAAAGAAGCTTGCATCCTGAACGATCCAATCAACCAATCTGAATTCTGCTCACGCTGCGTAGGGGCCCTATGGGTCTCACCCAGAATCTGCCCTGTTCCTGGAATATAATTAAGAAATAGTGGAGTAATAGGTCGATTACTCGATTTTCGACCACCCACCCTCCTGGCATAGACCTAGGCATTCAGCGGTCAATCCGAGGGTTCTATCCAAGTCTAATGAGCTAAGTGATGACCTCCAGCAAAATCCATGCGGTTTGGTTCAGGCATGGTTGAGATATAGCATGCGTACAGTTGGGATGTGAGTTGCAACAGAACAGACCATGAATCACTCATGCAACCTACCCCACCTTCCAGGACTGACGGGTGCTCGACACCAAATGTTGTATTCTGGTCCAGGTGACCCGAACAAACGCTCCATTGGGCCAGGGATTCGTTTTCTAGTGAATGGGAACCTAACCTATGCTCATCTCAGCCCATCTGGGGCATAGGTTAGCCTCCTATTCACTAGGAAACACATCCCTGGCCCAATAAAGCCTTTGTCCCATTTCCCTGGACCAGAATACAACATGGGATGTCGAGCACCCGTAAGTCCTGGAAGGTGGGGTAGCTTGCAGCAGTGATTCATGGTCTGTTCTGCTGCAACTCACATCCCAACTGTACGCATGCTATATCTCAACCAGGCCTGAACCAAATCACATGAATCTTGCTGGAGGGTATGGTATACCTTATTAGACCACAATAGGACCCTCGGATTGCCTGCTGAATGTCTAGACCAATGCCAGGAGGGTGGGTGGTCGAAAATCGAGTAATCGGCCTAGTAATCCACTATTTCTTAATTATATTCCAGGAACAGGGCAGATTCTGGGTGAGACCAATAGGGCCCCTATGCAGCGTGAGCAGAATTCAGATTGGTTGATTGGATCGTTCAGGGTGCAAGCTTCTTTTCCCATCAAAAAGCGAGCATTTTCTATCTTGCTCAATACTTGTCCGAATGTCAATCCGCAAGCGGATTCATGTTTGGACCATTGAACCGACAATATTATCATATTGAAACATTGCGATTGGGGCAGGGGATGGTGTGCTGGAGTGTTTGACATTTCCCTATATGTCCACATATACTGAACATCAACCACAGCACCAATATCCAGGCACAACTTCTCGAATGCTTATATCCAATGTATTCAACATGCTCCGTGAGCAGAAACGTTTTCTGTCGAGCGGTTGTTGCTGGGTGCAAATCCCCCCAGTTGACCACAGGAGGACATCCAACTTGGCCATATTCGCCCAATATCCTTTTGTCAAAACACTAGGGGTGTGTTGGAAACATATATTCGATCAAGAAATACTATGGCAACCAAAGGAATAGAGTTCAATTTAGTTCACCATTGTGCTCGACTTTTGCCTTCATATCCAATACTCTATCTTCTAATGGAAGTATTATAAGAGGCTGGAAACTTTTTTGGAGACACTCATATACGTCTAGAACATACCCCGTGAGTTGTAAGAAATATAATTAAATGGTTCTTGCTGGGGAGATGCTTGTCCTTCCCTGAATGGTCATGACTATATCATCTAGTATAACAATTATTAGAGCATAATACTCGCTGTGATGATTCTCCTAGATGTACAAAACATACCCCTCGAGCAGGGCGAAATATAATTAAACCGCTCGTGCTGAGCGAAACTTTTACTAATTCTTTGAAGGGCAGACCCAGGACCATCAATCCACAACAGACCTACAGCGCCAACCATTTGCAAAACATTGTATACATCGGGCCGATCATTTTTCACTATGGTGTCCAATCAATTTACCTCAATTTGGATGCTCGAGCAAGCTAGGCATTTTTTGTCCAGAAGTCTCTATTGGCCCAAAGCACTGCACCCATTCATAGAAGCGCAAGTTAGACTTGCTATTTTTGTTGATTGACTCGAAAGTAACCCCAGCCCACCAATGGATCCTCTGATCACAATAGTAGATTGATTGCATTGTGGTTAGATTGCGCGTCCAAGGCAGTCGCGGACGGGGGCACTGGCACGGGCACTGGCGCGGGCACGGCCGCGGTTCAAGTGGATGATGTCATTGATCATCAACAGAGCCTCCGGGACTCATGATAATCTGTCAATCATGTGTTCTATGGTCTAGTAGTTTATCACTAGCACTGCAAGGACTTACAAAGACATGCCTCCGGCTGGTTGAATTTTTGCAGTCGGCGGGCTGCAGACTCGGAAGCAATTGGCCAGCCAAAAATTGCTCATTATATTCATTGCGGTTGAATGGTGCAAACGTAAGCAACAAAAACAATCTCCCATCATTAACCAAACCTACCCTAAGCTAATTACCAAATGGCATGACGCTGGGTACATTGCTGGTTGCTCAGGTGCCTGCTGATGTCAGTGCCCGTGTCTGCGGCCGCGCCCGTGTCCGCGCCTGCACATATGCATATCAAGATGCTAGGTGGCGAGGACAGTTTTATCATGATCCACTATGCCCCTACCCTCACCAAAAGAATTCATAAAAGAATCTATATACTGCAAACCAAGCATGCAACCCTATTTTATTTTTGCGCTGCTGTGCCCGTGTCCGTGCCTGTGCCCGCGCTCGCGCCCAATGCCCCAGCCAGCAATATCCCTGCAAATTACTGCATGAAAGTGTCCCCTACCATTGCAGGCGCCTATGCATTTGCTGCGAGCCATGCTGTGACCTGTTTCAGCTGCCCTAGCGGGCAATTTGATACTGCCTGTGCCCCTGCCCGCGCCCGCGCCTGCAGCCTGCTCGCACCAGCACCCAGATGATATGAATACATAACCATGATGATGTTGATGCCAATGTGTGCAGAAAGTGTGGAGGAACAAAAAATATTTTTTGAAATTTTTTTGAAAAATAAGCGCCGGTGACGAAAGGTTCCGGAGCATCCCGGAGCATCCCAGGGACGGTCTGGAACAGCGATCGGCGATTTCCGACCGCTGCCCGACGTTCTGGAGCGTTCCGGGATGTGCCGGGCACAGCGGCGGACGCGGACGCAGGCGCGGGCACCAGAAAAAATCCAGGGGGGTACCCCCTAACCCATCGGACGAGGGCGCGGGCGCGAAAAAAACCCAGGGGGGTACCCCCCTAACCCATCGGCCGCGGCCGCGGGCGCAAAAAAACCCAGGGGTACCCCCCTATGCACAGGCGCGGCCGCGGCCGCAGGCGCAAAAAAAAACCCAGCGGTACCCCCACTAACCCATCGGCCGCGGCCGCGGGCGCGAAAAAAACCCAGGGGGGTACCCCCTAACCCATCGGACGCGGCCGCAGGCGCAGAAAAACCCCAGGGGGTACCCCCTTAACCCATCGGACGCGGACGCGGGCGCGAAAAAACCCCCAAGGGGGTACCCTCGCCCGCGTCCGAGGGGGTGACGCGCGGGAATTGTTTGATACTGAACAATTCCCGCGCGTCACTTCCGGCGTCCGGTAGTTAGGTGGGAACGTGCAGGTATTTCATACCACAGCCCTGCAGCTGAGAGTCGTGAGGATCTCGCAAAACGTACACGTGATCTTCTCTAAGTGCCCCAAATGATTGATTCATTTGGTCGCCTTGCCATTGTCGACGGCGTCGGTGCGAAATAGGGGCAACACAGGAGTTCGGTGCAGTGCTGGCTGGCGCTACAAAGCAGTTCCAGGGCTATTCCGCGAGATCCGCAGTTCGCGTCCACGCGGATTGATAACACGGAGTCCAAGATTTTCCAGTAACCACGCTGTCGAGATTTGATACGCGCGTAGGCTGGATGCAGGTGTACCTGCCAAGTGTTCGCACCGTGGGAAGGGAGAAGAAATTATGTTCACGTGTGTCTCATTTCCCATTTAGGACTTGATAGGAACGTTCGGCGCATACATTTTGGCGGCTTCGGAGAGCAGCAGAGTCATGCTGGCCGGCGAGAGCTCATGCGAGCTTGCCTCCGCAGACGCACCCTCGATGGCTGCACTAACTTTTTTACCGACTTGAGGTAATTTCCAGTTGCAGTTGTCGAACGTCGATTTCGAGAGAATCGGCACCTGAACGGTCAACACAAGTGATAGCCAAAACGCGAAACGTACCACGATGCACATCTTCTCAGAGACCTCACAGATGAGGCGAACCTTTCCGCGCCCTGGTGCATGCACCATGTACCAAGCGACGAATTCGCAGGCCCATTCAACGATATCATCGTCGAGGAACGGGGACTTGGAGGGAAACGGGATCTTGGGGACCGGCGGCTTATGGGTACAGTCCGCGACGGCGTCTGAACCGGCTGCCGACAAGGCAACCGGTCGTCCCAAGCTCTAGCGATTGATGGGTTGGTTCACAAAAAAGTAAAAAGTGGAAGCACGCTCACCAGAGAATGGGCAATGCCCGAAGGGGCGTTCTCAGCGATCTTTGATTATTAGCAGGGCTCGTTATGAGCTAGGATTTGCAACTTACGAGTTGGTCGTCCGGGCCGGGCTGCGAAGGAGCGTCGTCTTCATTGCTAGGGACAGGGCCTCCAACTACGCTTTTTTCGACCGCAAGTGCGTCCTCCTCGCCGGACTCGGGCCAGGGAGCCGACGCTCTGTCGACTTCAGTAGGCCATCTGGAGGTCGCTACACGAGCGCTCACCTGCATACGAAGTAATTTTCGATGTCCATCACCTCGTTCTCGCGAAAGCAGTCCTCGACATAGAACGACTGTATGATCACGACGCGTACGTCGCGAAATGCACGTTCGCGTTTGAAACGCGATGCCTGCACAATGATGACGTCCGCGTCGTGCAGCTCATGCACGATGGTGGCACCCATATACTACGCAAAAGCGTGAGCAGCCAGCAGAGTGGACGCCTGGCGCGCACGGCGATTTTGGCCTTGAATTTGACGCGCAAGTCCTGTTCGTTCTTATCGCAGTACACCGTCCTGTCGACGTAGACCTTCTTATGCGAGATGTACGTGCTGCCAGGTTCGAAGGAGACGTGGCCCAACATGTCCAAGGAGGAATCGAGAGGGAGGCCGCGAAGGACGCGTGGCAAGCAACCTAGGCGGTTCAGACTCCGATTGTTTGCGCGAGTTCGGGTCGGATCGGCGGGATTACATAAGCTCTACGACTGCCGCCGGGTCGCGTCTGCTGTTCCAGACATAACAGTAGAGTATGATTGGGAGACTACCACAACTGCAGGTAATCAAACATTCCCAAAAACACGAGATTCAACGCGGTGATTTGTTCGTCCGTGAAGCCTCTGGTTGTAGTATCATATGCTCTCGTGGCCCTGCGCGCGCGAGCCTCTGGAGTTTCTGCCGTTTCCCCATGAGCTCGTTCGATGACAGTTAGTGGTACGTACCGTTGGGCAGCGCTTCGTGCGTCAAAAGCCATAGGTACGTGTACAACTGGAAAACTCCACTGCCCCTATGAAGTCGTGGAACCAACGCAGGGGTTCTTCCTTGCTGGACGTCCGGAAACCCCGAGTAGTGACTCTGCGAAGGTGCCGGCTGGCCGACGCGCGTGCCTCCATGCCGACTGCGCGAGTTTCCTTTGGCCAGCTGGATGATGATCGGGTACGTCGCTGCGTGGACCGGCGCCGTGTTGACGGCGTGTTGTGCATTGCCTGTGGTGTCGTTAACCAAGGTGCTGTACACCGACGAGTAGCCTGGACGTCACCAGCAGATCCAGCCACATCGCCGACGGCCGCGGCATCGGCCCCTGAGCTGGAAGGGGGAACGTAGTCACACTCTTCTTTCTTGACAACGTCGAAGCCCTCGCGGGAAGCTGGAGTAGAGTCGCAGTCCTCTTTCTTCACCTTCTTGATGGTCATGAGAGAGGGAGGGTGTATACGTAGGTCCGGGAATGTAGGGGACTCGGGACATTTATCCGGGGCAGACGCCGACGTCCGGATCGATTGTGGATTCGGAATAGCTAGAAGGGACATGCATATTGCTGGATCCGCACCCCGCTAACCTTAGTGGGTCTTCTTCCAATTTCTGGTTAATCCCGGACATATCGGTATTCACGCCGGAACATTCCGACGGTGATCGGTTTGATCAGGCACGACCTCCAAGCACAATTCCACATCTCAACCACGAGGTCGGTTCTGATTGCGAACAAATCGCGATTGGTACAGTTCAAAGTAATTCGGGGTCGAACCGGAACGTCAGGAGTTCCGCGGCCACATTGAGGGTCTTCATGCCCATCCAGGCACGCACCAGCAAGGGCACAAGTTCGTCCACGCTTAGTCCGGTATCGTCAGGCATGTTCTACGCAGACTGTCCGCGGCTCACCTGGTAATTTCTATGTCTTGGTATCCTCCTTGAAAGTAGCACCACCACTTTGGCGTTGGACCTTCTGGACTGCGCGTAGCAATGTGTCGGATGCATATAGAGACGAATACCGCGCAGGGTTCGCACAACGCGTAAGTGTACTGAAGGATCGAATGTTCCACGGTGTCGAACTTCAAGGAGAAGCCACAGACCTGCGGAAGGCCCCCATAGCAAAGTTCCCATTGAGGAAGCACTGTAAAGCCATTGCCGGCATACGGCAGTGGGACCGAGGGCTCCGAAGCCAGTCCAGCCAAGCGCAGAACCCAACACAGCCGGTCTCCCAGATGCCGACGGCCTTCTGCCAAGGCCTCAGCAGCACGCGGTTCCATTTCGGCCCGTCCTTCGTGCAAGGTGTACCCCCGGAGACGTCTGTATCGTTCCACGAGGGTACGATCGCAATCGACGTTGTCTAACACGAGGCCTTCCTTGTGACGAAATGTGGCCAGCGGAAAGACGGATACAGCTCGGTCCCAACCAATGAAGTTGAGCATAACGGCTGCAACACGTGAGTCGAAGAGGATACGCTGGGAAGGTGGCTCACTGAGGTCTGAGCGCAGCACCGTAGCAATTGGGGATTCCGGTGTCGATAGGACGTACAGCGAGCAACTATCGTCGTCCTCGCGGACGAACAACTGCCTGGCGACGACAGTTTCGTTTTGCAGGCAACGCTCTCGGACGGGCCCGTCGCGTATGAAGCCGATTGTTTCCAGGAAGAGTACGAGGGTCAAGTACTCCCTCGCGGGAACCACAACGTCCGGTACACCCATGTCGGGTAAATGTGAGCCTCGGAAAAACGCCAACGCCCACGAGCCTGCCACGAGAGCGCCGGTAACGCGTTGGATATCCCTGAAAGCTTGTACGTTCGGTCCAAATATAGGCCGGAGAAAACGGTCGATGTCAAATTTTCTAGCGAGAGCGCGGTCCGTCGAGCGTAATAGCCGGCCAGAGACCGATCGCAGACTGAATGCCGTTAGAGTCCTCGCACTGCTACAATAGCGGGCGCACCGGTACACCGTATTCGGCTCGTCCTCCGCAACGAGGTCTAGAATACGCCCCCAGACTTCGACGGTGGAGAAAACGGCAGCTGCAGCTGAAGCCGGAAACACGGAGTGCGTATCCATCGCGTGCAGTCATCGGCGACGCTTGACCGTCGACCTTTTGAGTGCCCTCGGCGCCCTGCATCATGGCTTTCCAGACCCTATTTTCCCGGTTGGTCACGCTAGTGCATTTGATGCATCGAAGAATCTGTGATGGGGACACGGCTCAGCAATAACAAACCAATTGCGTGTGAAAGTGTTGCAGTGAGCGGCTATGCACAAGGACCACGAGTACAGCGCTAGATCTAGATAAGTCGGGCGCGCTTTGACCGGCGAGCCCCAACCTGGTCGTCGCCGTCCACCGTCCCGGAAGCGGCCATGTGTTTATCCGCGCTCAACCTTTTGCGCTTCGTCGCACCCGAAGACGTGCGCGTGAAACTGTTCACCGTGCCTGGGGGCGCGGGCACGGCGTCCGGAACAGGTTCGCCGTCGTCCTGTGGTGGCGACAATCTAAACCTGCCGCGAACCTTGCAAGTGCGGTACTGGTCGACCAAATGAACGTAATCCGCGTAGCCTTCTTTCTCCATGAGTTTGCGAGCGTCGTCGTCGACGAGCTGAAACTCCGCGGCCGTAAGAGCGCGTCGCCGGTGGCCGTCCTGGTCGCATTCGAACTTGAGGCTGCGCCGCGCACGCCCAACAAAGCTCTGAACAGTGTGGTACGCGTTCTTGTCGGCCAATAGAACCTTGTCGCCGTGTGACACTGAAATCCTGAAAATCAAAGCGATTTTTGTCAGGTCCACTACTGTCTACCTGCAACCAACAAGCTCGTCGTACGTATGCGTCGCACCCGACCGGATCGGCGCCGCGTAGCCAACGTATTCGAGCGGCCCGACAGTGACCTTTTGTGTGTCGAGGATGACGTGCCGGAACAATTTGTTCGCCCTTACGCTTTCGGATGCGCTGCGAGGCAATCGGTGACTGAGCATAGAGGAGGCCCAACAACTCACGTAGGTCCGTTCCGACAGGGAAATCGGCTGAGTACGGACCAAATCGGATTGCCGTCCTGACCGGGAATGGCTTGGAAATGTTTGACGGTGCGAACTTCCGTGCGCGACTGCATCGGCAATACAAGCTTGTCGTACTGACCGACAGAGCTGCGGGGTTTGGGGCCGAAAGTCAGACCTGTGAACGCAAGTCGCGTCAGGTTCGAGTTAACATCGAGCGACAATACCACGGCGCACGGTAATAGGCCCTAGAAACTGGGTCCTTGCCGCCGTTGTAGGGCACGCCGTCGAGCAACGGCGAGTCGCGTCCGAGAATCAGGTGTCCAAAGTTATCCAGCTTGCGAAGCGCCGGCGCGATGTACGACGGTTCAAACGGATCGACGGGTGCCTCCTTGCGATCGGGTAAACCGTTCCCCGCGTCGACCTCGCGCTGGCAATGCGCGGTCCAAGCCTGGCGTGGATTCGTTTGTGAGCACGTCCATTGATCACTAGAAAGGCAGCAAACCTCATAAGCGTCAATCAGAGCGGCATGCCGCGGGAACACTTTGACATCAGGCTTGAGGTAGACATCCAGATATTTCTCCGCGAATTTGATACGTTGGTCGGCCGTGGGCGCGAGCATCGTGTTGTAAGCGGTGATAGTAGCGCGCTGGTTATGCAAAGCCGGGCATATGACGTCCGACCAGTAATTGTGTTTGCAGCGCCAGATGAAAGAATAAAACGTCTCTAGGAGGCGGGGAAAACGCGTCTGATCTGACACGAGCTCCCAGACGGTAATACCCGGAGGGAGCCCTAGCAGCTGCTCGTGAATGTCACACACGCGTCGAAAACGACGAGACGCACCACATCTAAACCACAACTCATTCGCAAGAAACATCCCGACGCCCGGGAAGCAGCGTTTGAGGTCCTCGTTGGTCCTGATGGCGTAAATCGCGATGCTGTCCCTCGTATCCTGCGAGACGCCCTTCGGGTTGCGGTATTTCTCGATGACGCGAGCCGCGATCTGATGCCACTCTTTGGGGGACGCGAGTATGTCCGCGTCGGTGTCCCAACCAGGAAAGACCTCTGGACACGGCGTCGGCATTTCCGACGTCCACTTAGGCTAAGTTGCAAACCATGAGCGTGTATCAACCTCGAGACACGCGCGTACCTGGGCGAGCATGTCAAGGCTAAGGAAAGCAACGACGTAGTCGGGGAACACGATGGCCAGAAGGATGCGAAACCGCCGCGCGTCGCTCTTGGCAATTGGATCAGACCAAAGAGGGAACACGGCGATATATGGACCTACAGTGACAGGCACATTGAATACCCCCTCATCCCAGACGTCCTTCGGGTAGATTTGGATGGAGGTGTGGGTGAGAGAACCTTACCCTGCCCCACTTGTCCAACTGGAATTCCACCTGGAGTTCCAATTTGTCCACCCACTCCAAAACTGTTAAAATGCAATTCTAGAAAACTTTGTTTTTTATTCCACCTGGAACTGAAATTTAAAACGTTCCCTAACCTAACCTAACCTAACCTAACCTAACCCCTAACCTAACCCCTAACCTAACCTAACCTAACTTAACCTAACCTAACTTAACTATACGCGTTTTTCGAATGTTTTAGAGTCACATGACCTGGACGTCCTGGACGTCCAGGTTCAAAACGGCTACCTTTTCCAACTGGAATTCCAGTGGAATTCCAGGTGCCCCCAAAAAAACAATGATATCCAAAAGTGTTTTTTAGTTCATTTGGAGCAACTTTCATTTTTCCACCTGGAATTCCAGGTGGAACTGTGGGGCAGGGCGACTTACAGGTGGGTGAGGTAATGCATCTAGCCATGCCAGTCAGTCCGTAGGAGCACAATTCGGTAGCGCCACGCACATCAAGAAAACACACTCCGAAATCGAAGACGAGCGACCGCGGGCACAGGTAAACGTTTCGAAATACGAGGCGCTCCAAGCTGGTGAACCCGCGGGGCCATAGGTAGGACGGCGTCTTGACGTTGTTGCCGCGCCGCAAATTGTAATCCGGTTTAAGGTAAATCGGAAGCCCCTGCTTGACACGGGGATCCTTTGCCAGCTGGGAGTTACCGTCCCGTTCCTTGTCCGTCACGTCGGCCGCCAAGGCCTCGACCTGCCAGCCGGGTGACGCGTTCTTGAAAGTGCGGTCAGGCCGCTCGTCGGTCGCCTTGAACAGGGCGAGCCGTTTGAGGACCTCGAGAACGTATACGTAAGAAGCAATAAATTCGCCTCCTTCCGGCGACATGGCAGCTGGTAACGCTCGGAGCGCACTTGAGGTCGGTCGCGTTATGGAACGCGCAACGGTCGCCGGGACTAGCCGACCCGCGTCTGATCCCGCGAGAGTTGGTCTATAGACGACAACGACGCTCGCCCCTTGGCACGCAACATCTGGCATTTCGAACGTCGCCCCAGATATTCGCTAAGCAAGCTGACACAAATTTCAGGATAGAACTGCCGATTTTTTTTTTTCGGCCGCCAAATTTTATTTTTCGGCGCCGAATTTTCCCGGCCGAGTTTTTGAAACCAAAAGTGCACAATGAGCAGGATTCGAACCTGCAGTTCTCCAGCCATCAGTCGCTGACTAATAAACCTGGAGCGCTACCACTAGGCCACAGAGCCGATAGTGTCCCTCCAGGAATGGTGCCATGTATAGGGTTCCCAAGTCAACTCCAAGTAACACTTCTTGTACACAAGCAACAAGTTGCAAGTAAGTTGCAAGTAAAAAAAATCTCTAAATTCTTGAAAATATTTTTGACCGTTAAAAATAAGGTTTGAACACAAAAACCCGGATGATTAAGGTTTAGATGCAAAACTGGGGGTTCAAAACGTAAAACAAGTTTGTACCACACTTATTCCCAAAAGGGAACAGAAGGGAAATAAGGTTCTAGTTACAAAACGCTGATTAGGTTCGGTTAGGTTAGGGTTAGGTTAGGTTAGGGTTAGGTTGGGTTAAGGTTAGGTTAGGTTAGGGAACGTTTAAATTGTGTTTTTCTGTGGAAACAGCATTAAGTTACAAAACGCTGAATAGCAGTTAAGTTAGGTTAAGGTTAGGTTAGGTTAGGGTTAGGGTTAGGTTAGGTTAGGTTAGGTTAGGGAACGTCAGAAGCCAAAAAAACTGGGGTAGCAAGGTGTGCAAGTTGTTGGTTTGTACACTTTTGTTACTTTATACTACAAAAAATACTAGGCATAGAGCACTATTGGGGAGGGTATACCATCGGCTCTGTGGCCTAGTGGTAGCGCTCCAGGTTTATTAGTCAGCAACTGATGGCTGGAGAGCTGCAGGTTCGAATCCTGCTCATTGCGCACTTTTGGTCCCCAAAACTCGGCCCGAAAATTTTCGGCATGGAAAACTCGGCGCCGAAAAATAAAACTCGGCGCCGAGAAATGTGGAAAATTTGGCAGTTCTATCCTGAAATTTGTGTCAGCTTGTTAGGCCCAGATATTCACATTGCCGGTATACCCCGGCGTTAGAATTCGACTGGACTGTGGGCAATGACGGAAAAACGGGGGCTGGCGGTGGTCGACCAAAGCAAGCCTCGTGCCAAGCCGCATTTCCGAGTCGCAAGTGATGTTAGAAAGGGATTCTCATTCCTCGGCCGCTACGGGGCAGGGTCCAACCTAATACGTTTCTCCGTACAACCGTCCACTGGCGCAAAAGTGCGCTTCCGCTAATTGCCTGGCAAAGGCGGCGCGTCTAAGGTCTCCTTCACAGTGCCGGAGCACAGTAGCTGAACCGCGTCGAAAATTACATGGTAGGACCGGACTTGAACACCTCCCTCCATTCTAACCCACCTGCTCATGGCGTCAGCTGATCCAAGACGTGCCGCAAACCTCACTCACACGCGTAGTTTGCAATAGAGCTCGACCCATGTCCCCGGCCTGAAGACATTGGGTATGTCGGCGGGCAATACGACCGATCCTGTACTATCCACCGCCGACAACTCGCGGACTAGGACGCGATCATTGTCTGGCAACTTCAGTTTCGCCACGATGCCTTGAGGATCGTTATGAGGTGTGAGAGGTACGGCGTCATGACCGTTCGGCAGCCTGACCGAGAAAATGTTCTCAGTCACCGCCGACAGTCGCCATCGATCATGCATGCGAATGACGAAGCCGGAGCTGCACCTCGCCTCTCCTAGGTGCTTGTCAGCGAGACGGTGGGAACAACCAACACGGAACTCACCCGGCAAGTCAGCCGTACACTCGTCGAAGTTCTGCTGTTGGAGGTCGCGGAGAAACTCGTACTGCCGTGTCAAAGTTCGACCGTGCGGGCTGTCATCGGACGAGTCTGGAAGGACGAGACTGATTTTTTTCTTTGCGCGTGTCGCATCTGCAGGCCTCCACGGCCCTGCGTATCGAGGCTTCGCTTTGTGATACATCTGGGTCAGCTGATGTGAGTCGAACTCGCAACACGGAGCGAGAGCCGCACCATGTCTCCGTACGGACCCAGGAAAGTCTGGTGGCCTGAGATCTGGCCATAGATACGAAAGTCGTACTCGATGCCGTCGATGCTCCACGACCCGTGAGCGTCGCGGACGCCATGCTGCGGCAGGTGAAAGGAGAGGAGGCCGTGAGTGAAGTTTGGATGCTGCAGCGCATGGTCGTACTGCGCCGCCGCATCCAAGCGCCTTTGGACAACCTCGGGAATGGTGGACATGGGGGGAGGAAAGAACAGACACGATTGGTTTGAGAATATCAATGCCAGAGGCCGGTCGGATATCACAGCGGCAATATCACCAGCGAAATCAAGGGTGCGGAATATTCGACTGAATTTCACTGATCAATCAGATAGGGCATACAGAAATTGGCAGGCACAGGCCCCGTTGAGCCTACGGAGATCTAAAGCTTGGTATAGGCCCACGTGCTGCATGCGACCTTCATGGAGCATTCCGTCGTAAGCAAAAACATCTGGCCCGATCAGAACGGCCGCAAGAAAATGGCACGTTCCCGGTCCGAAGACATCGCCGCTGACATATATCACTGCACAAAGTCGGTAGCAACCACCGGGTACTCTCATTTCCATAGAGGGTTTCACGTACGCGCGGGGATCGACGGTAAGGAAAACTATGGGCGGTGCCGTCCGGCGATCAATCCGACTGGTCGCGTTCTCACAGCACAATGGAAAGGTGCGCTGAACGGCCACGAGGAGTTCGTCCTTGAACCATTGGCTGGTTTCCAGCGTGCCGTTATCCGGGGCGGACACCATGGGCATGATGTATAACTCTCCCGCGAGTTCTGTGGCACACGCATTGCAGGTCACGTTCACGTCAAGTTCAAAATCGACGCGTTCAGGACCCCCGTCAAGCATGCGGTGTAGCACAGCGTGAATTTCGGCCGTCACTGCGCCCGAGAGCGGAAAAGCACGAGGATTTAGGCCATTCAGGTGGCGCCGCAGCAAGTCCCGGTAGTGTACGACGGACGAAGAGTTACCCAGATGCACAGGTCGCATCAACGTCTGGAATGCACAGTGCAGGAAATTCGCGGTTGGGTCGGCAGCAGCCCATCGCATGCGGTCCTCCAGATCCAGGAACCGCCAGGCAGACAACACAGACACAAAGGCGGAGTCGTAAGCGCACGACCAGTTGTCGGAGTCCCAGACTGGACCTAAGAACGGCGGAACAGGTGGGGCCCTCGAAGTATAGGGCGCACCAGAAGGACCTAGGCGAGTGCGCGTGACCGTCGAGCGTGACGTCGGAGATTGAACAGTACCTCTCTCAGCAACTTTGCGTCGCTTCGATGGAGATTCCTCGCATTCCTCTTCGTCTTCTCGCGACACGCGTTTGCGAGGTTTCTGGTTGGGAACCTCCCTTGCTCTCACAGTCGCTCGTTGCGGCAAATCCTTCTCGCGTTCGTGTTGTGGCACCGGGACAGCAGGCTCGTCGATATCGCCAGCCATGACCGCGGTGTTGTGCGCGAGCGCAGCCAATCGCGTGAGCTCGAAGCGCAGATCCCTGTGGAGAGGCTCGTTCAGGATTTCTAGCGTAACTTCACACAGAAGTGCCAGACAGTCGAGCCGCCGCGGCCTCGAGAAAGTGACATAAACGTAAAATCCGCAACGGCACGCCGGACAGCAAATTACCCTTGCGAGCGTCTTTCCTTGTGCAGCGTGTCCAGTTATGCAGAACGCGCCTTCTACAGCGATTTGTTTCCGATGCGCTGTCGCCCACACTTTGCCCTGATTTTCGGTGGCAATGCACACTGGGAACGTGCACGTGAGCGGGGATAGAGGCACTACGCCAGGCGGTAACCCAGTCAGCCTGGCTGGACTTCCCGGAAACTCCACGAGAGCAAGGCGGGCAATGGTTTCTCCGAACTCGTCGCGCGCAAGGGATAAACCGCGGAGAACTCCTTGAGCCCCGTTCGTTGCCTTGAGATGGACCGATACGTTCTTCCGTCGTAGAAGAACAGGCATACCTTCGTATAGGACTAATCGGCCGGGAAGGATTTCAGTTGGTTTGCTGTTTTGTGCTCGCTTCGCTTTGAGTTTCACAGCAATCTTGCGTCCTTTCCTCTCGCTCTCTGTTTGAGTCAGAGCGAGTGTGTGGGCGTGTTGGACTCTCAGAGCCAACAGTGGAAGTGGGGATTGGAACCCGCTCCCACTGACACCCCAACTCGAAACAGAGAAGAACTGAAGGGAGGGACGGTGGGTCGACGTTTCTGGAGTCGAGTAGGATGCCGGAGCGGACCAAGGAGCGCTGAGGCTTTCCGAGTCCGCTCCGGAGACTCAAGACGCGTTTCTCGGACTCTTCATCCGAGAAACTCCATCTTGCGTCCTTTCCTCTCGCTCTCTGTTTGAGTCAGAGCGAGTGTGTGGGCGTGTTGGACTCTCAGAGCCAACAGTGGAAGTGGGGATTGGAACCCGAAACCCAGAGCCCCAAACCACACTTCCAGTGGGTCTGGGAGCGCTGGAGCCCACACAAGCTAATATATTTCCTTCATTTGTCGCGTGTATCGACTCCCTGGTTGACCTGTAAACATCTTGCGGCGGTCTGTACCGCAATTGTGTGCCTATGCGATACTGTGTGCCAACCGTCCCAGCACATCGGCACCGGCGATCTGTGACTTGCGTTGGTCAATCTGTAGACCCTGCCCCCCGTCGCCGGAGGTGTCCGTTAGCAGATGGTGAGAGCGGTTGTCGCCTCTCCCCCTGTATCAGTCTGGTCTTTTATAATCCACTCAGATGATGTCCTCCGTCCGTAGCCCCATCGGACCGACCTGAGAGTCATCCGGCATGATTCCGAGCTCCAGTATAGATGCCGGGGGTTGCTCGAGTATATATTGAGTCACGCTGCGAGCATTCCAAAGCATTCCGCTTTCATCGTCTGCTATCTCAAGGCATGGGTTTGCTCATCGCTCTCCCGGCGATATCAAATTCATGCCACAGCTGTTTCTTCGCCATCTGACACAACGAAGAGGTGTTGGCGCACACACCTCCTAGTACTCCTATGGGTCGTTGGAGATGAAAACACACGCGCGATGACACTTCATCTGATGGTGCAAAGGATACAACTCGAGTGTATTAATATGACGGAGGCGCTGCGCGGCTGTCGCGCCAGGGAACCTCACAGAGGTCCATGTGCTGCGCTACAATGGCGTCTATCGAGCGCCAGTAACGAAGGAAGGCGTCTGACTTCCAGCGTCCGCCGACCTTGACCACCTCGGGATCAACTCCAGCGCGCAGGAGGGCCGTCGTTGTTACGATGACCGGGGATACTCGCCGGAATCGACGCTCAGCAGGGGATAAGTGGGGAAAAGCGAGATGTATCGACGGTGGGCAAACCAGCTCGAATCTAAAGTACAAAGCGAGGCAAACACGAAGGTATATAAAGGGCGAGGCCGGATCTACGGGACCGCCCGCGGTCCGGGTTCGAGTCACGATCCGGTGATCGCGAAGTCGGCCGACGAAGCGACGTTCGACGAAGTCCGAAGTCGAAGTGCGAAGGTCGGCGAAGTGAAGGCGAGTGACGGCGTAGTGCGCGAAGGCCGATAAAGAGGCGGCGATAGCGGAAAAAGGGCTTGAGCCGCAACATAACCCCCCTACTAGGCCTGAGCGGTCGACGATGTCACTCGCGTTGAAGGGCGACACGCGCGGCGGTCGCCTGGTCGGGGAGCGAGAAGTCGATGCCCTCGGTGTGCTGGTGCGCGAAGAAGTCCGGGGGGAATAGCGAACGCGGGAAGACGGTTCGAGGGGTCGGCGGGTCGTCTTCGAACAGGTGGCGCAGCTTCCCGGGATGCTTCTTGTGGAAGTCTTCGAGCGCGCCGGCAGCGTTGCCGAGGTGCTTTCGCGGGATCCAGGAGTTGTGCTCGCGACCATACCCCACCCACTTGACGAGGTAGGAGACGCCGCGCCCGAACTTCCGCTAGTCGAGGATCTCCTCGATCTCGTACTCCTCGTGGTCGTCGACGACGGTAGGAGGCGGTGGCGGAGCGCGCTCTTGGTGGCGCGCGAAGGGGCCGACGTACTTGGTGATGAGGCTCTCGTGGAATACGGGGTGCAGGTTCTTCCACGCCTCGGGCAGCTCGAGCTTGAACGACGCGTGACCGAGCTTCTCGAGGATCTTGAACGGCCCGTAGCGCCGCTCGGCGAGCTTCTTCGAGGACACCGCAAGCTTGAGGTTCGTGGACTCGAGCCAGACGAGGTCGCCGACCTTGTGCTGTCGCGAAGGGCCACGACGCCGGTCGTACTGCGTCTTCATGAGCTCGGCTGCCTTGGTGAGGGCGGCTTGGGTCTCCTGCCACGTCTTCTCCATGCGCTTAGCGAACTGGGCCGCGGACTCGTTCGTAACAGCTCGCCGAGGTTCGAAGCCCATGCGCGGGTGGCGGCCGTGGTTGACGAAGAAGGGGGATTCGTGCGTCGCGGACGACACCCGGTTGTTGATCGTGAACTCGGCGAGCGAGAGCCAGTCGGCCCAGTCGTCCTGGCGTGCGTTGATCCAGGCGCGAAGGTACTTCTCGATCTCGGCGTTCTCGCGCTCCGTCTGACCGTCCGTTTGCGGGTGGTAGGCCGTCGACGGGTTAGCCTCAATCCCAAGGAGCTTGTAGAAGTCGCGCGCGAACGCCGATACGAACTGGGGGCCGCGATCGCTGATGATCTTCTTGAAGAGGCCGAACCTCTTGAAGACGTAGTCGCGGTACAGGCGGGCGACGCCCTCGGACGTCACGGTGACGTGGGTCGGACAGATGATGACGAGCTTGCTATGCCGGTCGACGACGACGAAGATAGCGTTGAAGCCGAACGACTCCGGGAGGGGGCCGATGATATCGGCAGAGACGACCTCCCATGGACGCGGTGGAGGTTCGTTCGGGTGTAGCGGCCCCGCGAGAGGCCCGTTGCGCGGTTTGATGCGCTGGCATATGTCGCACGCCTCGACGTATCGACGAATGTAGCCCACCATGCCGGGCCACCAGTAGTGCCGGTACACAAGTTCCTGCGTCTTGAAGCGGCCGGGGTGGCCCGCGATCGCCGTATCGTGGAATGCGCGCACGATTCGCTCGCGCAGAGAGCGATCCTTGGGGACGTACACCTTGCCGCGGTACTCGACGATGTCGTTGAGCTCGACGAACTCCTTCTTGCCCGCGGCGAGGGCCTTGCGTACGAGATCGTCGCGGTTAGCGTGCTTCCTTCGAATCTCGTCGAGCAGGTCGTCTTCGTCTGCGAAGCCGAGCGCGCGGATTACGACCCCGAGCTCGTCGTTGTGCTCCTCGGCGAGCTGGCGAAAACGATCTGGGTGCAGGAGGACGATGTCGACGTTGTCTTTCACCCCCCCTTTAGGCTTCCCCCTCCGGCTGAGCTCGTCGGCGATGATATTCGTGCGCCCCGGCCGGTGGTGGAGGGTGAAGTCGTACTCCGCGAGTTCGGTGAACCAGCGCGCTTGCCGGCGGTTGAGCTTTTGCGGCTCGCGGAAGTACTGGAGGTTCTGGTGGTCGGTCCAGATCTCGAACTTCGGCGCGCCCTTGAGGAAGTGGCGCCAGTGCTGGAGGCACAACATGACCGCGAGCATCTCCTTGTCGTAGATCTCGTAGTTGCGCTCCGCGGGGTTGAAGCTCTTGCTGAAGAAGCCCAGCGGGCGCGGCTTGCCGTTGATGATCTGGTGCAGGACGCCACCGGCGGCGTACTCGGACGCGTCCGTCTCGAGGCGGAAAGGTGCGCGATCTTGCGGAAGGAGCAGCGTCACATCGTCGCAGACGGCATCGCGAAGGTCGGCGAACGCCTTCTGTTGCTCCGGGCCCCAGTGGAAGACGACGTTCTTCTCCGTGAGCCTGTTGAACGGCTTCGTGACGTGGGCGAAGCGCGGGATGAAGTTGCGGTAGAAGTTGCAGAACTGCATGAACGACCGAACTTCGCGAAGTGTCGTGGGTACGGGCCATCGGCGAACTGCGTCGACCTTCGCGGGGTCCATGGTGACCTGACCGTCTCCGATGACGAGGCCGAGGAAGGTGACCTTCTGCTTCTCGAACTCGCACTTCTCGAGCTTGAGATACAGGCCGGTTTGGCGGCACAGTTCGAGGACGGAGCGAACGGCCTGGCGGTGGTCCTCGAGTGTGCGGGTGAAGACCAGGAGATCGTCCATGTAGACGATAAGGACGACCCTGCGAATCAGGTCGCCGAAGATGTCGTCGACCATACGCTGAAACGTGGCGGGGCTGTTGGTCATGCCGAAGAACATGACCGTCGGTTCGAACAGCCCGCGGCTCGTTATGAAGGCGGCTTTGAACTCGTCGCCGGGGCGAATGCGCACATTGTTGTACCCCCATCGAACATCGAACTTCGAGAAGTACTTCGCGTCTTTGATCTTGGTAAGGACGTCGGCGACGAGGGGCAGCGGGTACGAGTCGCGAACGGTGTGATCATTAAGACGGCGGTAGTCCATCGTCGGGCGGAGGCCGCCGTCCTTCTTGCCTACAAAGAACAAGGGCGCCGCGATGGGCGAGTTCGAGGGGCGGATGCGCCCGGTAGCGAGGTTCTCGTCGAGGAACTCGTTCATGGCCTCCTGCTCCCTCGGGGACAGGGCGTACACCTTGCCGCGCATCTTGCGGTCGCCCTCCCATCCCGGCTTCAAGTTGATCTCGTGGTCCCATCGGCGGTGCGGCGGGAGCTTGTCGAACTCCTTCTTCTCGAAGACATCGCGGAACTCGCGATACTGCGGCGGGATGTCGGCCGTGACGACCGGGCGAGCCTCTTGCTCGATACGCGTCGAGATGGACTCGAAGGCGCGAATATACTCGCCCTCGTGCTCCGCGAAGCCGTCCAGAGACGCGATGAGGTTCGCGTTGAGGTCGGCGAGGTACGGGGCGTGTTCGGGTGGGGGCGGCGTGGGCGGCGCGGGCATGTTGCAGCGCGGCGGGCAGCGCGAGAAGCGAAGCGTGTTGCGCTGCCAGTCGATCTCGGGGTTGTGCTCCTTGAGCCAGTCGTGGCCTAGGAACAAGTCTTGCTTGCCGCCAAGGTTCGCGACGGGGAAGTCGCGCTTCTCGGAGTGCACGGCCCCGGCGGCGTCGCGGACGACGACGAGGAGTTCGACGTACTCCTTGATGAACCCGTTGACCGACCCGTCGGCGTTGTAGACGGCCCGGACGACGGCGGCGGGTTGGGTGGTGAGCTGCTTGCGTTTAACGAAGTCGCGGTCGATGCTCGAGGTGGTGCAGCCGCTATCGAGCAGAGCGCGGGCTTCGAAGCGTTCGGCGGTGTCGAGCGCCGTGACGGTGAGGCGGAGGGACATTTGCCTTAGGGTCGAAGGGCGAGCTTCGACGTTTCTTAGGTGGTCACGCGGAGGTATCGTATCGGCGAATTGGGGGTCTGTATTCGGTAGAGACGGTACTCCTTCGGATTCCCACAGCGAGCGCGTGAACATCACTGCGGGACGACAAAATCCTGGTCCTCGTTGTCCTCGGCGACCTCGACGCGATCCTCCTCGAGGGCTCCTTCGACCGCGGTCGAGCGGCCGGCGACGATCTTCGAGATCTCGTAGAGGTCGTCGATGGTGAGGCCTCGAATGACCTCGCGGAGGTCAGTCTCCTTGCAGTCGCGCGCGATGTGGCCCGGCTTCTTGCAGCGGTAGCATAGCCCGAAGGCGCGCGCGCGGTGGCGGTCGACGTCCATCGGGTCCGGGTCGCGGGGAACTTGAGCGGCGGGCGCGGCCGGAGCGGGGGCGCGATGAGCGTGGGCCGCGAAGGTCGCCGAAGTGGTTGTAGCGACCGCGGGGGCCGCCGGGGGCGGCGGCGGGGGCGTGTACGTCTGCGCCGCGCTGAAGACGCGGGGCGCGGGGCGCGGCGGCGCCGGAGCGTGGTCGGCGTCGCCGTGGCGGCGGATGACGGGGTCCTGGTCCAGGGCGTAGGCCCGGAACTCCTTGTAGGTGATGTTCTTGAGCGCCTGGGCGGCGACGTTCTCGCGGACCTTCTTGGCCTGGTCCTCGGTGAGCGCGCCGCTCGCGATGAGCGTTTCCGCGATGGCGTTGCGCGTTGCGCGGTGCTGCTCGTGGGTCTGCATCACGGCGAGGACGAGCGCGGAGCGGAGCGCGCGGCGGAGGTAGTCGACGAGGATAACGTCGTGGTACTCGGGGACGATGAAGCCGGCCTTAGCGCGGAGCTCGTCGAACTTCAGGAAGAAGACATCGGCGGCATCGCGGCCTTGGCGGAGGTGGGCGATCTTCTCGCGAGCGTACTCCGCGATGCGCGGGTCGAGGAACTTCTCGTCGAGCTCGTGAAGGAACTCCTCCCACGTCGTCGTGGTCGTGCGGACGTCGTGGTCGTGGGTCCAGTTGCGGGCCCAGGCATCGGCGTCGTCCTTCGTGAGGAAGCCGAGCGCCGCGAGGATGCGGTCGCGATCCTTCGGGATCGCCTGGACGTAGAGGAGGAGGTTGCGGCGGAACGTTTCGTAACCCGCGCGCGAGCCATCGTAGGCATCGGGGGCTTGAACGTAGTTCTTGGGCGCGGTCGCCGAGCGGGCTCCGGCGAGCCCGTCGACGATGGCCGTTTTGAGGGATTCAGCGAATTGGTTGATATCGAGCGACATCGGCGGGGCGGGGGCGAGGGAAAGTTGGCTTAGTCGAAGGGTGAGGGCGTCCGCGGGGGATTGCGGGGTAGGATCGGGTTGTGGGGTGGGTTGCGACAGGTTGGCGAGGTCGCCGAGGTCGGCGGAGGGCGCGGACGGTGGGGAAAAGAGGAGGAGGGCGGAGCGTCGGTTGGGAGAGGGTAGATTCGAGCTTATGTTACGATGACCGGGGATACTCGCCGGAATCGACGCTCAGCAGGGGATAAGTGGGGAAAAGCGAGATGTATCGACGGTGGGCAAACCAGCTCGAATCTAAAGTACAAAGCGAGGCAAACACGAAGGTATATAAAGGGCGAGGCCGGATCTACGGGACCGCCCGCGGTCCGGGTTCGAGTCACGATCCGGTGATCGCGAAGTCGGCCGACGAAGCGACGTTCGACGAAGTCCGAAGTCGAAGTGCGAAGGTCGGCGAAGTGAAGGCGAGTGACGGCGTAGTGCGCGAAGGCCGATAAAGAGGCGGCGATAGCGGAAAAAGGGCTTGAGCCGCAACAGTCGTACCACCGATGCGGAAGCAGTGTCCTGACACCTTCTGCATGCCGGCTGCCTCCCAGATTTCGTTCAAGCGCGACATGAACGCGGCCTTCGTGAGCGGAATGATCTCGTCCGTCGTGTCGTGCCTATAGCTGAACAACGGGTCGTCTGGTCCGAGGCGGTTCTTTGCGAAATGGCGCTTGAGCGCGTGCGACGGGTCGTTATGATGTCTCGCAAGCCAGACCCAATCGCCTGTCCTGGCCGTCTTCGTGCGTGGTAGCCATATAGCCGTCGTCTCCTGCGAGAGCTCGCCACCAGCGCTTGCGCGCAGCTTCACGTGCTTCACTGCTGGCATGCGAGCAAGATCGTAGGTCCGGGTGAGCGATAGAGCCTCTCCTAAGCGCATTTGGCCCCAGAATGTCACCAGCATCGCCGTAGCAACGCATAGGTCAAAGCCCCTCGTCAGGTCCAAGCGCAGCAGGGCTTCATCAAGCATAGCCAATGTGACCGGCGGGCGCGGATCGCGATGTGACTCGGGCGGGGCGTGCAAGCGTACCGCCGCCAGGATGCGTGATAGTCTAGTAGATGCCGGCCAGCGCCAACCACGGCGGTCGTGGTAATATTTCAGCCCCGCGACGCATGAGCGTGCCGCCCCCGCAGAGTATATGCCGGCGAAGGAGGCTGCAAACGCACAGGCCACTTGTTCTGTGACAGGTAGCTGCATGTGTAGCGGAATGCGCTCTGCCGCGGCCCATTCCTTATAACGGGCGAGCGCGCGGCGGTAATTAGCGCGTGTGGAATCAGCGAGAGCGCTGTCGTGTATGAGAATTGTGCGAGCCCACGTGCGGCGCGAGAGCATGGTTGTGGAGGATACGTGTCAAGCCGCGGAGCTAGCCGTGATCTTCCGATCTACAGATCGCTGGCAAGTGACGTCAAACGTGTTCTATTTCTGTCTCTCAACCAGATCGCGTAAAGCATAAGGAACCTTGAACCTGTGCCTGTGTCTCGACATGCCTTCTGCAGGAGCACCCCGAGACGGTGCATCAGCCTTGTTCTGCGCGGACGGAATCCACTTGACGGATAGCCAGATGCTATGCGCCACCATCCACGAGACGATGCGCTGCAGCGCGCGGTTAGACTGCGTGTTCCTTGACTTCCCCGCGTCGAGAGCACCGACGACGCCTTTGTTGTCGCTCCATATGCGGATGTGGACGTCATGGAAGCCGCGCTCGACAAGCGCGCGTAGACCCAGCTCGATTGCGACCATCTCCACCCATCCGATGTCGCGGCCGTCGACCTTCCAGCCGTCAGATAGTTTCCAGTGATCCCACGAGCTGCCAATGACAACGCCGATGCCGAAAGACGTCGAAGCGTCCACGTAGACCTCGACCGGGTCCGGGTCGGGCACCGCGACGATATTCATGCCGCAGAAGTCGCGGCTCAGTGCGTTACGCCACCAGGCGATGTCTTCCACGACGAGTGCTGGCAGGGTATGCTGGATGAATGGGTTCGGGTTCTTGAATGACGCCGTGAACTTTGACAGCGCTGGAAGGCGCGAGCGCCCTTCCGGGAGTACTAGCGCGACGTGTACCAACTTGCCCAGCAGACCCTGCGCGTCCTTCTTGCGGACGGCCGCGCCTTTGCGCCATGCAGTCATCGACGCCAAGTACTTGTCTTTCTTCTTGTCGGTCATGCGCACCGTCTTGTCGCGCAGGTTCCAGGTGAAGCCCAGATAAGGAAACTCGTCTGCGAACGGCCGAGTCTTCTTCTCGCTCCATGGCCAGCCCAAGCGTCCCGTCAGCGCGTATATGTCTGCCTCGTCCACGCAAGCGTCCCGTCAGCGCGTATATGTCTGCCTCGTCCACGTCGAAGCCTCGCAGGCGGTTCAGGTAGCGCCAGAAGATGAAATCATCCGCCCAGTTGAGAGCGCGCGAGGAAGGAAACCTGTGGTGGAAGATGCTGCGGAACGCGTCCGCCACGCCTCCCCAGAGATCGCTAGCAGAAGCGCTGCCAAACTGCGTGCAGAAGTCCAGCGCGCACGTGTCTCGCCAGTAGATGACGTTGTAGCACTGCTGCCACGGTAGTATGGGTATGCGGCGGTGCGCCGCCTTGACGTCGAAAACAGCGACCTGTGTCCCCTTTGGCGCGGCCGCAGCGAGCATGTAACACTGCGCGAACGTGCCCCAGTCGCAGGTGAACGAGCTGCGGTCGATGGATGCGTTGAAGGAGATGTCCATGGGGTCGTCTCGAGGGTGGGAGAAGTCCTGGCAGACGCGTCCTTCGGCGTAGTTGCCGTTCTTGGCCGCGATGGTCAGAGGTGCGTTCCTGAAGGTGCCCACGAGCGCCTGCAGCTCTTCAGGCTTGTAGAACTTCGAGATGCGTCCCTCGCGCGTCTCCTCAGCTACCATCTTGTCGATTACTTCAGGGAACCGGTCGGCGTTCTTATGGTTCTTGTAGAGCTTGAACGGTTCACCGGTACGAGCAAAATACGCGTCTATAACGTCCCGAGGAAGACCAACATCGAAGCCGTGAAGCAGTCCTACGGGAACATGTGCGAATCGATCCAACAGTCCTGCTGCCAGAAGCTCGTCGTGCCAGACATCGGCGCGAAAAGGGGTGACAATGGGGTGCAGAGCAGTCTCAAGTAAAGCACCGCCCGCCGTGGACGTGGCAGGCGGAAAGTCTAAGGAAGCAAGCGGAAGCGATACGGGAGGAGCGGGAGGAGCATTGGATGCAGCAGGTGCGACGCGCGGTTGGTCGCCGTCGATGATCATGGGAGCAACAGCATGGGACGCGTCCAGCGCGTGGGAACGAATCGGAACGGAGCGGAGAATTTGAGCGCGTGGCGTGCGCGGTGGCGACGTCGCGCGTGGTGCAGCAGCAGGCGAGAGAGCAGTAGTAGGCGGGCCGCGAGAAGCATGAGGTCGGGGAGTGCGCAGTCCAGGATCACTTCGAGCAGTCGTGGCAGCCGTGGCGGCCACCGCAGAGCCCGCATCGGTGCCCGCGGTCACGGAGACGGCATGTGTCGAGCTGACAGCCTTCGCGGCTGTTGTAGCGCCAGCAGACGACCGCGTCCTCGCCGGGGATCTTGTAGATCCCGGCGGCCTTGTCCCAGACGAGCCATGACGGCTTGCGGGAGCATTCCTGGCGGCCGCCCTTGTCCTTGTCATACGTGTGAGACGTAGATCCGCATAGGAGACAGCGCCCGTACGAGGATTTGACGTAGCGTGAGCCCCCGTTGGTCGGTGGGAGTCGCGAGCGCGACGAAGAGGCGTGCGACTGCGTCGAGCGGTTGTAGTTGGAGCCTGAGCCCCCGCCGTAGCCTGAGCCGTACTGCTGGCGCGGAGGCGGCTGGCGCGCGGCGAGCATGCGCTCGGTGCGCGCGTTGAGCTTTTCTTGCTGCGCCATCATGCGCGAAAGGCTGTTCCGCTCGAGCAGGTCGAATAACTTCTTGTCGAAAATGCCGATATCCGGCGGCTTGTCGTAGCACAGGCGGCGGCGCATCGCGATGTCGTACGCGCGCCAAGTCGCCCACGTTGAGCCCTCGCGCTGTCCACGGCGGACGGCGCGGAAGTGACGCGAGAACATCTTGAAGATGAGCGGCGGCACACGCAGGTGGGCCAGCGCGCCGAGCATTCGGTCGGACCAAATGACCCACTCCGTGAAGGAGCACGTGGACTCGCCGCGGGTGACCACGATCTTCTTCTTCTCGTCCTCGATGGTCATGACGATGGCGTGCTCCTCCTGCTCGACGACCTCGTCGGAGAGATAGTGGAGCGGGAGGTACTTCTCGAGCGAGTGGTCCACGATGACGCGGCGGGCGATCTCGGTGATGACAGCATCGGTCGTCTCGACCGTGCGGCCTTCCACGAAGCGATCGAAGTTGAATTTCGTCTTCTTGTGGGCCGGAGACCCCGCGGGCGGGGTGTGACGCGTGGCGCGTTTCCCTGGTGAACGTATCAGCACCCGTGTGAGTACGAAGCGGATCTGCAGAGCAGCCATGTGCAACCGCGTGTACGGTGCCTGCGAATCATCTGCCCGTGTAGGCAGATGCGCGTCACGCCACCCGTGTGGATGGCGCCGCCGACCCGTGTGGGTGGCGTGTGCATGTAACCCGTGTGGGTGCGCAACCCGTGTGGGTGCAGAGACGTGTGTCCCTTGGCCGTGTGGCCCGTCGCGTGTACGACGTGTGGAGGATATGGGACTAACCCAGGGCGCGCGGCGGTGTCGCCGCCGATTCCGAGTAGTACGCAGCATCGTCGCCCATGCATTCGTCGTAGTCGCGGTCCTCGCGCGCGCGGCGCGCGGCGCGGCGGCCTCGGAGCCTCGTAGGCGTCGTCGTCGTCGGCGTCCACGAACGCATTGCTGCGTGGGACCCAGCGGTCACGGCTCTGGCTGCGCGCGCGGCGGTCGTCCTCGTAATCGCCGTACCGCTCGCGGTCGTGGTACTCGCGAATCTGCTGGTCCAAGAAGAGGTCGTCCTCATCCTCGTCCGGCTCCTCGAACTGAACGCGTCGCTGCTCGCGAATCTGCGCGGGTGGCGTCGAGCGGGCCTCGCGCAACATGCGTGCGAAGTCGTTGGAGTTTCCTTGTCCGCGACCGGCGGCGAAGAACAAGTCGTCGTCGTCGTCGAATTCGCGGCGACGTGGCGTCGGGGAACTCGTGCGCCCGCCGCGCGATCCAGCGCTGCGTCCGCGCGGCTTCACTGGAGCCTTCGTAGCCTTCCCGCGCCCACGCGTCGAGGGCAGCTGCGCTCCACGACGCGAGCCGCCTCTGACCGCTGTCGGCTTGCGCCCGCGAACAGGAGTCCGACCCCTATGCTGGTCGGCGTCGTCGTCGTCGTCCAGGTCGTGCTGCGGCTGCTCCCTCTGGCGGGGTGTGTCTTCCCCCTCCTCGCCCTCGTGGCGCGAACGCGAGCTGGCCTGTCGCTCACGCGTCTGGCGCCTGGTCTCGCGGTCGGTCGGGATAGGGGCTACTGGGACACGCGTGGCCCTCTTCTGCGGCGCTGGGCCCGGCGGCGGCACTGGGGGGTCCGGGGGCGCAGCTGAACTTCCTCGCACCACCAACGGCATCGTGGGTAAGACGGGGACGCCCGGGGGCGGCGACGGTTCGGATAGGGGCGAGCTCGTATTGGCGACGAGCACGTCTCGTGCGCGTAAGCGGTAGCTAAGCGCGAGCGAGATGCAGAGGGTAACCGAGTCCGAAGCAGCTGAGGTGCCCGAGCGAGCGTCGACGTTTCTGGAGTCGAGTAGGATGCCGGAGCGGACCAAGGAGCGCTGAGGCTTTCCGAGTCCGCTCCGGAGACTCAAGACGCGTTTCTCGGACTCTTCATCCGAGAAACTCCAGTACTTGCTTGCGCACGCCGGAGGTCATAGTGACATTGGCTTTGGCAACCGTCAGGCGGTCATTCGCCGCGATCTCAAAGAAGCGAGGCAGTCTGGAGCCGTAAGCTCGAGCCTTGGTGGTGTTAATAACTCGACGGGCATCGTTCCGCGTGACCACCGTCGTGGCCTCCGCCCAAGTAGGATCGTCAAGATCTACACCCAGAGGGTTTGTGTCACTCTTTACCAGCCGGGTGTTGAAAAGTTGCACATCGGCCGGCACGCACTGCCTCGTTCTGAGGCGATTTACAGCCGCAGCAAAAGCCGGGTCCTCTTTCATCCTTTCTTGGCGAGTGAATTCTATGACGGTGTCGAAGGTCTTGTACGCTATACGACCGAGCCGGTCCAGGGAATCGTCATCTCCTTTCCGCACCGACGTCGGTTGGAAGGACAGAGGCGTCCACAGAGCACTCCCGGAAACAGGCTCGTACTGACATAGGTCTCCACTCAAGACCACAGACATACCTCCAAAGGGCTCAGACCAGTTCTGTCGAGCCACGCGCAGCGCAACGTCTATTTGACCCAGCATTTTAGTAGAAGCAAGAGAGAATTCGTCCAACAGCACCAACACGGCCGAGCCGAACATTTCCTGAAGGTGCTTTCTGTCCGCGGGAGACCAAGAAATCTCGAAGTCGCGATAACCATCCCCTTGCTGACTCATTACTCTGAGTTTGATAGCCGCATGCACGGTAGAACCGTCTATGAGAGAAGCAGCAGATCCCGTAGGAGCCAGCCGGGCAACTGCATCGGAATACCTCACTGCTTCGAGTACGTCCTGCAGCGGCTTCAAACTGTAAGTTTTACCGGTGCCGCCAGCTCCGTGTAGTATCATCCTCAGTGGCGGGGGCCGCGGCTGAGAAACTGTGCCCGCAGAATGCACATAGTCGTGCAGCCAATTTGCGATGATTTTATAAGCCCTCAGCTGCTCTGGGTTTAGATTATAACTCTCCGCGAAGCTCATTGCGTATTCACGCGTAAACTTGGGCACAGACCCGGGATCGGCAAGAACCGTAGTGGCATCCTGTTCCGGAACGACAGCGGTTCCGTCCACAACATCCGGCAGAAGTGCTTCTGGCGCTACAGGGAACTCCACGACAGCATCGCTATGTCCGGATGTTGTTCCGACATCCAAACAATGAGCGACCGAGAGCGCCTTCATCTCCTTATGCCACGTCTTCCATATGTCACGAAGCGTAGCATCTGGCATATCATCGCGTACGATCGGTCGAGCGACGGGAATGTCGGAAGCCCTCTGCGATTTGAACCAACCCGCTCCGTGGAGGGATGAATAGTAACGCGCCGTGTCCTCAGAAATCAAACCCGCCGGGTCTGCGTCGAACGCCAACTCCGCGTCCTCTCCGATGTCGAGACCCTCTCTCACTCGATTTCGAGATTTAGAAGCCTGCATCCTGAGTCTATCGGCGTCACGCTGATCCTCGCACTCGTACAGGTCTTCCCAATTCTGCATGCGAGTGCGGGCTTCAGAGCTGAACGAATACTTCGAGAACGTTTCTGCAAGGGAGGAGCCCGGATCAACTAGGTGGCGACTGTCGCTGAAAGGCTTGAAGTGTGCAAGGCAAAACAACTTGTAATAGTCGGTGTCGGAACGACGAGGGACTTTAGTGCCAACCATGAGAGGGATGTACTCGACTCGCTCGTCATCCTCCCCAAGCAAATGGCGGTATTGCAAAACGTGCGACTCACACAAAGAATGTTCCGGGGGCAAAGCGACAGAATTCGCCGACGAGCGCGTTTTCCTGACACATTTCACAAGTGACACAAAGTCGTAGAAACAGAGATGCTCCATCGTCTGAGGCCGGTGAACATAATCTTCTAACTGATTAGTGAAACGCAGATTACCGTCGACGTCCAGGTAGACCGCAAATGACGGATCGCTCTCCTCGTCTTCGAAGGCATCCAAATCCGCGCCCGGGCCTACCTGTTCTTGCGCCTGAGATTCAGTGTCGGCACCCAGCTCGCTAACACGATAGATTGACTTCACATGCTTCATCAGCACTGCAGACATCATGGGGACCGTATCGTGCGACAGGATGTAATCCTTGCGTCCCCTGATATATCGTGCAGCTTGTTGGGCGTGCAACTGCAAGGATCGCGTGACTCGGGCAAGGCACCGATGCAGCATCGTACGAAGTGAAGGATCCAACGTGTACGTACGAAGAGTCTCCACCGCTTCCGTCATGAGAGACAGCAGGTATCTATCGTTTACGTCTAGCTTTGTAATGTAATTGGTAATGTAATACACCGCAGCCTGCGTATCCCCGCCCGAGAGAATGCACTTCATGTCGTGGTTACAGCGAGTCATGACCAAGACCTCGGGGTTGAAGTAATTTACGTCGCTTTCTAGCGCACGCATGACAATAGAATTCGTCGTAGCATCGTAATAAGACCTCTCCTCAACCTGATGAGGAAACAGGAAGCGGCACTCCTTATGGCCGTAGTCGTAGCATACTTCCTTGTGCTCGTGACGCTGAGTCTTCTCTCCCACATATTTCACCTCTGAACGGAAAGCATCGTCCCACTCATCAAGGAGTTTGGTCTGCTGCTCGGACACGTCGCCCTCAAGAATGTTGTCGGGAAGCTGAGGCGGTTCGGGCGGTCGTTCTTCGCGAGGATCATATTTTCCGGACGCGGCCCGGGAATTCGTATAGCCCGCCGGAAGATGATGGTGGATCGCAGCATCCCAAAACCTAAAGAACCGGTCCTGAAACACAGAGTCTGCCCTCAACCTCTCACGGATCTGACGTGGGTTAGGGGCACCCTTCAGCCAGATGAGAATATGAGCATGCGGCTTGCCGCGGCCCGTAAGTTCTACAGAGATAGAAAAAGCCGCAAGCTCACCAAGGATACCTCCACCCGGTTTACTTCGCTTTTTCTCGAAGTCCCAACCGAACAAATGTTCAAATATCAGCCTGATGGACAAGTCGAAGAAATCGGCCGCGGCAGCTGGGTCTGCAGCGACGCGCAGGGAACGCTGTATCGCGTTCGCGACGGATGGAAAGCGCTGCGCAAGATCGACTTTAACGTCGCCGCACATGAGATGGAATAGCGGATTGTGTACAGGGTCGGGATTCATAGTGAAAAAGACTTGCGGTATGGAAACATGCCGCGCATACGCGAATATAGAACGTCTAAGCTCGACTTTTGCGCCATGAGTACCAGGAACCTTCGCTGCAACGGCTTCAACGACCCTGAGAAGGTTCAAAACGTTCGAATCTTCCTCCGCAACGGAAGCGTATGTGCCACCTAACTCCAGGTGACGAGAAACGCGGGATATTTGTTCGGGCGTGACACGGAGCAGTTCGGGAGCAATGGAGTCCATATATGATGAGCGCGTACGGAAGCTAGTTTGCGCGTGCACCGTTCTTCTCTGTAAGATATTGACCACCAAGAACACGAACGTCCGATGGGCGGAGAACGTGCGGTCAGACATGTTGAGCAGGTAACTCGCGTGGGACCTAAAACCCACGTGCAGCGATTCGCTCTGCGCGTTGCGGTCCTCAAAACCTCCGATCCCAAAGGGATAGAGTTTAGGGAACAGACTGGGAAAAAGGTCGCAGTTGCCGTATTCGGGAACAGCTTGAGACCCTCGATGGAACGTCAAATCAGGGGCCCGCATGGACAGAGGTAGCAGATTTGCTAATGCCGCAGCGTCGAACCTGCGAGTGTTCATGGTGAGCGAATGTGGGTCCGTTAGGCCCAGAGCCTCCATAAAAACAAAGTCCTCGTCCTCGCTGAGGCGGCGCGCCGCCATAGCAGGATGTTCGTCGAGCCCGGACGTCTCCTTGGAAAAGTCTCGCTCAGGGTTATCTACTTCGCGATACACTATGCGGGCGTCCAGTCCCGGGAGGGGTCCGTCCTCTGGATACTGGTCGAATATAGACCGATCAATCCTCATACGCGAGTACAACTTGTTGTTCGCGACGAGCCACTGAAGGAACGCCATAATTCTCGAGCGACGCACCCTAAAAACCTCGCCAAGCGCCTTGGGTTTGTACTTCTTTGGTCCCACAAAAATCACACCCAGACGCCCGACAATGTCTGTCGCAGAACGGGGCAGCAGCTTCGCGGTCTCCACGAGGTTGAGTGGGTGAACACAGGTGTTCCCGTACAACACGAATGGGTTCTCGGGGTTGCTACTGCCGTGAAGCCGGATAATTTTGCAAGTTACCGCGTTGATAGCGCATATTTGTTCCTCGACCCAAGACAAATCGCGGAATTCTGCAGGGAGCTCACCCCTGTACAGCCCGTTGCGAAGAGACAGCCGCGGCAGCTTGCCCGACCGCAGACAAGCTTCACAGTCCGGACAGACATCGATGTAGGTAGCCTCAGAGTCAAACCGCAAGCCCCCGACATCGAGAACCATGCCGTCAAGGCGCGGGTTAGGGTAGACGAACGGCTGACAAGGATGCTCCAGTAGCCAATCGTCGGCGCACTGCAAAACGTCAAGGTCGAGCTCCATATCATCTTCGACAACGTGGGACCGAACCTTCACCTCTACGCGGCACTGCCCACATACCGCACATGGCAAGGGACGGCCAAACTGAGATGCGCGGAAATAGGAGGTACTTCAGCGACGCAATCAACTGCTTGTGAGTGAGCTTGTCGGCCACGCTAAGCAGATTTTGAACGCGAACGGCAGCCGCTGACCAAGACACGTCGAGGAGCTCGTCCAGTCGCTTGGAAGCAGACCTCAACAGGAAACGGTGAAACCAGGGCATATGCGCTCGAAATTCCGCGAGGGCGTCGAAGCAACTGTGGGCAGTAATGTGCTCAATGACGCTACGTGCTGCTGAAACTACACGGGTCGCAACATCGGCCTTAGTTTGACCCGCTCCGTGGGGAAAGCCGGCCTCCGCGCAACGTTGCAGCAGCTCCACGCGAGGCACAGACGTAAGATCGAGAGCAACTACAGCGGCGGACTGAAGCAGCAAGCAGCTGGGGGACGACTACACGACGTGCAATGACGAGCCCGATAATGATAACCCGGTGCGAGGGTACGAGTTGATACGAGGCACAGAGTGATCCGAATATACAATGTATTCCAATGGCGCACAGACGGCGCGGGGGTTGCGAACGGCAGTCAGCCGTTTGCGCAAATAAATGCACGTGCCTGTATTCAGCAGGCCGCAAAAGCCGGGGGACGACGGCGGAGACAGAGCGAAAGGAGATGGACATCAGTATACGTAGGAAACGCAGGGCGAGATGGTAAGCGCACGGTACAAAAGGAACTGTGCGCGGGCGCGGAGGACATGTGCGCGGGCTAAAAGCGACTGCGAGGGACGAAGCAAGTGGGAGTCCAACTTTGCGAGTCCGCACGGCAAACACCGACGAACGAGAGGGGCGAGTGCAACGCATGGGATATATCGGGAGAGAGAGAGAAGAGCAAACTGCAACGAGAAAGAGATTGAGACAATTATATTACGAGCTGCGAGAGGCTATAGCAGTAGTGAGAAGCAAAGGAAACGGTCAGAAGACCCAGAAGCGAAGTGGCATTAGGTGTCGGAGTCAGAACGGATCAGTCGGATACCGGGCCGACGGTGGGGAATCTCACAGGGGGGGGGGCCCGTAAAAGACCTCCTTCCTAAAAAGGCTAGACGCCTTTCCAGGAGTCGGTGACGCTCGCTGACACGGTCCGGACTCCGACGGTGACCTTGTTCCCACATCCCTCTCGACAAGCCATCCTATCCGCCAGAAGCTGCGCCGCGCCGGATCTGGATATAGATATATGTGCCTTCGGGGCCCTTTCACCGCTCGCGGCTCATGCGCTCCTGTCCCAAAGTCCAACATCCAGCAAGTGCTCGTACGGCGCTGCCACGCTGTCGTTCCTGTCTGCGAACGCCATCTGTGCCGTGTCGGCGCTAGACAATTCGAACCCAGAACTGGAACCTAGCACTTGCTCAAGTCCACAGCATTATGAGTGGGAACTTGTCGCTCGCGGCTCTACTGCAGATTTGTCGGCGCCATCGCGCGCTCAGGTTACGTCAACTTCCAGGGCTGATCCGGCACTCGGGAGCGGGTTCTGCTCTGAACCACCGTGTCGATAAATAAATAAAAAAAACGACTATTTGACACAGTACAGTACAACGAATATGTAACAAGGACCCCGCTACTTGCGCTTTCGGGGGCGCGGCTTTCCTTTGGGCTTGTTCGGTGGCTTTGGTGCGCGCTTTGGCTGCTTCTTGGGCGTTACGCGCTTCTTGGGCGGCGCGGGCTTGCCAATAGCGCGACGAGGACGGTTCTTCGCGGCTCGACTGAGCCATAATCGACCAAGCTATGAGACGGACACTCACGGCAGGGCGGGGAACGACCTTCTTCGGGCGCGCAGCCTTGACAGGAGGCTTCTGCGTCGGCACACGCGGTCGTTGTGCAGGCGCGGGCTTCGTCTGCATCTTGCTGCGTGGCACGATTGGCTTCGGCTGCTGTCCGGGGAGCGGGCAGGCGCGCGCGGGCGGTGCGTGAGGGCCCGAGCGCGATGCGCCGCGGACTGCTGGAGCACGCCGGTGCAGGTACTGCCTCAGCTGGTTACGGCGAGCGACAGAGTGGCTCAAGGAGTCGACCGTGCTGCGAGCCTTCCTGGGCGTGGGTTTACCCCACGGCGGGTGGGGCTGACCCCACGGTCCACCGGGACCGGGCTTAGGAGCACATTGCTCCTGCGCTCTATGGGTGTGTCAGCTTTGCCGAGTATTGCATAGCGAGAGACCCACTTCTGAGCCTCGTCTTCCTCCTGTCTCTTTTTCTTGACCTGCTGCTGGATGGACAGCTCGACCTGGTTCTCGACGGCCCGTGTGAACCTGATGTAGTCCCTCCAGTAATGGCTCATGCTCGCCGCCTTTGCGACGTTCGCCCCGAAGAGCTCCTCGATCTTGGCGTCGATTCTGTCAGCGACGCTCTGCACTGAGGTTTTGCGCAGCAAATAATCCGCCATGGCCATGTATTCCATGTCATTCGATCCCGCGCGGCGGTGGTTGTTGTTGTTGAAGTTAATCTTGTTCTGCGTCTTGATATCCTCAATGCGACCCCTTTGCGACCGGTGAATGCGACAGATGCAGTGTACAGGGATGACGTACTGGAAAAAGATAAGGTTCGGCTTGTTGTTGACGATGTCACGAATCTTCATGATGTTCCTTTGCATGTCGCGCTCGATGGCCTGCTTTGCATTGGCTGATGCGCCGGCGTCGCGCTTGGCCTTCGCCGTCTCGCAAACACCGCCAGGAGCACGCAGAACGTCAAGGACCATGCTGATTTCTAGAACGTGGTCGCAGGTGTACGCGCCGGGAGACAAGGCCTGCCGTCAATATCAGCGTCTCAGTCACTGCGTACCAGTCTGGACGGGATAGCAGCCTACATTCGCTGCACGGACGTCCTTCTCCGACTTCCACACCAGCGACGTATCCTTGGGCATCTTGGTCGTCGACTTCACCGCGGGAGGCAGCGGGATGTAGTATAGACCCGTCTTGGCCTTGCTCTCCGTGAACCGCTCGCACTCGGGGGGCCCAACTTGGTCGCGGTAGCCGGGCTTTGTCGGTGAAGGTGTACCCAGCGCGGATCCTAGCGAGCGCATTCGCACGCCGAAGCAGTCGTCGCGTAGGTCGTTGCTATCGAATGCCATCTGCATGCGTGGCTGGAGAGCCTGCGCATCCGCCATCAACGTGTCGTTGGCAGGTAAAGCGCACGATACGCCGAGCACAAGGAGAAGATAAAGCGGCAAGAGAATCTCCGGCCGCATAGCAAATAGTAACTGAAGTTAAACGGATAAAAATACCAAGAGGATGGCGAAGCAGAAAGGAGAATGGTGAATGACAGGCCCGCCGCCCTCGCCTCGCATGTTTTCTTTTGAGGGATTGACGTACAGCCCCAATCAGACCTAGCAGTTTCTGACTGCACTGCCATTCCCCCGGCCCCGCTGTAGCGCTTATTCCCCGCCAAGAGCATGGCCGGGTATGGTCGATCGTTAACCCATGCTTCCCTCGAATGCCTGCCGCGCTGGAGGAGCTAATCACATTTAGGTATTTACCTCGCTACGCAGTATGTTCTCTACACTCTATGGGTCGCTGGACTACTGGGGAGTGGATCCAGTTCTACCAGCGTCTACTGTATCAGCGGGTGGCTTCCGGAGCCGTAAATGAGCGGTCCCGGTATGTGATCGACATCCGCAGGTTGATGACACCTTACCCTAGCTTCATTCACGTTGTTTAACATTTAAGCCGATGGCAGATGTGAGAAAACCAAAAGCAGGCGTGCGGTGCTTGATTGAGCGGCTGACAGCCAAGCAGGTCACTCAAATGCAAATCGGCTCAGGCGAAGGCAAATCAACCGGCATACAGAAGGGGTCTTGCAGGGCTTTGTGTATTAGGGGATACGAAACAGACTGAGGCAAAGAGCGAGGCACCAGAGTTCGAGTTACTACCCATACACTCGGTAAGTCAAGTGGGACCAACAATCATAAAGGAAGAGTACAAAGACTAGGTGATAGTGGCTTATTGAGAGGTATATGTAACCAATTGGACCGCCGGGACTCTAATTGGCCCTTTGTACATGGGCTGTACCCGTGATATCGTAGAACTGGGGAGCTCTGAAACCGTAGATTGAGCGAATTTCAGCTTTTACACTTGTGAATAATATATATACCATGGATTAGCGATTAAAAGCGCATCTAGACCACTTTCGAGCTGGATCCTAGAAAAACACCGCGGAACAACACGGCTTTAAACTCCGATCCTGTCACTCTCTCGCTGATGAATAGGTTCCGCCGTCTTCCTCTCGCGCTTCAACGCTCACCTGCCAGCATTTATAACTCATGTCCTCGATGCGCGCGATCTATTCGCTTTGCGCAGCACCTGCTGTGGGCTCTTTCTGGTACCGTGGCATTCGGCAACCGCTCCTGAACTTTCGGCGTACTGGGGCCGTTGGCTGCTTGTCGACAGTTCTGCGCACTGTACACGAGGAATCAACACGCAACCTCCGGAACATTAGTCCCTGGAGTAAGCAGGCATGCCTCTCGAAGTGGCCGTTATCGCGCTGGGCTTCCAGCGGTGGCATCAGGCCCGGGTCCTCCGCAACTAGCTCAGCTCGCTTATGCACTCGCTATCGGCAGTATTTCTGGCTTATCAGTGAGTGCTACGACTCTAGAAATGTCCCACTACTCAATAAGGCCACAGCTTTCGCTGGCGTGTTGATAAATATAAAGCTAAAGTACTCGTTGGGGTACTAGAAAGACCCCTGAACCGTAGCTACTTGCGCTTGCAAGGACGCGGCTTCCCCTTGGGCTTGCTGGCCGGCTTTGGAACGCGTTTGGGCTGCTTCTTCGGCGTGACGCGCTTCTTGGGCGGCGCAGGCTTTCCGATGTCGCGGCGAGGACGGTTCTGCACGGACCTGCTCAGCTATCGTCATCCGAGACAGACGCTCACGTACTACAGGGCGAGCAACGACCTTCTTCGCAGCAGGAGGCTTGACGGGCGGCTTCTGCGCCGGGACGCGGGGACGCTTTGCGGGCGCGGGCTTGATTTGCATCTGGCTGCGCGGTACGATCGGCTTGGGCGGCTGGCCGGGCAGCGGACACGCGCGGGCGGGCGGCGCGTGCGGCCCCGCACGCGACGCGCCGCGGACTGCTGGAGCACGCCGGTCGAGACGCCGGCGGCGGGTGAGCGCGCGCCGCGAGCTGCCGGTCGAGCCAGATGCGCCGCCGCCCTGCCCGGGAGCGGGCTTGCCCCACGGGCCGCGAGGCTGACCCCATGGTCCGCCGGGGCCGGGCTTGGGGACCCCACACTGTTCTTGGCTCCTGGTGGTTGTTAGCTGTCACGATTCGCTCTGGGCACGTGAAGACGCACTTCTTTGCCTCCTGCGCCAGCTTATCCTTCATCTCCTTAATTTTCCCCGCAATGTATGTCTTGGCTGCTTCTTCCTCGTTCTTCGTGAAGGCGATGTACTCCCTCCAGCGCGCCCCCATACTCGCCGCACTTGCGACGTCCGCCCCAAAGAGATTGGAGATCTTTCGGTCGATCGCGTCCGCAACGGCCTGCCCCGATGTCCTGTCCAAGTAGTCCACCGCGGCCAAGAAGTCCATGTCGTTGCTGCCTACGGCGCGGGGCGTCTTGTTGTTGTTGAAGTTGACCTTGTTCTCCGTCTTGATATTCTCGATGCGCGATCTGCAACGGGTGAATACGACGGCGGGGGCGGTATGCCGGACATACTGCAGGAACACCAGGTTGGGCTTGTCGTTGACGACGGCGCGGATCTGCATGATGTTCTTCCGCATAGTGGCCTCGACGAACGCCTTCGCAGACGTCGCCGCGGCGTCGTATTTGGCCTGCGCGGTGATCGGGCAGAAATCGGTACGCCCGAAAATTGCGACTTTCGGCGCACGTACGGTCGGCTACTTGTGCATTCGGCGCACTGGTCCTTCAACTCCTCGGCACACGGCAGCGCATCCACTATGCGCAAGCATGGCTCAAACGACCCTTCGATGCGATGCACGACACGGGACACTCACCACCGATGGATGCGACGCAGTCTGAATGCGCTCCGGCGTGAGCCGACGTGACTTCCGCGGCGCACCGGCAGACGCGCTCCTCATTCAACTCTTCACCTCGCGACCTCAACCTCGAAGCTCTGCGAGCAACTCATCGTATCAACAATGCGGAGGGCTTCGCACAGACACGGTGACCTGCCATACAAGACGCGGCACTCGAAGAGCATCGAACGCAATACGACCGCACTGGCTCTGCCACGACCGCATTCCGTAACGCGGACCCCGTCCTCACGCTGGCGCGACCGCAGCGACTATCTCGGATCGCGCAACGACATCCCCTTTGCCCTGGCCTTCGTGCGGCAACGCATTCGCGAACGTTCCATCCGGCCAGCAGGTGCTTGGCCTCCGGCCCATATCCTTGGTGTGTCAGCCATGTCGACGCCTCTGATTCGCTGGGAGTCATCCCCAAGACGAACGATGGTCCCTGGCCATGCGGGACTTATCCCTCGGAGAATCCTACCCGCATTATCCCGACGTCAGTGCCCAGCGCATCGGCACCGCATTCACGATCCATCAAGTACTTCGATCGGCAACAAGGCCAGCTGACGATAGGAAGACTCATTCTCGACCCTCGGCACCGCGTTCTGACTCGAGCCTCGCGTTCCCATTGGCTCTGCGGTCGCGGACCTTCGTGCACTTGGCGCATTTGCTGCGCATCGACCATATGGACACCGCATCGCATACCGATAGGCAGGATTTCCCTTCTCACCCCTATGACTCGATTCCCCATGTATATAAGACGATAGGCAACATCCCCAATCATCATCCAATCTCCTGACCAACGCGTAGCCTGGTTCGAGCCCAGTGAGAGCAGCCCGGTGGTCCGGTTGAAGTTCGGTCACAACTCGAGCCCGGCGGTTCCGGTAGAGTTCGGTGCCTACTTCTCTCTCAGCGTGTTGCGGTCAGCATTGGTAGCGAACCGCGTCGCACTCTCGTCGTCTCTCTCGTCCTCTCGTCTTCTGCCGTAGCGTCGGCATCGCGTATCGTATTCTCCGGCCAACCTCCCCAGGTGCGCACTTCTCACGAACTGTGCATCAATCTCTCTCTGTCTCCGTATCCTCGAACACCTGTTGTGTGTCGATCGAGTACGACTGTACGCAGTCTCAGACTTCGCTTGTGCGGTACTCGGGCTTCATAGAACGTCCGTCCCCCAAGCTTCGCATCGACGATACTTGTCTTTGCGTGGTGACCATCTCTCTCCCTCTTTACTTTCTTTCTACCGCATTCTGCGTACCGCATTAGTGACCGCATCGGTTACCCTTGCGTAGTAGTAGTAGCTGTAGTCTTTGCGGCCTTCTTTCTTTGAGGATTGTTCACTCTTTGTGATCATCTTCATTTCTCCTGATTCATATAGTGGTCTTTGCTGGTTCCTTGCAAGTTCCGTGCAGTTCAAAGTGGTGACCACCGCAGGGAACTGAATTAGTATTTTTGCTAGTTCGGTTCTCTGTATTTGAACTGTTGCGTTCTTGTTTTCTTTCTTCTACGTTTCGTTGCTTTTTGGTTTCGCTCGATACGGTCCCCGACCCGACGAACCGCATCCGCAACGCATCGTGGCCAACACACCGAATCCGCTTTACCACCTCACTGCGGAACTCGGAGACATCTCAACTCTCACCGACGTCGACGAGGAGCTCGTTGCGCAACTTCATCTCCAACGCGAAGGCAGCGCGACTCCGACACCGACCGCATCGCCTTTCCGAGCGCAGTACGTTTCGCCTCGACAAGGACGATATCCACCCGAACCTCGAAACCCATCGCCACCCAATCCGCGGATTCTCGCCGAAGAACTACTACAACTTCATCTGCGAAACATGTCCGAGCAAGGCGATCCCCAACCCCCGGGTCCCGACCCACAGGTGCTCGACAACCTGTTCCAGCAGTTCTTTATGAACATGCTGCAGCGGGCTCAGCAACAACCCATGCCGCCCGGCGTGGCCCCACAACCTCAACCGCAAGCAGCGCATCCTCCACGCGTTCCGCTCCCGTACCCCGATGAGAAGAATGCACCGCGTTTCGACGGCGACGCATTAAAGTTGGAACGTTCCTCGACTCGTTTGAGAGCCGTGCTCGACTCGCTGGCGTTGCGGAGGACCAATGGAAGAAGAAGATTGTCGACTACTGCGACCGCGACACCCGCAACCAGTGGATGCAAGTGGACGAGTTCGACGACGCTTCCGATTGGGCCGACTTCCGCACCGCAGTGCTCAAGCTGTATCCGGAGAACGGCAAGATCAAGGAGTATACCCTCGACGAGCTCAAGGAGCGCATCGCGAAGTGGAAGGAGCTTGGACCATTCAAGTCTCCCGAAGCCGTCAGCACCTATACGCGCGAATTCCTTGCCTGTCAAAAGTCGCTCACGCGGCAAGGCATCGTTCATCAACGGCAGGAGCTGTATCTCTCCGCATTCAACCCGGAGGAGCGCGGCCGCATCGAAAGGCGACTCGAATGGCGTCATCCCGATCAACACTACCGCGACCTTACGATCGACGACATCGCAGCGGAAGTGCGCTTCTTGGCAAAAAACACCAGTACACACCTACCGGCCTGATCGCAAGATTGCGGTGATTCGGTTGATTACCGGGATTGTGTAATCCACCGCAGGTTTCCCGTGAGCCGTGCCACTCACAGGCTCGATGTAATCCGGTTTAGATCTCAAGCAATCGAATCACAACCTGCATGCGGTCTGATCACCGGGCTCACTCACACCTCTAACTGGCTATGTTACTAGCGATATGAACGCAAGCAACGGGCTTAGGAATCTGCAGTACGGTGCGACAGTCGAAGAGCGAAATCAACATAAGCATAAGTGATTAACTAAGCGAGCGTAGATACATTAATTAAGCGAGATCCTCATCCATGGCCGTGAGCTCCCCTGCGGCGGCGTTGGAGTCATCCGCACCATCCGCACCGCCACTTGGCTCGCTGGTGCCCGCGTCATCATCGTCCGGGATGACGACTGTGTTGGCGGTGTAGGTGGCCTTGTCGGTGGCCACAATGGCATCGGCCCAACTACTCGGTGTGAGCAGGCGCATCCTAGACGAAACAGGGGAGGTACGCACGCGGTCCAGGACGCCGACTTGAGATCTGGGCCATGCTGCTTGTACAACGCAGCAAGACTGTCGCGCATGCGATCCCAGAACATTGTATTCTGACCTTTGGCGGTGCGAAGGGCGACGAGAGGAAGAGCAACTTGACGCTGTAACAACGGTGAGGAGCAATACCAGTACTAGCACCGCCGACGTACCATAAGGGCCAGTCGCGCCTTGATCATTGTGCTCGCATCTGGCGCCAGGCCCGAGCCATGGTAATGGTAGCGGCGCATGATGAAGCCGGCCCAGACATCGAGGGCGGCGTCTTGACCAACAAACTTCCAGACCTAACAATAATACAAGTCAGATCACAATCATAGAGGGCTCCGAGTACGCACAATCTTCCGATAGTTGGAGCGGGCCTGCCCACCATACTTGACAAGGAGCCCGTCCACCTTGGCGCGGACACCGCTATGGGTTGGGTAGACCGCGATGTCGAAGGTCTCGGGCTTGCGCATGTAATAATTCTATAATGACAGGTTAGTCTAGTCGGCAGTAAATGGGTGCTCAAAACGCTACCTGGGTGGCCTCGTGCACATGCAGATAATTTTGAAGCGGTTGGATGAGGTAGTGGCGCGTCATCTTGCGCATGTGTTTCTATATATAATGAGGACGTGCAGCATTGGGCTGGGCAGAATGACGACTCACGATAGAATGGTCGGACGGCGTAAAATTCACCGCCTGAAGCTTTTGGAGCTCAGCGATCTTGGTGGCTTGCTCGCCCAACGTGTTGTTAACAAGTGTGAGGCCCTGGCGCGTGTCGAGCAGGTGCGCGAAGAGCGCCACAAGCTGCCCAGAAGTGGAAAGCTACTGCTCGTCAGTGAAACATCACAAGTAAATATAAATTCTCACCTCGTTGAAGTCGTGAAGGGCGGTCCGGTCAGCGGCCGACAGGCTCAACCGAGCAACGAGAACCTCGATGTTCACGGGCGGGACACCTTGAACGGGGGCGTTGTGAAGATTGCCATAATTCCTGGGCGGCGGCGCATGGTGCTGGAAGTCGTACTGCTCGTCCATCTCCCACGGCCTGGCGGCTGGGCTCGGGGTTGTTGGCTGCTCCTGAAAAAGACTGCCTGGGCCAGGGAGGCGTTCTTTCGAGGAGGGCTTCAGCTTGACCCTACAAACAACCCTTGACACTCACCGTGTTCGCGACGTTGCGAGGCTGGGTAGGGATGATAGCGCTCAGCCCCGGCTGAGCGCCGCGCGTCCAGAGCATGCTCGAGGCCGGTGTCGAAGGTGATGCTGCTGGTGCGGAAGGACATTTGGGTGTCGGTGTGGTCGCATCGTGCTGCAAGGTGTGCGCTCTTAAAGGCGAAGAAGGCAAACTCCGGTGTTTGTTCAGTGTTGTGCGCGGGATCCCCCGAGTGAAGACATCACGTGCGGCTCGCATTTCGAAGTCCGTTTCAAGCCCGCCGCGGTCACTACAGGCTTGCGTTGCGGACTGAGAGCATCATTGACATATAGATCTTGTATCCTGCTCTGCATGATTGCTTCACTCGGTTATCGCGGTGATAACATTTTACCGTGGCTTGTGATGTTTGACAGCCTGGAAGCATTGTTGGACATTTACGTCCTTAGCCAGGCCGACGAGCCTAAGGAAAGCTGGCCGAGTAATAAGCATGATACATGAGAGAACCTCGAGTACGGATTTTTTCGTGACGGGTGGGTACATGCGACATTTTATGGGGCCTTTTCAGTATTCACGATCCTCATGATTACTACCCCTGCGAAGACGCTGCATATGGTGCTACCCCCGCTCGGACGGCATCTCATTACCTCCGGGTGCGCTCTGTGACGCGCTCGGATCCTCCAACAAGCCATCGCGCCGCTCACTTGTTCTTGAGAGCCTAGGACGCTTTGAGCTTGTCGCATCTGGTAAAGGGACCAACCCGTCGCCCGTGGGATCTGGATCGGGGTCATAATCGTCCTGGGTGTCCTTGTCGCGCCGCTTGCGACCGCGGTTTGATGTCCGGATAGCTTTCTCGGATGCTTTTTGCGCCTTCTGTGCCGCCTTCTCGGCCTTCTGCTCATCGCGGCGAACCTTCTCCTGCTCCTTGCGAGCCTTCTCCTGCTCCTTGCGAGCCTTCTCCTCTTCCTTCTGTTTCTTCTCCTCGGCGCAGGCGCGTGCGAGCTCCTCCTGGATGTTGAGTGCACGCTCGATGACGGAACTGCGATGCGCTGCAGCATCGGCCACCGTGCGTGTCGGGCGATACTGGTCCAAAAGCGACCCATTGCGTAACTGAGCGAGATTTAGGATGCGATCGTCAGGCTGAGTGCGGTGGACTATTTCGTTATCCAGGAGGGCTGTGCGGAAGCGCTCCTGGGCAACTGCGCGCGTGCGGGACATTGAGCAACCGTGTGTGGCGCAGTCGTGAAACGAGGAAACAGAGCCAAGGATGTTCTGAAATCGATTGAGCTTATCTGTTGCGCATGGGAAACTAGATTCATACCGCGGTTCGAATGACAAGAGGAGTGGGCGACCCGCAGGTGATCCGCGGCATTTGATATCTTGGATGGATGCTCCCAGTGGACCACGGCGCGAGAACGGCCCATCTCTCTGGCCGCGGGCGAGTGTCCACAAGAAGCTCGACCGTACGTCCAATACGCGGGCTGGAGGTTGGGCCAAATAGTACGAGCATCCCAGGTCGTACCGTGTCTGCGTTGCCCAGTTGGACAGTGTTGCACTGGCGATAGAGGATGTTCTGGCCAGGCAAAGGCGCTGGCACCCCGTTCTTCCCTGCTTCAGTGAGAAGCCATCCCTGCGCCTCCGAAGCGCGGGTAACGCGTGGCTCTATTGGAGTTCAGATTGTCGGGATTCAACACAATCGTGGCAAACACACCGGTAGTCTGTGAAAGGCCATCCATACCCATGAAATGCCTGAACCGCCGATCGTTTGCAAGAGCAAGGACGCGTCGTCCGGCTTGACGGAGGGGTGCTCCGGACTCATCGGAAGCGGGAATCCACCCACCGCTGACGAGATGCCGCACTGCGTGTAACTGACTGAATGCGAACGCGATATCTGCACTCGGCGCGTGACGATTGGAGTGGATACTTCGCAATCGGATCACGTGATTGAAGGACTCGAACGTTTCCGTTGCGTTGAGTGGCGCTGGTCCGAATCGGCGGATATGACGAGGGAGATGGAGGATAATGTGGAACTTCGGCTTGTTGAACCATTGGAAGTTCCACAGCGCTGTCTGCTCAAGGAAGCGGTCAATAGCACGCTCGAGCGCAGGCTATAGTACGAAGGGAGTTAGATCGTCCACTGAAACTGTACGCTGAATGCGCACAACATAGACCTCGATGTCCTCGATGACTGGGCGGAATATATATGCTGCGAGGTCGCACAGAGCGAGCCAGGCTTGATACGACTCCGGGCCGATCATTCCCTCGAGCACAGATGGGGCAACCTGCAGCACGATGCGAAAGTCGCGTCCGACCAGGGAGCCAGCAAATTGAACAAGCGTATTCGCCTGAATTCGGTCGATCTGTAAACCTGAGATGTCAATGCTCGCCAGACGAGCTTTCAGCTCCTCCTTTTGCTGCGCATTCAGTCGGGAAACAGCGTCCCGCCAGAAGTACTTTACGAAGCCCAGAAGGACGACGTGCAGGATCTCCACCGGGGTATCACGAGCGGGATCGAGCTCTGAGATATCTAGTGAGATAGCAAGACTACCACGGGGTGAGACTTACCGGGAATGGACAGCGCCGGGTTGAACAGATCGGCTGGTAACGAGTCGCGATAGGCTTGAATGGCGTCAAGGACAGCCGTACTCGAGCCGCTCTTGGCCTCGGAGCAGGCGGCTTCGAGCTTCTCGAAGAAATGCATGAAGTACTTGTCTTTGACGCCACTCTCAGTGGCGAGCTTGTTGAGGCGCGACGGAGCGGCATGAACGAGAACGGCGTCCAGTTGCTCTTGGACAGCGGCAAGGATCTTCTCTTTTGATCGTGGCGCATGGCACTGTGCCAGATTAGCACAGACTCTCAGGAAAAAGGAAATTGTACCGTCATAAAGTCATCAAGCCGCTTGGCCTCAGACGCGCGGGCGTCCGCATGAGACTGTCCGATCGGCGCCTTGTCCTTGTCCCGCACCTCGCAGACCCGACAAAAGCGTTTGCCATTGAGTCCGATGTGGGACGAGAGCTCGCTCTGCATCGGATTATCGCCCTGCAGTCCGAATGCCCATGGGACAAGGAGGACTCGTTCCTGGTACAGACAGTCCCAGGCCCACCAGCCAGTCGTCCGCGCGGATCTGCAGGCTATAAGTAACGCGGAGCAGTGGAATCCGGTGGCGCACACTATTGCAGCAGAAAGCCGTTCCATCATCTCGAGCGGGGAGGCGATGTTCGACGTCGAGAAGAAGTGTACGTTGTACGGGAGATGAATGTCCTCGCGAGGAAGGCCAGATAGGACGAACAGAAAGGAATTGTGTTTGTTCCATTTCTTTGAAACATTGCCAGATGTGTCGTCGCAGTAGGCAGAGATGGGGACAGATAGGACCCGCGCACCATTCGCCTTGCCGCGCCACGCATTCGGACCTAAGACCATGAGAGATGTAACACAATCGGCCGGATAGTAACACACCGCAAAGGCTGTCCGGGGACGGCATGGAAAGTTCGGCAAAGGACTCCGCCAGACGCGGATATGATAGTCGGAACGCAGCGAGCGGAACCGTTGCCATTTGCCCCGATCGGACGAAGCGTGCACCGTCAGGCGATACGTGGACGTCGAGCAGCTCTACCGAGGCATGCAGGCGGGATTCAGGCCGCGGGTCTTGATCTGAGGGATTGGCGGGGAGAGTAAACCACCGAGAGATGTAGACTGGGCAGGTGTCCGAAATACCGGCAACGGCAGCGATAGCGACCTCTTCCACGAAGTAGTCTTGACGGTCTTCCGCTCGGGCCATTGGACCTGCGAGAGATGCGTCTACTTCCTTTGCCCAACGATCGCCCTGGAAAGCATGCTCGCGACGGCTATCGGAACGCTCCGCGTATGTCTGAATTCGATTCCGCACCAGCGGATTCGCCCATTCCTGTGGAGATGAATCAATAATCGAAGGAATAGATATAGGACATGCTTACATGCCGGATGGTCGTCTCAATGTCGTTATATGAGAAGATGTTGCCGCACTTGCCATCCACAGTCTGTGTCTCGGCCCCGAAGCGCTCAGTAATGTCTTTCCTGAGCTCCCGGGACTTTTCCTGGCCAGGAATATCCTGGACACCAAGAAGGTCTAGCAGCCAACGGATCGCTTCGAGTTCTGCCTCGGAGAGCACGCCTCGTGGGAACGAATGCGTCAAGTGTAGGAGAGCTTCCTGCAAATGGATTTAGCCACAATTCTCAGCAAAATAAGAACGAACCTGTCGAGTTTTCCAAGGGAACCAGTCCCCATCCTTGTCTACTCCAGCAGACGGCCCGGGTTCCAGAGCTATTAGGATATTAGACATGCGACGGACATGCTGTTCTCCCAAGCTATTTACCCTGGCTCTCGGAAAGGCTCTCATGCACAGGATCAGTCGGCGCAAAGGAAAAGAGCTCTTCGTTGATACTGGCCGATTTTGAGGTGTCAAATGCGCCAGCGTCCCCCGAAGTGCTTGGAGACAGTACCGGCGGTGGCGCAGGAAAAGACTCAAAATCCTGGAATTGAGCGCCTAATTCACCACCCCAATCATCGTAAAGTTGGTTTTCGGGGTCGCCAGCAAGTGCGGGACCATGAAGAAACGGCGCGGAATGGACATGCGCATCGGGATCCATATCATCGTACTCGGTTGTCTCGCGTCTCGGCGGGCTGGAAGTCGGTTCAGAGAGACCATCATCCAGAAGGGCGGCCTGCGGATGCGGGGGGCTCGATGGCGGTGCATGGCTGTCAAGAGCGCGTAGCGCCAGAACGTGCAAGTCGTAGTCTTCATGCACAATGGCCAGAGCGCGGGTCATCCAGCCGCTGCTGGGGCACAGATTGCATCTGTAGAGTCCAGATCTTTCAGAGTGAGTGAAGACTACACAACGTGGTTAAGTCGAAGCTACACAGGCCCCGTACGCGCCGGCTCACGATTGGCGCGGTGGAACTCTGCCATGACAGGCGCGCGCTTCGAGTCGGTGGGAGCAGTCCGTGCGGCGGAAACCGGCCCGCCTCCGCACACGTGGCTGATGAACGTATCACAGGCCTAAGATAATCGCGCTACCAGCTTTCAACAATCTGAGCAACCACCGGGAATGCGTGATAAATTATGGAATTCATGTAGTTCAATTGTGCTCCGCTTGAAATCCACCAAATCACCGCATTCTTGCGGTGAGGCCCCTAGGTGTGTACGGAGACGACGGGCGTGACCGCTAAGTACGCGTACTCGCCGCTGGCCTCTGAACAGCGCGAGGTCTCGGCTCTGGTGCAGCCATCCGTCAAGAAGGAGCAGCCCGATGAGCGTCTCATCGCATCGATTGCGCATCTGCTCGAGGAGCGTCTCGACGCCCGGCTCGGCCAGCGCACCGACAATACGACCGCTACGCAGGGATTCTCGCAAGCGCGCTTCAGTGCGCCGCGTCCGAGTTCAAGCATTCCCTTTCGGCCCGACGAGCGTTGCATCTTCTGCGACGGCGAAGCGCATCGCATGAAGGCATGCCCAATGCGCATCGAGTACATTCGCACCGGAAAGATCACGGAGGACATCACGGGTCGCACGACGCTTCCAGGCGGACTGCAGATCCCCGGACCGCGCAACGTTCCGATGCACAAGCGCATCGACGACTACTGGACGGCGCAGCAACGCGCAAACTACTACGACCAAGTCATGATGATCGAATACCCCAACGACGTCGAGGCTCTCATCCACAGCGAGGACGACGACCTGACTCCGGAGGAGCGCGAGTACCAAACGTTCTTGTTGATGCGCGAGCATGTCATGAACTACGAGACGACCGGCCGCTTTCAACCCAAGAAGCGATTCGACGGCGTCGAGCTTCCGGCGCGCCGCTGGGGCCCCGCATCGACGCAGAACAAGCCACCGGAGCGGACGCCTGGCATCCTGCCGGTATCTGCCGCAGTGAGGGCATCGACTGCACCGCCTCAAGAAGCACCGCGTCCGCGGAGTCCCGAGAAGCAGGCCGACTTACTCGTTCCGATCCCCCTCGACGAAGTGGCGCGCAAGCACGCCGAGATGACCAAGAAGACTGCGGACAAGATGGAGAGCGACGGTGTTCAATTCCGCAACCGTGCGCCCGCCGCAGACGAGTCAATGGCCGAGCGTGTTTTCGACCGCATGCTCGATGCGCCCATCACCGCATCGCTCCGCGAAATGCTCGCGATCTCCGGAGACACTCGGCGACTGGTGCAGAAGTACACAACGACGCGTCGCACCCCGGTTAGCGAAGTGCACATCATCGACGAGGCGCAGGACAACGAAGGCAACTCGCCCGACATCGAGGATGTCTTCCAAGTCGTGGATTGGGAGCAGCGCCTTCCGCGCACCCCTTCCGGCGACCTCGCTGCGCACGACTCGCTCCCGCTCATGGTTATTTCGACAACCCTCGCCGGCGAAGACATCGAGACGATCATCGACACAGGCTCTACGATCTGCTGCATGAGCGACCGCGTTTGGCGCAAGATCGGCGCGCCCGTCTACACCGAAAGGTCCACCAACATGCGCGATGCGAACGGAAACGTTGCCGGCACCCTCGGTGCGGTCCTCGACCAGCTCATCGTCATCGGAGGCCTCAGGTTCTTCGTTACGATCCACGTCGTACCGAATGCGCCATTCAGTCTCATCCTCGGCACTCCTTTCTGCGCCATCGCGTCGATCGAAATCTCGTACCGCCCCTCATCCGAAATGCTTGTCAAGATCACCGACCCTAATACGGAGAAGACAGTCCTCATACCCGGTTCCGCCAAACCGCGCCGCGCAGTCGCGTTCGCGCGTTCTGTAGACTCGCCAAAGGATTTTTGAAGAGGGGAGAGCGCTCCTCCCCGTTCCGCAATATACAACCCCTATTCTTCTACGATCAGCTTGTGGGCGTTTCGCAAGGTGTTCGCACTCGGATTCCCGACCCGGTCATCGCGACTGCGGTTGGTTTCACAGTGACACAGGCTATTCCGCTCGATTGGGCACCCGCGTGGGTTCGCACTCTCGTTGCTGGCGCGGCCGTGGCATTGATAGGATCCGGAGTCCTGCGGCAGGAGACCAGCTCCGCCAGGATAGAGGAGGTTGAGGAGCCGAGAAGTCTGAGTAACAAGGAGCTTCGCAGGAAGCGGCGACGACGCCGTCGAGGTAGGAGTGCTGCGCTGACCGTCCCAACCAATGATGATCCCTCTGAGGGAGGGATGGCGGCCGCGTTTCTTCCAGACCGGTTCGTATGCAATATCTGTCCACCGCACAAGTCGGCGGCACGATGCCCGATGGAGATGAAGCGATGGAGGGAGGAAGTGGCTCTCTACGAGGAGGACGACTACGACGACGACGACGACCTTCCCCCATTACTCGCGGTTTCGGACTCGGACGACTCGGAATGCGAATACGAAGATCCCCCTCGGAGGGCGAAGAAGCCGAAGGCACCAGACAAGAGCGCCTTCCTCGAACAGCAAACGGCAGCACACCCACTACGCATGCTCCGCGATCACGAAGGAGGAAGACGACCCGGTTCAGTTCATCTGGGACTGGGGACACTGCGCTACGCACCAAGAAGTGCATCGGAACCCGGCCTCGGCGCATTCGTTTCTGTTCGGTTCTCGGCCACGACCTGCGATCAAGAGCACCCACCGCAACTCGTGGCATTCAATGCGTGCAACAGCATTGACGATGCGCAGTTCCCAGCGCATCAGCCCGCGCGATTGCCTTTGCCTCAGGGAGTCCCGCACGCAGCGGAGCCGAGAACAAGATACTGGGAAGCTCACTTGGACCCAAACGAGGAGAAGCGGAGAGCCGAGCGCATCGAACTCTATGCGCTACTGCGGCAGCTACAAACGGCTGCAAGGGAAGAAGGAGGATCACACCAGCTGGAAGGACCTCAAGACAGCTCTCGAGCCCCAAGATCAGCAACGGACCGGAGCGAGATGCTGCCTTACTCCTATGAGGCAATGCTTTGCTATGGTGCAGGGACGCACACATTCAAAGTACCCCGCGGAGAGGAGGAGGCAGCCTCCGACGAAAATTTGCGCGTTTTCAACACGGCATTCAAGACTCAATACGATGAGGAGAAGGATTACGAGGAACGACTTCGCGGTAACGATACGGTGGACTTCAAGATCGTGTCCGACCTAACGGGGTCGCCACGTCGGCAAGATGCGGCGGACGCACCGCACCGCATTCACCGCGATATGCACCGGAGCACGACGCAGACGAGCGCATCGACTAAGGAGGGCGGTACGAAGCCCTTCTGAGCGCTACGAACGACCTCAACAAGAAAGACGACATATTTATTTTCGATTCGACTCCCAACTCAAGACGCGATTCAAGCTATGCTTCAAGACGGCAAGATACACGATAACGCCGCATCCCGGTTCTTATGTTCACACGGTTACGATTTCTTCTATGGCCGAAGCCTTTTCATTGCGATACGGCGACATTGGTCGCAAGGACGAAGTACACGAGGACGAAACGAGCAACTACCTAGGCGACACGCGACAGGACGAACACAGGCGATTCCAGCACACCGACCACGACGAGCTCCGAGCGAACGCATTCAGCCGACGTTCTTGGACGACGACGCGACGGGCTGCGTGTCCTCCTCCTCGATGAACGCGACGTTGCGCGGCGACGGCGTCTCACTCACCACCATGGGGACGAGCGCGTTGTTCTGCGCGATGGACGCGAGCGAGACGTTGCGGTTGTACTCCTGCTCGTCGCGCCAAGCGCGAAACTCGGTGTTCGACGCCTGCAGCATCGCGATCTCCGCCTTCTGGCCGTGCACGAGACGGAACGCCTCCGCGATGGCGCGGTCCTGCGAGATCATGCGGTTCATGAAGAGCTCCTGGCCGCGGATCGAGTACTCGAGCGCGCGCGCCATGTCGTCGCGACGCGCGATATGCTCCTCGAAGAGGTTCATCGCGGTCTCGGGAAGGCGGGGCCAAGGAATCTCGACCGGCCCAGCGTACCGATCCCCAGAGCCCGCGCCCTGCGAAGTGACGGGCTGCGGCTTGAACGGCGACACTGGCGGCAGCACCTTCGGCGCCTTGGGCGGAGGAGGCTTCGTCCTGCTCTTCTTCTCGGGTTGAGCGGCCGGAGCGACCGGCGTAGGCGTAGCGGCGGCGGCGGAGGTCTTAGTGCGGCGCGACGAAGACGCGGCGGGCGTTGAGGCAGTCTCGGTGCGCGGAGCCTTGCGCATCGCCGCCACCATATTGTCTGCGGCGCTGCGCTTACGCGACGACCTTCCGGTGGCCTGCGGGGGCGCCTCCTGCAAGAAACGAGTCAGCAAGAAGATACAACAAACGATGCGCATCGGGCGCACCTGGATCTCGACCTCGGAGTCCTCATCGACGGCGGCGGCGACGGAAGCTTCTTCAGCAGCCTCTTCCTCGGCCTCAGCAGCGAAGCAGTACTCGGTGCGCATCTCCTTCATGCACCCGAGGCAGAAGCGGTGCCCCGCGAAGCGAAGGCAGGGGCGCGGCGCGTTCGTCTTCTGCAGGCGCTGGCAGTGCTCGCAGGCCTGGAGGGCAGGCATGACGGTCCGGAGCTCGGACTCGAAGTCCTCGTAGTCCTCCCTGTTCAAGATCGGCGAGAACGCGGCGAAGCAGATCGGCAGCCCGTCGGGGGCGCCGTGAGTCAAGAGGCGGAACCCCAGGCTCAACACCAGGTTGGAGATAGGCGAGTGCGGTGGGATCGCGCGGTCGAAGCGCGCCTTGAGGAACGCGACGCTGGCCGACGTCCAGTGGTCGCGCCCGCGGTTGAGCATGGCACCCGGCGAGGGATCCTTGCACAGCGCGGCGAGGCCTGAGACGAACGACATAGCGAGCCAGATGCGCTGGAGGAAGAGCGCGTCGTCGTGGACCACCCCCTTGATGGTCGTGAAGACGGGAGGGATGGGCGCGAGCGCGGCGAGCGAGAAACCACACGGCCTTTCGTGGCCGTCGGCCCCAGTCAACTAGCGCAGTGTCAGTACGACCGCATCGACGACACGGCGGAAGAAACAACACACGGCCAGGAGCAACTCGACGTCATCCTTCTTCTTGGGGAGCTCGTAGTACGCGCCGACGCAGGAGAGCGAGAGGCGGTTTTGCTTGAGGAAGGAGTTGACCACCTTCTGCGAGTAGCAGCAGAGGAAGGGCTCCGGCACCTTAGGAGGCACGGTGAAGTCCTTGTCGCAGCGCGTATCGCCGCACGCGTCGAGGAGCGGGAGAGGAGCCATGGACGAACGGCCTGGTGGGGGCAGGACAAGAGCGAAAAGCCCCAGCCGCGACCAAGGGCGACGTTATATAGCACGACGAGGCTATTCAACGGCGAACTCCTCAAGCCACAGTCCGCCGGATTCCCGGACCCGTCAACCCTTCACATCACGGCAAACCCGACTAAGTTCAAGATCGACACGTCCAGAACTCAAGCGCGAGCAATACTCGGTCGCATTTCACTCAAGGATCCACACACAATCCCACGGCAGCGGCATCGGTTGAGCAGGGAGTTTATTCATCAAGGAACTCTATCGACACTCGACTTCTTCAAGCCTCCAACGTCATCACCTCGGCCGAGGTACTGGCAAACACGTCAACATCGATACGGCGAGCGCAGCAAGAATACGCACGATTCGGGCAGGACGCGCAGTGCGAAGCGGAGGAGAGAACCGGACTGCGAGTAGATGTCCGCGTTGTTGCTCTGCTTGTCGAGGACGTTCTTGACCGCATCATCGCGCGTTGAGTACGGAATCGAGCAGTCGGCGCGATGCACCGAGGCGATGCGGAACGGATGCGCTTCGTGCAGGGCCCCTCCGAACTCCCACGGAACGGCGACCGCAGTCGCGTAATCGGTGGTAAACGGCCGGATCGCAGCATACAACGCCTCAAGACCGGAACGCGACGACACGCGCGACGAACGGCACTCGCGGTTCACATTCATCTCGATGCGCGTCAACTGAGCGTACTGGATGTTCGTGAAGCGGTTGTATTCGCGGAACATGCGCGAGAGGCCCGCGAGGTGCGCCAAGATGAGCAGCGTATTCTGCATACACGACAAGTCAGCAACCGCAATGACGATGCGCTCAACAAGCTACACACCGAGACGGCCGGCCAATGGTTCACCAAGAACGACACCTCGTCAGGATGGGCCTCGGTGGGAGCTGCGACAATATTGCCGAGCGTCGTCCCGATGTCGGTGGCGATGTGCGCGTAGTAGTCGAAGGCGAGGACAAGAAACTGCCCCGGGTACACACGAGCCGGCGAGCCCTCGGGAGGGATCTCGGCATGCGGATCGACATAGGCACTGAGGCCAGCCAGCGCGTGGCTCCAGGACGGCGACAGGGCGTCTGGCGCGGACATGGCACCGAGAAACCGCTGCGCACCATCAAGATTGTCGCGGAGGTTGCGCGAGTTTTCATCCAAGACGCGTTGGAAGCGAGCGAGGACGCTGTGCTGGGTCGCGACGGCATCTTGAAGTTGCTTGTTGCGGTCGAGCGCGGAGCGCACCGTATTGACGAGCGAGATCGCCGTCGGGGCGAGGAACGTTTGCGCGAGCGACGAGGAGAACGGCTGCATGACAAGAGCGGCGTAGAGTTTTTCGACCGGAGAGGCGATACGGACACCACGATGCGGTCCCCTGGACGGCTTTTATCCTGCGGAGGAATCATGGATGCGGTCGCATCTGCGCAATTTTCGGTCTTGATGCTTCGCAACGTGATGCACAGGGACGTGCACATTCAAAGTACCCCGCGGATGATCGGGCAGAAATCGGTACGCCCGAAAATTGCGACTTTCGGCGCACGTACGGTCGGCTACTTGTGCATTCGGCGCACTGGTCCTTCAACTCCTCGGCACACGGCAGCGCATCCACTATGCGCAAGCATGGCTCAAACGACCCTTCGATGCGATGCACGACACGGGACACTCACCACCGATGGATGCGACGCAGTCTGAATGCGCTCCGGCGTGAGCCGACGTGACTTCCGCGGCGCACCGGCAGACGCGCTCCTCATTCAACTCTTCACCTCGCGACCTCAACCTCGAAGCTCTGCGAGCAACTCATCGTATCAACAATGCGGAGGGCTTCGCACAGACACGGTGACCTGCCATACAAGACGCGGCACTCGAAGAGCATCGAACGCAATACGACCGCACTGGCTCTGCCACGACCGCATTCCGTAACGCGGACCCCGTCCTCACGCTGGCGCGACCGCAGCGACTATCTCGGATCGCGCAACGACATCCCCTTTGCCCTGGCCTTCGTGCGGCAACGCATTCGCGAACGTTCCATCCGGCCAGCAGGTGCTTGGCCTCCGGCCCATATCCTTGGTGTGTCAGCCATGTCGACGCCTCTGATTCGCTGGGAGTCATCCCCAAGACGAACGATGGTCCCTGGCCATGCGGGACTTATCCCTCGGAGAATCCTACCCGCATTATCCCGACGTCAGTGCCCAGCGCATCGGCACCGCATTCACGATCCATCAAGTACTTCGATCGGCAACAAGGCCAGCTGACGATAGGAAGACTCATTCTCGACCCTCGGCACCGCGTTCTGACTCGAGCCTCGCGTTCCCATTGGCTCTGCGGTCGCGGACCTTCGTGCACTTGGCGCATTTGCTGCGCATCGACCATATGGACACCGCATCGCATACCGATAGGCAGGATTTCCCTTCTCACCCCTATGACTCGATTCCCCATGTATATAAGACGATAGGCAACATCCCCAATCATCATCCAATCTCCTGACCAACGCGTAGCCTGGTTCGAGCCCAGTGAGAGCAGCCCGGTGGTCCGGTTGAAGTTCGGTCACAACTCGAGCCCGGCGGTTCCGGTAGAGTTCGGTGCCTACTTCTCTCTCAGCGTGTTGCGGTCAGCATTGGTAGCGAACCGCGTCGCACTCTCGTCGTCTCTCTCGTCCTCTCGTCTTCTGCCGTAGCGTCGGCATCGCGTATCGTATTCTCCGGCCAACCTCCCCAGGTGCGCACTTCTCACGAACTGTGCATCAATCTCTCTCTGTCTCCGTATCCTCGAACACCTGTTGTGTGTCGATCGAGTACGACTGTACGCAGTCTCAGACTTCGCTTGTGCGGTACTCGGGCTTCATAGAACGTCCGTCCCCCAAGCTTCGCATCGACGATACTTGTCTTTGCGTGGTGACCATCTCTCTCCCTCTTTACTTTCTTTCTACCGCATTCTGCGTACCGCATTAGTGACCGCATCGGTTACCCTTGCGTAGTAGTAGTAGCTGTAGTCTTTGCGGCCTTCTTTCTTTGAGGATTGTTCACTCTTTGTGATCATCTTCATTTCTCCTGATTCATATAGTGGTCTTTGCTGGTTCCTTGCAAGTTCCGTGCAGTTCAGCGGTCTGGCAGACGCCGCCGGGCGCGCGCAGCACGTCCATGAGCATGCTGATCTCGACGATGTGGTCGCAGGTGAAGGACTGCCGATGCAGATCCTGCGCGCATCGTCAGCTCCGCCCTGCGCGCATGCTGGAGCAGCGAGCTCACCCGATAGGTCTCGGGCTTCCACTCCAGCTTTGTGTCCGTCGCGATCCTGGTTGTCGTCGAAAAGTGCGGCGACACGGCTCGGTAGTAGAGTGCCATCTTGCTCCTGCTCTGCGCGGCGTCCACGCACTGCTGGGGGCCCACTTGGTCACGCCAGCCAGGCGTAGCGGGATTCTTGGACTCTGTGCCCAGGGGACCGCCGATTGAGCGCATTCGCACGCCGAAGCAGTCAGCGCGCATGTCCGATTCGTCAAACGGCATCATGGTGCGTGCTCGAAGCTCCTGCGCGTAAGAGAATCAGCACCCGTGTGGCTGAGTCTGCGAGACGGGCCGTACCAATTGGCGGTCTTCTGGTGAGCCATCAGTGAGAGTACCGTTGGAAGGTAACGCTCGTGTAACAGCGAGGAGGAGAACGGAGAACGGCACGAGCCACATAGCGAGAGGGTGAAATGGAAAGGATAAGAATAATAATGGAAATGAACTGGGGAAAGAGCAAAGGAGAGAATGATTGACGTGCTTTCCAGTCGCAGGCTTTATATCGACGACGAGCAAGACACCGCCAGGTCGAACCCTGACAGACCCTGGCTACCGTCGATCCCCCGGCACCGGTGGAAATCGTTTGTCAAGATCCTGACCGGAGCACGACCAATCCTCCGGCGGCCACTAGACCTCTCAGATGAGATGTGAACTAGCCTCTCGGACGCTGCGATCAAAGCCGTGGGTCCGTATCATCGTATGCCAGAGTTCATCCTACGGCAGCATATGTAGTATTCGGCATCCCGGGTGGCACAGCGTACCTCAGGCGTGCAGGGAACAGCAGTGCCGGAGTGTTCACCGAGATGTCTGCGTGCTACCGGCCGTAGTTACATCATGCAGAAAGTGATGAATCTGAGGGCTATATTTAGGACAGCCCTCTGCGTTCTCTCCGGATACTCGCTCTAGGGCCACTTCCCTTCATTTGTCTCTCCCTCCTTCGCGCTGGGCTGCAGAAGAACAACACGACTTGAAGGTTCGTTCTCCGACTCCTTCTCTGCTCTTCCAGTTCCCGATCTGTTATTCTCCTGACGGCATGGTCGTGCTTTTACCGTATCGAGTAGGCTCTACGTATGAGCATTTATTCACGTTTTGGGTCCTCTCAGGACTCAGGAGTCAGGAGTGCACCTTTGGCTACCTGGAACTTGGAAGACGCCCGATGCTGCCGCGAAGCTGTATTCTCGAACTCTGAAGTCCTTAACACCAGCCAAGTGAGTCTTATTGAATCCTAACGCGCAGACTCTCCTTGGGAGTTACTATGAGCCGACTTAGTCGTAGCCCCTCAGAGTCGCGTGTGCTCGGTCTTCCACACCTTTTGACAGGTGGGGCCAGGTGGGGCAAGGTGACAGGTGGCGATGCCGCCCAAACAAGTGGATCGTCGTTTGACGTGCTCTACCACTAGACTCAACTCAGCCCGCTCGGAGGACCACATCTCTGGTCAGGGCAAGTATAACATCGCGTACCAATGCTTCCTGGCTCAAGATTTTGTATATAAATGTAGGGTGCACGGTGCGCGGTTGGGTTGCTAAAGCTATACTTCTAGGACCCCCGGCGCGCCCATATCTCGTTGAGTCGGCCCAACAATGCGTTCTTGGTCAGGGGAATGACAGCGTCGTGTGCGTCCCTGTAAGCGAACAGCGGGTCTTCCCTGCCCAGGCGGTTGTCCGATATGTGCTCCTGCAGGGCGTAGAGGGGTCGTTGAACTGGCGAGCGAGCCACAGCCATTCTCCCGTGCGCGCGGTCTTCGTCTTTGAGAGCTATAGCGCAGATGTCTCCTGTTGGGCCAGGCTCCCGCGTCTTTGCGCAGTCTGAGGTGCTTGACTACTGGCATGCGCGCGCAGTCGTACGTGCGGGTCGGCCAGAGCAGTTCTCCGAGTCTGGCCTGTCCCCAGAAAGCGACCAGCAGAGCAGCCGCCACGCATTGGTCGAAGCCCCTGAGCAGGTCTAGCGTGTTTAACGCCTCGTCCACCATAGCTAGGGTGACGGGCGGGCGCGGTTTCCGTTTCGACGACTCTGGTGCCATTTGGCCGACGGCATCAAAGATACGGGCGAGACGAGGTGAGCCTTTCCACGCGTAACCCAGTCTGTCGTGTTCGAAGCGTAGACCCGCCAGTGCGGCCCTCGCTGTGCCGCCAGACCTCTGTCCAGCAAACGAGGCCGCAAAGGCACACAGGAGCGGCTCCGGAATGGGTAGTGCGTTGCCGTCAACCCGTTCTGTCGCCGTCCACTCCCTGAATAGGACAAGCGCGCGCGTAGTTTGCGCGGGTGCCATTGGCGAGCGCAGCGTCATGGATACGTAAGGTCTTGCGCGAGGTCTTGTAGTGTTTCAAAGGCCCGGCTCAAAGCCCGAAGCCTGCCCGAGCCGGGCCCTATAAAGCCCGAGCCAGGCCGAGCCCGACAACGGGCTTATTAGGGCTTCAGGCTCGGTCTTTTGTTTCCGCCTTACACAGATCTATAAAGAGAGGGGGCATGCTCTTGCAGTCCCTATCGCTCTCATCATCTGCTATATCGCTCTCACAGCGTTCTCTGAGCGTAGTTTAATCCTCACTCCTCTTTGCCAACCTTTCCTCAACCTCCTCTGCCATCCACCCCGTCAGAGTCCATCCATACCATTCAGCGCGATTTACGATTCTCACCTTTGCTCGTGCTCAAAATGGGGAGATTCTCTCCACGCTCACCGACGCGCACACTCGCAGCTTTGACCCTCTCAAACTGCCGAAGGAAAGCTGCGTGATCTAATCCTGTCCAATTGTCAGCTCGACCTCCCGTGAGTATAGTCCAACCCTCACTCCTGTCCTCTGCATCAAGCGTTAGACTCCTCATTCATCGATCAACCCGACTCTCACCAGGCACCCCCTCGGCTGTCCGAAACTCTTTTTCCGTCGGCATGTCAAGAGGAATGTTGTCTTCGACTCGGTCTTAGCATGATGAAAGATGGCATCTAATCCACCGCAGGATTTCACCTGGCGCTGCCAAGACCCTAGTCTGGCCCTTCTCTTGAGCCGCTCGTGGAAAGCCGTTTGTCGCTGAGGTCCTCGTCCTGTCAGTGAACGAGAACACAACCGACGCCATTGTCACCAGTCTGCACGCATCTCGTCATCGTTCACGTACCTTCAAAAGCGCACTCCTTGCACGATGAAGTCTCCTCCGGCCAAGGCGAGGTCTTGTCGATTCAGATACTGTGTGCGTTTGTCCTTGCGACCAGCGTACGATGCAAAGAGTACGATGCAAAGAAGCAACCTGCGCTGATCATTCATTCCGGTCCTTTGCCACCACGCAGCCGCCGCCTCCGGCCCACTTGAACTTCCGCCATCCTCTTGTAGATTCAGACACGTTCAACTAGGCTAACAAGGTCGTACAACATCCCCCCGAGTCTCACACCAAAAATAAAAAAAAATAAAATAAAAAAATAAAGATTATAGTACACGTCCGGCAGCCAAGACCAACCCGCCGAAACTGACGACGAGATGACGGGGTTGCACCTGGCCCCAGGCTGCACTTAGCGTTGGCTCACAAATAGAAATGGCGAATGGCGGCCACGTAAGACAGGTACTGCGCGACCTGAGACAACGGATGCAAGGCTGGCAATGTGAGAGCTTGTCGAGAGCGAGGCACAGACGAGATCCGAGCCCTCCGAGGCGGAGAACGGGGCGAAACGAGACGAGAATGCGGCGAAAGCAACCTCATGAGTGCATTGGGCGGCGGCGGCGGCATCGCGGGCTGAGACGAAGCGACGGGGAGCGGGGTCGACATGACGCGGGGCCGGACGAAGAGCGCGCTGTTGACGGTGCGGTTGCACGAGTCAGCATCGATGCTGGTCTTGACGAGAGCGTCCAGTGTCTTTGGCCGAACAAGATAGCGACAGTGCTCTTTGACGACGTTGCTGAGGCCTTCGAAGAACTCATCGCACCTGGTGGACTCCGTGTAGTCGACACAGGAGACATATTCGAGGAAGCGAGCGGCGTTAATCGGAGACGGGACCGTTCTGGCGCAGATGCTTGAGTTTTGACTTCATCGTACGCTCGAGGTCGGGGTCTTTGAAGTGCGAGCGAAAGGCATCAATGAATAGCGTGTACAAGCGGAGGCAGGGGCTCTTGAGGCGACGGAGGCCGATGAGGTACTGCAGGCCGGGGCCGTTGCCCAAGAACGCGGCGAAAAACTCCATTTTCTGCGTCTCTTTCTGGAAAGAAGCATTGAGTCGAAACTGCACGCTGAACAGGAAGGCGGGCAGGTGCTTAGCCTTGCCGTCGAACAGTGGGATGTCGTTCGGGAAACGGACGGCTGGCGGAGCGTGTGACGGGATCGGCGTAGGCTGTGCTTGCAAAGCGTCGGGCCGAGAGCGCCGGGGAACTCGTGCGCCATCGCGGCAGCGGCTTCGGGCGTGAAGAAGGGCTATGCGGCTTGGGTTTGAGCAAGCTGGAGCTGGAGTTGGTTGATGGTCTGCTGCTGATTGTTGACGAGGTTGTAGAGCTGCTGGTCGTGCCCACGCCAAGCGTGGCGTCGTTGATGTCAAGAGTCTGCGCCCACTGTGGCGCGTGATAGGCCCTCGGCGGGCATGATGGTGTGCGGTGTGCTGCTGTGCAAGGATGACGCGTCCCGTTCTCCATCTCTGACCGGATAGCGGATCGGATCTATTTGCCAAGTCCCATAAAGCAGTAGTATCCAGACGTTCTCCTTGTATTCCCCAAGTCGCCCTCATCATCTGCTACGCCCTCGTCCATACACCTAGAGCAGGTGTGTGCACACCCCATTATCGTTGCCAAAAACTCTTCGACCGCACCGATCATGCACAGGTCGTCGTTGCAGACATACTCCCTCGCCATCATCACCCGGACAGATGGTATGAAAGGAACTACCAGTCGTGTGCGCGGAACGGTATACAACCGTCTATGAATCCGAAGACGAGACCGGCAGATCTGCAGATTTGCGGATTCGCGTGCCGATCTGACCAAATGGGGCATTGAGGCAGTGTTGTATACAATCAAGCCTCTTCTATGTACTCGTGCAGCGGGTAGGGAATTGAGAACAAGCATTTCTGTCTAGGTAAACCATCAGCGGGCAAGCCTCTCGATGGCGCGTCTGCAATGTTCTCCGCCGATGGTACCCACTTGGTGGATAGCCATATGCTGTGCTCCAACATGTGCGCGACCATGCGCTCCAATACGCGGTTCGCTTGCGGATTGCGTCGTTTGCCACCATCCAAGGCACCGCATACGCCTTTGTTGTCGCCGTGTACGATGAGTTGCAGGCGGTTCGCTCCGCGTTCAATGGCTGCCCGGAGACCAAACTCGACCGCGACCATCTCGGCCAGCCGATGTCGCTTGAAGTGAACTTCTCCACTGCAAACGTCTTAGTGCCGAGAACCGATCACACGCAGAGCGCAGTAAGCTCGTTGATATCGTCGACCGAACCCCAGCACCTGCTCGAGGAGAGGGTCCAACTGGCTCGGCCGTCGTGTCGCTGCCCATGCCCTCTTTCTTGCGCCCGCCTCTCGAAATCTTGCGAGCGCACGACGAACTTGAATACGTACTGCCACCCCGTAAACGCACCATATAGCTGCGGCGCCGTCTCCTGCGCCAGTCCGTTCGCAAGCCCACGGTTCATGCTCTCCATCATGCGTGGTTACGCCCTCGCGCTCGACCCTTGCTGTACAGCGCGAAATGCACTTGTGCAGTCTCGCCGGGGAAGGCATGGTGAAGCGACGACCACCTTGTAGAACCTTTTACGTCCTGCACATGGCTGCCCGCGTCGAAGCTCCCAGGCTCTGAACCGAGCGTGCTGCCGCAGCGCTGACTGGCAGTGGAGGAAAATGCAATTTGAAGTCTATGGCCATCGCGCGAGCGATTTCCAGCGGTCATTCAGCACCGTCGCCCGCGTCCACATACGCCAGGTCGGCTTGCATGGGCGTCCATCTCCACGGCCACGACCCAGCTCTGCGGGTCAATGTTGCCTTCGAAGTCGACGGTGACCAGTCCGCTTATCTAGCGTTTCGCGGTGCAGTGCTGCGCTCACCTGTAACGCACACGTGCCACGCGCATGTCCAACTTGCTCGCAGTCCGTCGCCACACTCCCACATCGTGCACTGTAACGAATATACTGTCAATCTCTATTAGTACAAACACCTCAACGCTACCATTACACATGGGTCTAAAGCTGCATTAGTTCTTCACGCTCGTTATGTCAATATCCATCCCACATCTCCCATTCCCTCCCTCAAGAGTTCCCACGCACCCCAAAAAAGCTCTCGCGCCTTGCGGCTGTGCGTGATCATCCTCGACAACGCTTTTCACGTGCCTCATCGTCGTGAAGCGCGTCACCGGCACGCTTCATCCCCGCCAGCCGTGACCCTGACGTCTCGCCATGTTGCCAGCCGTGACCCTGACGTCTCGCCATGTTGTCCTGTCGACGTTATTGTTTGTTTCGATTTGGATATCCACAAAACTCACCAGACGCCACAGCCGCATCCTTTCGCGAACCCCGCACCACGAACTTGTCCATGCTACCGAATGTGTTCGATGGTGTAAGCAAATTCGTGACCTTCGCCTTCTCCTTCGACCCTGTACCACTGGGCCCCAGCGCCTGCTTCTGGCCAGCCTTCACAGCTGCGCCCGACCCCGACGCCTGCCGGTGCTGCCTGTTCGTGTAGTCCTGGGCCCGCGTCGTCGAGTTCCCTCGCGCTCGCGCCAGTGACCCCGACTTCGCTTGGACCACCAAACCGGTCGCTTTTGGCGCCTGGTGCTGTGTCGTCCCGTTCCCGGGGGCTCGCGCGATTGTCGCCGCAGTCCATGCAGTTTCTCCATGCAGAGCGGGCAAGGCAGCGTGGGGCATGTCCGTGGGCGGCGACGTAGCCGTGCGTCGCGGCTCCATGTTGGCCGACCGCGCCTGCTTTGACGAAGACGCCGACATCTCGGCCTGGTACGCAAGACTGCTCCGTTGGGCACGCTCCAAGAACGACCCAGCCGCTCGCATAATGGCCTCCCGCGTCGGGATCACGAGCCCCTCCTGTAAGCACAGACAGGTAGACTGGTAGTGTTCGTAGTTGCTATCGTCCTCCAAGGCCCGCAACTCAGCCGACAGGATTGCCGTCCCCACCGCCGACCGTATACACTTGAGCACACGCTCGTCCAAGGCTTCTGGGCCAACCTGACCCATCGAAGCCATAGTAGACGCAGGCGGCGCTGAGTTGTGCCGTTCCAGCACCGCGTGAGCAGCCGATTCCCGCAGTCTGTCACTGTTTCCGCGAGTTGCTTCAGGCCGGCCGCAGTGCCAATACACTTGCGCTCATCGCCGACGACTTTGGCCAGTTGCGCGTTCGTCGCCTCCGTTACCGACACCACCATCGTCTCGGCAACCTTTGTCGCACGGTCCGCGCCGTACTATGACACCCTCAGTCTCAGCAAAATAGGTCTGTCCATGCGACAACAACGACGCACCCATTCAAACTTGTCAACGTTGCCCAACGGCGACTGTTCCTTGAAGGACCAGCTGCCATTCTGAAGACTCGGCGTCCTCGATTCGCCAAAAAGCGCCTCGCTGATATCACAAGTCAGCGACGGTTACGCGTGCCTGGGTCCCCATACACACATCCAGTTTGGAGTTTGTCCATGACACATCGTCTCGCTCAGGACTGTCAGACAGTCCGCCAACCCAGTCAGGTCGATGTGGGCGCCCAGCGCCTCCACGAGGCAGTGCACGGCCGTCTCCTGTTCGTATGCAGACGACTTCGAAGGCGAGCCCGACATGGCGTGATGTCAAGGACCGTCCGTCCTCCGCTTCCCGGTACCGGCGCTTCCGCCACACAACGGATAGCGGCCTGTCACGGCATCCGGCGCGTATTTCCGTAAGAGAACCCCTAACCCCTCACTGAAATCGCAGTCACGGCGTCCGTCGCGTATTTCTGAGAGAGAACACCCCTAACTCCTGAAATCGCATAAGCGGTTATCCATGCTCTCACAGCCCGTACGTGCAGTGAGACTCGCCTTCCTGAGACTGTCACTCATCTAGAACTACGGATCCCACGCCTCCCCTATATCCCGGGCCCGTGACCAGCCACACGTGTCAGGGTTCCACCCTGTTCCGCTTATTTCCGCTTTTCCGCTATTCCGCTTTTCCGCTTATTCCGCTTATTCCGCTTTTCCGCTATTCCGCACCTCCGCACGTGCGGAACAGCGGCCTTACTTCGGAACACTGTTTCTTGATGATCAGGATCATTCGGACTTCTCCGCATGTATATATACTATGATCACGGGTAGCGGGATCCCCAGTCTCGTTCTCTCAGGATCCCCGCTACCCAGGTATGCCTGTATATTCCTTTTCCCCAATACGTACTCAGGATCCCCGCTACCCAGCGCGCTTCCCCACGGATCCGGACTCTCAGCCTCGGGTGGTGTTGGCCTCACTCGCAACCCCGGACTCGTTCCCTCGCCCTCTGCTCTCTTGGTCGCGCTCCGTAGCGTCGCCCTGACAACGCGCATCTCGCGATGGATGCGATTACCGCAGTCTTCCAGTCACGCCGCATGCACCAAGAACCAACGCTCCAGACGTGGTATCATTCGCCGGTCGTCGAAAGCAAGTAGGAAGAGACCGCGCCATCTGTTTGCACTTGTTTGCGCACTTCGCGAGCCGTCCGTCCGTCCGTCCGTGGGTACCACTCCCCCCAAGTTTGCAGGCACACCCAAATGCGCCTTGTTCTCTCGAAGACTGTCCGTCTGGTATCGATTATGTGAGTCATCCCCTCGTGGAATATCTTTAAGTCGTCTTCTTATGAATGTCCAAACGACCCCCCTGTGACTAGCCTGCTTGAATTGCACGCATCGACCTTACCTTGACAAGGCTGAATGTGCACCCACTCCCCGGAGCGACGCAACGCCTGGTGCACAGCCTCTGATTCCACTTTTGCGTGAATCGCGGGAACTCTGGATCGTCGTTCACGAAGCGGAAGCTTGCGGGAACAATCTTTTCTTCTCCTCTTCCCTTTCATTATGTACCCAGTCAGTCACCTGTTCCATAATTTGCCAGCCCCGTCGTCTACCAGGCCTCCTCCTACTCCTCCTCCTCCTCCTCCTCCTCAGTGACGCTCCCGCACCGCCCACAGCGTCTCCCGTGCCATTCCCCTTCTTCCGCGCTGCCATAATATAATTCCCGACAAGCTTTGTACCGATCCCGTCCTGTCCTGCAACCTAATCCTATTTTTATGTCCTCTCAGAAAGCCTCTGTTGACTCGATCAGTCCGGGCCGCCTTCAACTTCATAGAATTTCCTCGACCTACAGCCGGCACGATCCGCATCCCAGCCTCTTCCTCCTACTATCCACACTGTCGTCTCAGAGCTCAACGACCTCCAAGACCTCCTCTCACGCGCACCTGGCCCATTTTCATCACTCTGTCGAACCACCCCGCTCTTCCCTCCTTACATCAAGGTAACGTCCCACAACTCGACCCCCAGCCACCCGCGTAGCTCAACGATAGACTTCCTCTGCTTTCTCTCTCTCTCTCATATAGCTCGTAACCCTCAACCCCCCCACCTACCCACCAGCCGAGGATGCCTGCTTCACTGCCGACGTTAGCCCTAGAAACATGGTGTCAGATCTGGAACCAACTCCCACAGAACGACCTCGAGTGTGTAACTCGCGTCTGTTCTCTCCGGCGCACAGTCTCTCTTGCCCATCGCTCACTCTGGACCCATATCGAATTTGTGTGCCATCTCAGGACCATTCACTGTGCACAAAGCCTCTGCGCACGTGATTGCTTCCACCGAGACCGCCACAACCTCGAACAAGTCAAACAGTGGATCCGCCGCAGTGGCGATCTCGATTTCTCTCTCGACATCATCTTCCACCCCTGCCCGCAGTACTGTGACGACCTCGACTCGGTAGTCGGAACCTCCAGACTGCTCAGGGATCTCGGTTCTGGCCTTGGTCGCTTGATCGACGATAATATATTCCGACTCGTCTCTCTGCGCGCCAACTTGTCCTCCGTCCAATTTGCCTTGTCATTTCTTGGATATGTGCTGGAATTCCCTCATCTTTGCTCCCTTCACATCCACGCCATATTCCCACCGATCATTCAAGTACGAGCCTACGCCGCATGCCCCCTCTCATTTCCCATGCTCCAGACGTTCGCTGTGCACAGTGTCGTCACCTGGCTATCCAGTCAAACCATGGCAATGCTCCAAGATATCACCTGCACCCTTCATCGAGCCCAATGTTTCTTTGACATCATTCGCCGCTTCGATCGCCTACAAGTTCTTGTCGCAGACATGCCCCTCCACATGCCCGATCCACCAGAAGACGCCGAACTCATATTCGCATCCTTTCCTCCACACCTCCGCGTCATCGCCCTGAAAATCAGAACACCCGATTGGGTCCCTGTCGTGGTAGCCTTCCTCGAGCAGGCCACCCTGACGTCGGTCACCATACAATTGTCAGGGTCACCGTCGATATCGCTTGCCAGCGAGGGGCCCAAGGGCGGGGGGAAGGAGAACGAGCGCGGATAAAGCGGTAGATAGACCAGATCAAACCTAGGATACAAGGGGAGGGCCGGTGCCCGTATATATAGACGCCGATGCCGGCTCGGATCCGAAGTCCGCGAACACCTGCGCGGCGAACCAAGCCATCACCCATCACTCCTTGCCCCGCGTCGACCGCCGTGAGATCGCGAAGGGTGAGCGACTGCGGAGACGAGATCGTACGAGGTCGGCGATGTGCACGAGACGCACCGAGTTGGATCGCGAAGGGAGATCGTTCAACGACGCCCTCGAAGCGGTCGAGGGTCCAGACATCTCGCGGGTCTCCACGCGATTGGCCATGAGGGTCCTGAGGGGGTGCAGGCATACCGAAGTGCGAGCGAGGGGTCGCGGACATCGAGAGAGGCTTGCCGTTCGAGAGCCCGCGCCCCGAGGTTAAGTCCCCCCCCCCACTCACCTGCTCCCCATCTCTGAACTGAACGGGTCGCAGAGGTCGACGAAGAAGGACAGCGAGGTCGCGGTCGTGGCAGAATAGGTCAGCGACCTGTCGAGGCCTTCGAGGTACGCGGAGCGGTTCGCGGCGCGCGGGCGGGAGGTTCGAGGTGTGTCTTCGGGCCGTGAACTCCTTCTCGTACGGCCGGCTCCTGGGCGAGGCGCCGCTCCGTTCTGGGTCGCGTTGGGCGCGTCGCGATGGTCGAGCTGGAATGGCAGAGATCCTGGTGGGGCCAGCGGAGGAACGGAGACGAGGGCGCTGACAGGCGGGTGCGGGGAATGGGGGGAGCGAAGTGGTCCGAAGGAGCGGGGAGGGTATGGCAGGCCGAGGCCGAGAGCGGCAATAACCTCCAGAGAGCGCGAGGAGCTGGTAGAAAGGCGTCGTGGATGGGAAAAAGCTCCTCGAGCTCAACAACAATGCAGTTCCCATACGATGGAAGCATACGCACCGTTCCAGTCCGTCGCAACCGCTCTCTTCGCAGCTCTAGGCAATGTGGTACACCTCAACGCGATCCGCGAGTCGGCGTTCGTGCGCGTCGATGCGACTAGCGAAGGCATCCGACGCACCATCTCGATGCCCCGCCCTACCGTCACCTCGCCCATTGATGCTTTGCAACTCGTTATGCCATTCATCCGCCTGCGCTCGTTGAACCTCCCATGGGAGCTGTGTCATGCGCTCGCGCACTCGCCCGTCGACGAGTTACCAGTCCAGCACATTCGCCTCCTACTTGGCACCGACACACAGCCCTACGAACCAGACGCACGCCTGGCGACGCGTCCTCACTTCCCACAACTCTCTGGCCTCTCAATTGCCTCTCATGAACCCGGACGTTCGTATGCACTTCCCGATGTCTTGGTTCAATCCTTCCTTGCCAGCATCTCTATTCCCCCCGTCCCGTTGCAGCTTTTTGATGTATTGCTTGTCTGACCTGTCATGATTGCCCCCTTGTTCCACAAGTTCCTTCTTCCATCGCTCCTTTATTCCCCGAACTCCCCGCCTTTCTTCGTCGTCCCATAACCTCTAGTCGCTTGCCATCCATGTTCTTTTCTTGACCCAAGGCGCATAGCTTATCTACCCGCGCCTGTTCCGTGTGTTGGCACTGATTAACGTACGCAATGCAATCTTGACACCATTACGTTCCCGAACACCACCTTGTCTCTCACATTCTTAACACATGCATCCATCTATACTCGTCCGCCTTATTCTCCTACGGGCCCTCTATACGTTCCAATTCCTTTTCCAGCACACTATGCGCGCAGCATCCTCCTTAGCCGCCACCTTTGAACTGCCGTGACCCTCAGCTTCTTTCACCCCATCGACTGCCAGAGAACCTTACCCTGCCCCTCTATTCCAGGTAGAGTCCAGGTGGACCCTAGGTGGAAAAAATGAAAAAGTTAGTAAACACTAAACAAATACTAGTGGTACAAAAAATAAAGTTCAAACTCAGTCCACGGAGCGAGAAATGAAGATAACGTTCTACAAACCTAACCTAACCAAACCTAACCTAACCCAACCTAACCCAACCTAACCTAACCTAACCAACCTAACCTAACCTAACTTAACCTAACCTAACCTAACCCAACCTAACCTAACTGCTAATCAGCGTTTTTGGTGCAACTCCAGGTGGAATTCCGCCGGAGAACTGGTTAAGCTCCACAGCAAGTCCAGGTGGAGGAGTGGAATTCCACCTGGAGTCCACTTTGGGGTACCTCATCAAAAAATGATGGATTATGGTCCTAGATGTGTTTTTTGAACTTTTGTATTTTTCCACCTGGAGTCCACCTGGAGGTGGGGGGCAGAGTCACTTACAGGACTGCCAGCGCCTTAGCCCCCACTAGTCTGATAACAAAATACCCGCGACTCACCGAACACGTGCATCGTCCAGGTCAGCTTGTGGGAAGGGCCTGCGCTTTTGGCCCTGAAATCCAACTTGTGCTTGCGCAACTGCGACATCTCGTTCAACCTGCCGGAGCAAGCGCCTGCTCTCACAAGCCGCCCACGAGCAGGATAATTTGAAGGCTGCGGCGGCTTAGCTTGGAGGGTCGTCTCAGGTGAGTCGATCAGGTCTTTGATCCACTTTTCGAGGATAAGAGGCCCGAGCTCTCCATCCACTGCTCCCGCATATGCCTTGAAAACCGACGCCATCTCCGTCGACTTGGATACACCGTCCGCCACGTTGTTTCCGCAACGCAAACGTTCTCCCATGCCGTATTCCTTGGCCCATCGCGCGATGTTGTCGTCAGAGATCAATTGACCCATCTCTCCCTTCACGTCGTCATGTCGTGCTTCGACGTGCAGCACCCGAATGCCACACGCACCTCGATGGCCTCTTCCGTCAACTCAGAATCGCGACCCCAGACAGCCCGCATGATCGCATACTGGAGCGCAATCTCGCCAGTCTTTTGAAAACGGGTGTTACTTGGGATTTCTCCCATCAGTCCAAGGCTCGGATGCGTGAACACCGTGAGCAGCGCGTCTGTTAGCCCAATTAGTTCACTCGCTCCATCAAGCGATTTGCATGACCATTGCACACGCACCGGGCGACAATGCTGGCAGAGCAGGTTTCACTCGACATGCAGACATTAATGTGCGGTCTTGTGCGGGCAACCTTCGAAACGTCCGCCACGAGAAACCGTCCGTCCAGGACGGTCCCCGACACGGCCCTTTATTCAATTGGTCACCCACCTAGAACAGTAGATACAGCACCTCCCCCTTTCTGAGCATTCAAGTTGCGTACGACCCTCTGCGACAAGCCAATATACTATGAGTTCTCATATCACACGCCTCGAGGACACGCAAAGACCCAAGTAAGCACGAGAGCCACCAAAAACTACGATTCCGTCAGTTAATCACATATTACAGAATTCCCTCCTTCTCTCGAGCCTTCTTATCATCTTCTGCAAAAACCTCCTCGATCTCCACCTGCGCGCACTTGCCTCCTCCTTCTCTTGAGCCTTCTTATCATCTTCCGCAAAAACCTCCTCAATCTGCGCCAATCTGCGCGCACTCGCCTCCCGAGTAGCAGCCTTCCTGACCTCCTTGACTGTGATTTGGACAGGCTTGAACACGTTGGAAAGATCCAAGCCGTCGCCACCAGGCCCACGAGCCATGATCATAAGCCGTGTCCTTCTTTTCGATGACCTCTGTAGCGCCCGCCTACGATCGTCGACGGCCTTCTGTGCTTGCTTCTATACTGCCCAGTCAGTTCCGAGTTATTTACACACGACGCTGCATAAGACGCACTTTCACACGGGACCGGAGACGAATTGCAGTAAGATATTGGTCAAAACGAAGTTACCACGGAGTTTCAAAACGCGCCGCGCGCGTCGCGGCTCGCGCACACCCTCACTTGCATCCATCAATCCACAATCCCAGTCCAATGACGGCACAATTTCTCGTATATTTTCTCAAGGGCATCTGTCGCATTGCACCCTCACGCAGAATCGAGCAGTTCAGCGGGCTACAACTCCGGTCAAGCCACGAGACGTAGCGCGGCTTACAGTATATACTGAGTCCCGAGGTCAGCATAATGAAGGCACTCAAAGAGAAAATACCATGCTTACCTTGGCGTCGTTCCCAGCGTTGTGTAACGTCTCCGGCGCTACCAAAATACCCAGCCATGCGACCAGCGGGACGATGCCGATTTGACTGTTGAGGATGCAGTGGCTCATCGTGCGACCCGCGAAAAGTTCCTGTGTGTCGATCCACGCGACCAACTCGTTGCTCCATTCGCCGGACTGCCCCGACGCTTCCGGCAGCACATCATTAGCCATTTGCAGCCACATGCGCGAAAACCATTCAGTCACGCCCAGCGTCGCAAATTGAAATGCACCGAGTACTCACCGCCTTTCCATTTGCATATCGTGGCATACAATGAACAGCGGACCGCGCGACATGGCCTTCGCAGCGACGCCACGCAGCTCCTCGAACGCTTCCTCCTGTGGGAGGAGCCTGGATTGACCGAACACAAACGTCTTCTCCTGTACCGCAGGCGTCTGCCAGTCGATGTTTTCTTGAACGAAGATGTGGTAGTGACTGATATAATCCTTGCCCGCCTCGTACACGGCATACCCGATTTCCGTCAGCATCTTCCTGTCGAGCCATGAAGCCTCCAGGTCCACAGCCAGCCAGGTACCCCTGTTGCTGGCGTAATACTCGTGCGCATGACGAAAAGCGAGCTCCGCGAGAAGGAAAAATTCTTCGGTCCTATTCGCACGGGCGACTTGCCCCGCGCGCGAGATCCCAGGTACAAAGACGCTGAGTAGTGTAAGTGGTGGCTCGCGGGCGTCTTATGCTCACCCACTCCGAGTCTTCCATCACGCGAGTTGACTTGTTAAGCTATCCACCAAATTTGGTAAGACTTTGCGCCACACACTAGTGTAAACGTGTGCGCACCTTCTTGATCGCCGCCAGCTTGGTATCATCCTCGACGACGTAAACGCCCGGATTAATGCAAAGGTCGCGCGACCCGCTACCGCCAACCACGCTTGGGGAGACATGCTGTTTAAATTTGGGAATGACCAAGCTCCTGCCATCCATCCTGTCGGTGGTGGACAAAGGAGCACTGAATGCAACCCAGCAAATCGCAGCAACTTGAGTCCCGCTTAGATACGTGCGCCAGACGCCGTCTCGCCGAACGCCTGTAAAACATCATCAGTGAGACACCAGAGAAAGACATCGGCCCAGGAGTCCGTCTACCACAGAAAACGAACCTATGTAGAACAGAATTCCGCCATCGTCGGTCGATTACAGAGGATGAGTCGACAGGGGACAACTCGCGTACCGACCGCTCGGAGGATAAGCAAGTCTCTTTAACAGGGCGTGCAACTCCTCCCCAGCCTCTCTGGTATCGTGCAAGACCCCGTGGACGACGTCGTTGTATAGATAATACCGTTCCCCGTCGCTGTCAGACATCGCGAGGTCTGTGAATGCTTGGGCGACGATGACCTTGCCTGTACCCGGATGGAGGACGTGGTAGAGACGCGGAAAGGGGAGCCCGATCTTATCCGTGCTTTTATACCCGAATTCCCTTTTATCATCCCCTGTTGTGACGAGTCATCCGACAGTCAAAGCACTCCCCAAGCGAGGATGCTGACCATGTAGTTGGCGTCCTCGTTGTTCTCGTCGACCTCACTCGGGATGAGGTGCCACATCCGTCTCATGAGGATACTCCACACGGTTTGGATCTCAGCCTGAGAACGAGAGACCTGATCGTGAACGGGCTTCTCATCGACCATTGTGCTCCATTGGGGTCCGAATACACCGGCACTCGGAGCTGAGGCATGTGTTTGTGCTGGATGCCCTCGCACGCTCGATTGCGCGCGAACGTGGTTTTCTACGCCTGCGAGAGAGACCGGCAACTATTAAGTCGTGGCCTGCTCGCCGCAGAGCGCATTCCGGCCGCAAGGAGCTGCGCCGCTAGCAGCCAGCACGTTGACAAGCCCCAGCCAGCCCGTTCGCACCCTTGCGATCCCAACCGCCGCGGCTACGGGCGCATGATCCACACGAAGCGCCGCCAAGCGTCGAACGGCGCATCGACGTCCCCGTGCCCGTAGGCACCCTCAGGTGCACCGCGGGGGAATGTGAGCGAACGCTTGCTCGGCAGACCCGAACCGTTGAGCCCGTTGACTAGCTTCCGCGCGAGGCTCAATGCGACCTTCGGGATGTAGAGGAATTTGTCGTCGAACGGCGAAACGATGAACCTTGGTGTCGTTGGAGGGAAATGATTTCTTTCCATGTGAAGGGATGTACTCATCGTTCAAAGTGAAGGGGCCTTGTGGACGCGTTGGGATCGCATTGTTCGGTTCCGCTATGGCACGGTACTCACAGAGTAAAGGTCGAATCTTTGCGAACCCGAGTTCGTAAAGATGATGCAGGACATAATACTGCGTTGTGTAGCGGGGTGCACAGACTCGAGCAGGGGGCGGCGGAGGATGTCGCGCACGAGCAGCGGGCGCGAGTTGAAGGCGAGCGGCGGGCTGAAGTCAGCAGAACGAGGACGATGTTCACCAGCAGTGCGGACGCTCGGCGAGAAGCAGAGCATCGAGGGCTCGTTGGCAGAGTCGTGCAGCCTACGAACAGAGGCGTCGAGCTTAGCAACTCAAGGCACGACTGCGCGCCGCCGCAGCGCTGGGAGGGTGTGCCGAGGCACGAACGGCCGAGAGGACTAGGCAGAAGGAGTCCGAGGGACGCGTGAGCGGGCAAGGTCGGGATCGGCAAGAGGTGACGAACGCGCGACTGGGCATCGAGGATTGTCGGATGAGATCGCGCGAGATCGGCCTGCGCGCGTTGTGCAAGTGGCCGCGAGTGCAGTCTGCGAGCACATCGGAAAACGCGGCACGACCCATCCGTATGGGTGCATGTCGGGCGGGTGGGCGGCGAAGTCGCCCGCCGCGTGGGAAAATGACGTCGAGCAACATGGAAAGGAAGAAGAGTGTTTCACGTTTGCAGGCGCCACCGGATACGGCCGATCTCACCTCTCGTGCAAGGTGTCCGATGAGGATCGAACGAAACAGACGTCTTTGGCGGCACGACCCGCCATGAGGCTCAGGCTCAATCCCAAGTGGAACCCGCTCCCATTCCGGTCCTTGCTGGGCTGCACGGACGTCAGGACCGGCGTCACGCTCTCCGTTCTGTTTGCCCTGCTCAACAAAGTCCCCGGCGTGTACGGCGTCGTCAACGTCTTCACTGGCGGTTCGCTGGCCCAGCTCAGCCTCTATGTGTGCTACATTGGCGCGCTCGTCCCTTTCTCCTGGGGCCTGTATGCAGTCTCGTCCGAGAACAAGAAGCGCACGCTCTACTTCGCACAAATGTTGATGCTGGACCGCGTTGTTTTGACGACGTGGCCGGTGTTCTTTAGCGTGCGCTGGTGGGTATACAACCCGCCACGACGGCGGCCGCAAGGCGAGCTCGAAGACACGCAAATGTCACCCAGCCTCTCAACGACACAGAACTTGCACATGGGCGAGACTATACGCGGTCGCGAAGCGAAGCGTCGAAAAATACTTGGTGATTGCATGGCAGTGTGCAGGACGTACATTCGGGGCGGAATGGGCGCGTTGCGTGACGAGGTGACGTGTATAAGGGAAGAAAGGAGTTCTTATGTGTACAAGGCGCGGGCTAGATGATTCGAGAACAAGATTGTGGAAGAATTTCTTCGTACGCGAGCAAGGTTAATCGAGGGTTTGGTCTGATGGGCGGGAGAAGGGAGGATTTTGGCATGAGGGAAGCGAGAAAAACAGGCATGGGCATGACGGGGTGCAGGACGGCACAATCCAAGAAGACGAACAAGAAGAAGAAGAAGAACAAGAAGAGGAAGAGGAAGAAGCGTTGGAAGGAGCGAGGGGAAAAAACAAAGGAGCTATGAATGAGACAGTTCAGTCAGATAGTGTTGCCTGGGAGGGATCCAGCGCAACTTCTGTGAAAATGGACGACGCTCCTGAGCGCTCCTGAGCCGGCGTGAGCCGGAGAGCATGCCTGAGCGACATGCCTTCTCCTGATCCGGCCGGAGCACGGGTATCACCGCTTCTGAGCGCTGCCTGAGCGCTCCCTGAGCACGCCTGAGCACGCCTGAGCATGTCCAATACCGCAACGCTCTTCCCTTCCTTTCCTTCCCCCTCATTTTACTCAAGATAAAACAGACGCCAGACACAAAATGACAATAGAAGCAGGTCTATTAGTCTAGCAAAATTACAGAAGGAGAGCTGCCGCCTGCTAGCTGACGAGATGCCCTACCCATCCAACGAACGATGGAGACATCGAACGCTAGCTGCGGTGCAGGCCCTTGGTCGCGACGTCGAGCTTCCATTTATGAGAACCTGAACGGGTATGTCAGTCAAAGAGCGTGGGGAGGAAAGGAAGCACACATACCTCTGGGTGCCTTGCACCAGTGAGAGAACGCTTGCAACCTGCCGTGAAAAAATGTTGGTTAGTAAGAAGTGCAAGACCACCCAGCAGCGACCAGAGCAAGCAGAGCACGAGCAGCAGACTCTAGAGCGACCACATCCAGCCAATAGCCAGCAACCAGAGGTCGAGAACGTGAGCAACAGAGAGGCAGGACCAGCAAGCGAGCGACCGGGCGAGAGAAAAAAACAGACGCAGAGCAAAATGGCAGGCAAGAGCGTTCACAGCTGACGGAAAGACCAGAGGAGCGCGACGCCTCGTATCTTGATAGCACTTGAGGGACCCGGCGGGGCGGGGGCGCGCGGCGCTGGCGCGGGGCGCGCAGTCGTCAACCAAGTTAGGTTTAAGCTCCGCTCGGACCGAACCAGCACAACCCCGGCCAGCCGCCAGCCTTCCCACATGTCACATACAACCAGCATACAACCAGGTCCGGCTGCAAGTGCTTACCCCCTCCATCGCAAATTTTATTTAGTGTGAATTGGCAGTTCGCATCCGAGAGATAATCTTGGGCATTATGAATTCGTGAGGTACACCACTGGTGTACCAGCAATGACCGATCCTTCGAAGTGCATTTGTTAAGTTGAGCCGTGCTCTCGCGCTCAGGCGCTCCGCCGCTCCTGAGCCGCTCCTGAGCACGGCCGGAGCCGGAGAGCGCCGGATCATAGCCTGAGCTTGAACCGCGTGCTCCTGAGCGCGGCCATTTTTACAGAAGAACGTACCGTAAAGTAGAACGTACACATGAATGAAAACGAAGTAGCGTACTGTTCAGTACATGTCGAGTACGCCGGAGCGCCACATCGCGTCGTCGAGGGAGAACGCGGCGCGGGAGATGGGGCCGTGGACGTGCGACACAGCGCTTTCAAGAAGGCGGTGCGCGACGGGTTGCTCGAAATCGACTTCGACGAGTTGGAGAGATGCGCTGCGGCCGTTGGGCCTGTGGTACTGGCCGAGGCCCAATGCGAGGATGGCGACCCTGCGGGAATCGGCGTCGGGGATTGGCGTGTGCGAGGCAAACAGCGTGATTGACTTGAGCTCGCGACACGGGGCATAGACGCGCACTCTTGCCACGTCGGTGAGGTCGTCGTAATCGGATCCGGGTGTCCAGAATTGTCCCCCCCAGGCAAAATCGACGTGGAGATGGTGAAGCGAAGGAAACGACTCTTGGAGCTGGAGGAAGCCGTAGACAAGAGGCGCGTCGATGCACAGATACGTCAGGCGGCGCATAACATGCTGAGGAAGTTGGCCGAGTGGGAGAGGTTCTTCCAGAGGTTCATCTTCCTTGTAGACCTCGCTATCGAGGTAGTTGGCGTAGAGGAGGTGCCAGCGTCGATCAGCCGGGAGGACGTGGACGACGATGTTAACATATTCTTCTGATATGAGGCTGTCCTGGGGATAGTTTGGGTATGCCTGGTCGTTGAGGGTGAGGCGCATGAACAGGTGCGACGAGTCGTCGTTCCAGATGGGGTGGTTCCTGTCACGGCAGAGCACACCACACTCGCCGGGACTGGCGCTGAGGAGGGGAACTATGCGAGCAAGAACATGGGTGGTGCATTGACCAGACCAAATCTGGGGATCAGCCCAGAAGGCCGTCTGCCCTATATACACATCATGAGAACGCCGGAACGAGACTATCCCGGATCACCGTACTGCCTCGAGAGAGGTCGCCGATCTGAGCCGAGGCCCGCGATGTCCTCGAAGCCCGAAGTGGCTCGACGAATACCCCATAACCGAACTCGTCCCCACGAACCAGCGATCGAGCAGGCGTTGGACATACCGGGATATGCATCGAAGACTCCTCGAAGGACAATAGCCTCTCGTAGACCATCATAGAACCCCGAGCGCGCGAAGGGGCGAAGGTGCAGCGCGATCTGGTGCCGCTGCAGAGGTACATCGCGAGGTGGCGGCTCGTCGAAGTCCCAGGGATGTAGAGCGAGCGTGCGAAGGGCCTCGGAGAGGTGCTCTGAGGATATCCCGGATGACACAAAGTCGGGGGAGCGCCTATGTCGAGAGGGCAGTATTGAGGGGTACGGCTGGGGAGAGCGCGGACAGCGCTGCGAGCCAACGACACGGTATGCCGGCGCATACACGACATCCTAGAGATGAGAGAGGGTGGGCGAAGGTATCCCGGGTGCGAGAGATACGAGGGGATGTCGAGCGAGTGGTTCGAGATCGGACCGCGGGACCAGAGTCCGGATATGGGCGAACCGGCCGAGCGTGAGCCGCCGAGGCGCGACGGCGAGGGTCTCACCCTCTAGACGAGATGAGATCCTTTCCACGAGCAGATTCCGGGTCTGAGGTCGCCGAGGTGAGTCGTCGTCGTCGAGATAGGTCGAGTCGTCCCATAAAGGCAGCAGCGCATGATGGGGTGCGGGTGGGGCGCAAGTCTCACCCGCCAGATCGATCCGGCTCGCGATTCTGCATCCGTAGAGCCTAGGGACTAAGCGGGATAACGAGATTTGGGAAGGGCGAACTGAATGGGTAGGTGGGGGAGACTGCAAAGAGGCGAGACTTCGAGCGATGAGAGGTTGGAGCGTGCGAAGACCTCGAAAATCGCAACAGTTCCATCCCATCGGTTGGAGAGCGCCAATCGATGGGATGGCCGCGAGGTCGACGGAGCGCTCCACGAGATGACAGAGCCCTTGTTCTCCAAGGCTGCTGGTTTCGAGAATAAGGATGGCTCGGAGCGACGGGACAGAAAGATCGAGACTCTGCGGAATGTCGGCGACGACGCCGTCAGGCACAGTGTACTCCAGTCGCAGAGTGTTGAGCTTGGGGAAGTGAACGGGGATATGGATTGACGGGAAACGAGAATGAAATGAGATGGTTGCGTGGGAGGCGGAATTGAAGGCTGCGACGGGGTTCGAAGGTAGGGTAGAGTTATAAATTCGAACGGTGCGCAAAAGCGGGGCGGTGCTTTGGAAGAGGTCGTGGGGAATGGTCTGGGAGATGGGGGACTGGAAAGACATCGTCAAGCGACGCAGCCTAGGCGCGGATGCTCGACAAAGGGCCGCGTAGAGCTGAGCGCGCGATCGGTTTGGGAAGTCAAAATAGGCGTAGACGAGCGACGGCAGGGCGTCTGGGAGGATGTCAAAGAGCTGGGGAGAGAGCTCATCGAATAATCTTGATTTTCCCCAGATCGCTTCCTCCATACGGTCATTGTACTCCGCGTGTGGAGTGAACGGACCGAGGGTCAAGACCAGGGGAACTTCGAATCCTTTCTGGCGCTGGAGATTGTAGTGTAGGGCGATGTCGCACAGCGCGTCAAAGGCTTCTTGAAATTTAGACCCGAATGACACGCTGCGGCGGAGAACGAGCCCCGCGTCAATGGCGAGGGCATGAAACTTTTTGCACGCTCCGGCGACGCGCCAGAGGTCGTCGTCGTCGTCGACGTTGAGCAGGATCTTCGTGACGAGCTCGTTGGGCAGCTGGGAGGACGTATTGACGTGGGACATGATGGTGATGGTAATGAAGAGAGCAGATGTGGCGGCTAAGCGCGCGGTTGTAGAGTTTCAGGCGGAGATTTAAGTGGAGGCAAAGAGTAAATACCACCGACGATAGCGCTGGATCATGTTTTCTGTCATTCACCATACGAATTTCTCTGCTCAGGCGGGACTCAGGACAATTAATGGGCAGTCAAGCCACGCCTCGACGCCGCAGCCCGCAACCGAGCGGTGGTGACTCGCGCGGTGAAGGCCTTCAGCGCGTTTCCTGTTACTGGCAGTATGTCTTTGAGCCGACACTCGTGGCTATTGTTGATGTAATTCTCAGAGCACATGAGACCATGGCGTTCGTCAACGGCCCGCGGACTCTGACTTTTCATCTGGCGGTCAAGACGGTCCTGGACTCGAGTCTGTTGGTTCTGAGCGGTACTGCAGATGACGCACAGACATATCGGCTGGGCATTTAGGATACCTTAAAGACGACCTGGGACGAGGAATTGAGAGAGAAGAGCAGTTGTTACTATATGAACGGACTGTGATATCCCGGAACCATTACGCCACCGAGTGGAGTGCGGCGCTCCACTTGGACAGCTGTCAAAGACGTGTCAGAGACCTGTCAGAGGGATGCTCATGATATTGTCCCGCAGTGATGGCAGAGCCGTCTTCAGCCTGGTTCAGCTGACGCGCTCACACACATTCAAACTTCATTGAATAAGGGAATCTGCTTTGGCTGACGGGTCGGTCGTCTTTCCCAAGCACAGAGTGTCACTGAGTGGTCCCATTTCGCACAGTCCATACGCACTCAATCGCTCGTCCAACGATACATACTAGCGGCCGGCTACAGCTTCCAGCGTCGTGTGAGGGTGACTGTACAGAGTAACAGAGCAAGCAAGCGCTTGCCTGCCTCGCCTGCGTCTCCAAAGATGCCGTCTCCAAAGATGCGTCAGGAGCGAAGGAAGTCGACATTAGCAGAACCATAAAGAGTCAACAATAATACGCCACCGAGACTGCCCATGGTACCGGTGAGGTCCCTGCTGTGCGGTAGGAAATCTCGTTGTTCTGCGACGCGCCTTTTCCGCGCAAGCCGGGGACGGAAGGTTCGAGAATGCGATCGAAGCGCGTCGAGGCGCGCGGGATCAAACGGGATCAGTGGGCGATGGTGGCGGTGCACCCGCGTCCTGGTTCGGTGACGCGCGGGCGGCGCGCGGTCGCCTTCGCCCGTTGTGCATCGACCACCACGCCCCCGCCCCGCGAATGCGCCACAGCCACGCCGCCCGCGCTCTTATACCCCCGCACAACCCCGCCCGCGCCCGCACGCACCCGCACCCTGGCTGCGCAGCCCGCCACCACGCACGACGACGCGCCCGACGCTGCCCGTGAGCCTGCCCGCGACGCCCGGGCCGGCTCCGACCCCGACGACGAGTACGAGTACGACTCTGACGACAGCGACGACACCGTGCGCCCCGCGAAGGGCGCCTGGCCCGATGGCGACAGCGGTACGTGCTCTGCGCGTCTAAGGGCTGGCTTCCAGCTCACTGGCTGCAGACGAGCCGACCGGCGTGCAGGATCGCCGCCCGTACGTTCCGGGCATCGGCAAGGACGCCGACGCCGTCTGCCCGATTAGGGTCCGCGTCGCGTGCGGCTGGGGCGCGGACGACGACGACGACGACGAGCCAGGTGCGCGCAGGCTTGCGCGTTCAGCCCCTATTCGCTGACCGTCCGGAAAGTCGAGCACGCGGGCGACTCTGGCTGGCATGTCGCGAGCGGGAACGACGGCAGCGAGCCGCATATGGTTCCTATTTGCGTTGGCTCGGGCTGGGACGACGACGACGACGACGAAGCAGGTGCGCAGATGCCTATTTTTATAGCAGACATACTGACTCTCGTAATAGGCCCCTCTGACCGTTTCGAGGCTCGCCGCACCAGGACCTGGAAGGGCGTACGTCTGCCCGAGGCTGGCGCGTTGTCCGCCTCAGCTTGGAACGAGGAAGCTGCAGGTACGCGCGCCTCAGATTCTCCGTCATTTGCTCATTCTCCAGCTCCAGCTTCAGCACCTCCGCGGACCGGTCCAACGGACCCTGTCGATGCCAACGACAACTGGGAACTCGACCTGCCGTCGTGGAACGACGGCGCTGAGGATCCCTTGCAGTATACATGGCGTGCAGACGAACGAGATGATGCTCAGGGTGAGTTTCCTTGTACGACCACAGCGTTATCTGACTGGCTCAAAGCAGATGACGCCGCTGGCTTTTGGAACGATGATAATGTATCTGGCTGGGCGGCAGCCTCGCCGGTCAACGAAGTCGATGACGCGACACCTAACGAACAACACGGTGCGCCCGCTCTCATGTCTTCAGTCCACAAGTAACTCATGCGCGTAGATGACACCTCGGACGGATGGGGCCCACTCCCGCAAGACACGCTGGTCGACTGGCTCGCGGACACCGCGTCGGCCGGCGCGCCGGACGGCTGGTCCGCGTGGGGCGGCGCGGCGGAGAACGACTGGGCCGCGACGCCCGAGGAAGTCGCCGCCGCTGAGGCTGCTGCTGCTTCCGACACGACGAGCGAAGAGGACGATCTGAATACCCGTAGCGCGCCATGGGACGAGGAGTACCCCGCGATGCTGCCGCCGCTGCAGGTGCGCAGGCGTGGGAGAGGGGGAGGGGGAGGGGAGAATTGGTGCTGATGACAGGATGCGCGCACAGGTCGTCATCCCGGGCGAGCCGAGCGGCGTCGACCCGCCCTCGCCGCCGCCGCCGGCTGAGGAGCTGGCGCTTCCGAGTCGGCCGCCGTCCGTTGTGTGGAAGGACCCCGAGGAAACGCAGGTGTATTCGCCGTCTTATGTACGTTCTTTTCCCAGTTCCCCCTCCTCTCCCCTCCTCTCTCCGCTCTTCTCTTCTCTACTTCCATTCAGTATTCCCTCATTGCTCGCTGTACCGTTCGCTCGTCCCGTACGCCCTCCCCGTTCTCGCACTTCTCTTCGCTCGTCCCGCGCACTCCCCTCCGCTCGTCCCGCGCACTCTCTTTCACTCGTCCCGCGCACTCCCCATCGCTCGTCCCTCTCCTCTCGCGCTCGCTCGTCCCTCTCCTTCCGCGTTCGCTCGTTCCTCGCTCACCGGCGCCGCAGGAGCCCATCGCGATCAACCTGCCCCGCGACCTGACGTTCCACCACCCGCTGCGGCCGCACATCCGCGCGCTCGTCGCGCTCGACGGCACGCTGCTCCCGCCGCGCGAGCTTGCGGTCACGCTGCGCGTCGTGCCGCCCCCGCCGCGCGCGCCGCTGCGGTTTTTTAACGCTGAAGGCGCACGGTTCCTCGGGCTCGACGCTCAGGGGGAAGCTTTCCTCGGACACGGGCTCGACGCGCAAGGATTCGACATGCAGGGACTCGACGCACAAGCCGGGCTCGACGCTCGGGCACTCGACGCTCACGATCTCGACGCAGCAGACTTCTCCCCCCTCACCGCATCCCACCTCTCATCCCTCCTCCACACAACACGCACCCGCCACCCCTGGACCGCCTCCTACCCGCACGCGCACCTCCGCATCTCGCACATCCCCGGCGGGCTGCACCTGCACGCGAGCCTCCCGCGCGGGCTGATGGCGCGCGCGACCGAGCGCGAGTTCGAGCTCGCCGTAAGCGTCGTCGGGCCCGAGGGCGCGCGGGCCGAGGCTTCTGTAAGGTTTAGCGTGAGTTGTCTACGGATGGGGGAATTCGAGGGGGTGGGGGCTGGGTAGCGGGTGGGGGTGGGGTTGAGGGGTGTGGGGGTGTGGGGTTGACTGGTTAGCTTGAGGCGGCGCTGGTTGGTTAGCTTGAGGCGGCATTGCTTCAGTTGCCTTGCGGGGTGTAGGACGGTGGATGGTTGACGGCCGTGTATTTTTGCTGTAGACGCAACTCAACTGATGTGTGTAATGCTCCGATTGGAGTGTGTGTAGTGTAATCTCTATGTAATTCTTGTTACTGCGGATGATAGCGAGATGTAATTTCTGTTACCGCGGAGGAGTGCAGGATGGGAGAGCAAGAAAGTGGGACATGTAGCAAGAAATGCGCCTGGACGCCAAGTCCGTAGAGCAGCCGCGTCACTCCTAGGCGTAGGGGACGCTGTAGTCGTTGGTGGCAACATTGTGGAGGCTCAGAGTCCCCTGGTACGATGCAGGGTGAGTACGGATACAGCGTGCGCGCAGAAAGGGCCCTCACCAGCAATCCGAACTGGTTCAACGCCTCGCGTTCCGTCTGCAAAAACGCGACCTGCGCCTTAAGGAGCGCGTTCTCGCTCTCCAGATGCTTGACGTGCTGCAGCAGCGCGTCGACGTGCTCGCGGAGGATGGGCGCCGCCGAGCGGCCGTCCGGCGCGCTCGGGCGCACGCACTGTGGTGACGGGACGTTCAACACTGTGGAAGTGGGGCACGACGCGAGATGACGTGCCTCGTCTCCCTTCTTGGCGCACTCGCCGCAGCCCGCGGCGTTCGTGTCGCATTTTCGCTTCCTGCATCCGAGGTCAACGGTCGACTGGGACTCAGTTGGGGAACCTGAGGACGTACAGTGCGTGGCACCGGACACAGGCCCTCGTCACGTGCTTGGTGTTCCTCCCCGAGGACGCTGAGCTCATTACGAGGTCAATGGCTGATGGATTTTTCTTCGGTTGAGGAGAAGTTGGGCGAAGGCCGTGGATCCAAATAGTGGTTCCGATGTCAGCCGGTTGTTGCAACTCAGTCGTCGGCGACTCGTCGCCACCTCAGGTCTCACTAATGATCTTACGACTCGAGACGGCGTGGATGTCAGCCAGCTCAAGGCGCGTTATGTATTGAATTATAATGGGGAAAAATTTGGGTCGGCAACAACTAGATACATGAGTAACTCTCGAGTGCAGGATAACTTGGTTATTCGATACTGTACTGTAGTAGCAAGGGACGGGAAACCGTTCTAAGAAGCCTGACGCACACCCTAAAATCTTTGTGCTCACCGTAACGCCAGTGCACGCGAGATAAATACCAATGACCACGTGTGGTTTTGCGTTCTCAACCGCGATTGTGGCGGAGTTGACCGTTCAGAAGGCTTTGCTTCCATAATCCCGGAACGCGGCAATTCCCGCCGCTCTTCCTTCTACCGCCACGTCCACGCACCGAGCGCTGCCCGAATGGTCGCCATAACATCTCTTATTGAACGGTGCTCGCTGCCTTTTGAGGTTCTGCACATTGTGCTCGGATTCCTCTCGCAATCCGAGCTACGTACGGCAGCCGCAGCATCCCGGGCGTTTCGTGACGCAGCCAGACAAGCCGGCCTTTATCTTTCTTGCAGTATTACGTGGACTTCCCGAAACTTTGCCGTAGACGGGTGCTTGGAGGTGGTGAAATATGCCAAGCAGAACAACTGGCGCCTGGGTCTCAAGGTTGCCTGTGCAAGTGATGACCATATTCCGGACACTCTCGAGGAAATGGAGGCCGATTTCCCTGAATTCGACGAAGACCCTCTCGGAGACGATGCCGTTGCTGGTCTTTCTGCGGATCTCGCTTCCGGACTACTTTCGCTGTGGCATCGACGCCGCGCTTTGTCTCCCGGCGCCACACTTGCGCGACTTCGAGATTCATGAAGACAGACTCATGCGAATTCTACGTACTACGCCTGCCACCGCTCTCCCCACCGCTCTCTTCGCTGGCAACGCGCCGAAATTGCGACGCGTGTCGCTCGAACACGTCACTCTCAGCTCAGAGCCGGTCTCGGCGTTCCGTCGCGTCTCGCACTGCTCTCTACGATACGAAGACGTCATCCCCTCCATCAAACTGGCGAGCTATTTCCCAGAACTCAAGAGCTTGTCGATCGACTATTGGCTGGAATACGGCCACAAGCCCGTACCATCGGGGAACCTGTCCGGCCTCTCTCTATCGACGCTTACTCTCATCTCAAACACAGAAGATCTGCGAATCCAAGTGGCCCGCGACGTCGACGTCGCCGCCATCCCGACGATCGAGCTCCGGCGCCACGGCCACCCGCCGGCGTGCACGTGGGACTGGGCGATGCGCCCAGACGAATGCGCAGAGCTTGAGGCGACGATCACGGGCGCACAGGTCACGGACTACTGTCACAGCAAGAACGTGGACATCGTCCTCTCCTCTCCGCGTCGCCCCGGCTGGCGCCGCGCGTTCTTCGTGCGGCCCCGGGATCTGGACCGGCAGCGCGCGCTGCTCGGCCAGGGCGCCGGGCTCGTCTCCCTCTGCGTCGATAACACCGTCCTCGCCGGGTTCCTCAGCAGCCGCATCTCGTGTCCCGTGCTGCGCGCGTTCCGCGTCATCCTGCGCCCCGGGAGCCGCTACGCCGCGATGATCTGGCCGCCGGCCTGGGAAAGCGTGTTCGACGACGACTATGGCGGGCCGGCGCGCGCGGTCTACAGCGTGCCCTGCCCGCAGCTCGACACGCTCGAGATCGTGTGCGCCGCGCCGCCCATGCAAGTGAAGCTGAGCGAGATCGCCCAGCTGGGCGAGGGCCTCGGACAGCTGACGCGCCAGGACGGCCGGCGGGCGCAGCTCGTCTTGCGCGGGGTCTCGCTATACGCGCCGACCCTGGACCTGATGTTCTCGTCTGTGAAGGAGCTCTCTCCGCAGATAGTCTCATAGAATACAACGTACTTTGTCTACTACATAGTCATTGCACCATGCAGTTTGCACTTGATGGAAGGCTCTGCCTCTCTTGATGTCCGCAGGCGGTGTTCGTGCTCATGCTCGAATCGGTCAATTTGGATCAGCTCCAGGGAAATGGCGCTGAAATATGTAACATCTCAGATAATAATGAAAGAGCACCCTTCCAGTTCACTCACCATCCACAAATACAAATCCCGGCAAATAACAGTGGTCGCTACAAAGCGCTGAATAGTGATGAAACATACCCACGTTTTGCATCGGGGACCTTGAAATATGCATGAAACGGGCGGCACAGGGGTGTTCAACGCTCACGCTTCCAAAATTGAACACCTTTGTGCCGCCCGTGTGATGCCGGGGCCGGGACACGGCTGTTTCCGCCTCTCTTTCTGCTCCGGTTCTCTTTCGAAGACTGCTTTTCCTACTACAGCGCTCGACTTGCCTCGAATACGGATGTCCAAGAAACGCCATTGCGCCCCGGTACTGCTCCCAGAACGGCGCACGCTGCCTTTCGACGTGTTGCACGTTTTGCTCGCATTTCTCTCGCAGTCCGACCTTCGCGCGGCAGCCGGAGTATCCCGGACGTTCCGGGCGGCAGCCAAACAGGCAGGACTCTACATACACCGACAAATCCAGTGGTTTAGACCCAGCGGCGTCAAGAAGGATATCGACCTGTTTCTGGAGGTGCTGGACTATGCCAAGATAGAGGGATGCCGCCTCAGTCTCGACATGGGATGTGCCGGGCCCTTCCCAGTGTCTGCTGCGCGCATGGAGGCTGTCTTTCCGAAGTTCCGCGATCTCGTCAAGCTGCTCGCGACGTGCGTCGCGAAGGCCTTGCCGTTCCTGGTCTTTCTCCGCATTTCGGTCCCGGGTTACTTTCGCCCCGAGCTCGACGCCGCACTCTGTCTCGCAGCACCGCATCTCCATACGTTCGAAATTAATGCCCATGGTGCAGATGCAAAGCCTCGCTGGCCACGCCATGTGCCTCTCCCCGCGGCTCTGTTTGCGGGCACGGCGCCGAAGTTGCGGCGCGTCTCGGTGGAAAATATCGCTCTGGGATCCCTCCCTCTCCCCACTTTTGCACGTGTGCACCGCGTGATCCTACGATACAACGACGCCTTCCCCGTCATGAACATCGCATACCACTTCCCGACGCTAACAAACTTGACCGTCGACTATGTCCAGGAACACGGCAACGATCCCGTGCCTTCGGGGAACTTCTCCGGTCTTTCTCTCACGTCGCTTTCCGTCGAGTCGAACGAGGAGCAGCTGCGTTCTCGTGTCTCACAGGAGTTAGACCTCGCCGTACTCCCTTCGTTCACGTTCCATCGCGATGCCTACATCGACGGATGCAAGTGGGACTGGACCATGCGGGCGGAAGAATGCGCGGAGCTGGCGGCCTCGATCACCGGCGACTCAAAAACTGCTAACTCGGACCCCGAGGACGTGACCATCGCCATTTCATCTGGGCACCGCCCGGGCTGGCATCGCGCGTTCCATCTGCTCGCGTGGGATCTCGACCAGCCGCACCCTCTGCTGCGCCAGGGCACCGGGCTCGTCGCGCTCGCCATCGAGAACAAGTTCCTCACGGGCCTGCTCGAGAGCGGCGTGTCGTTCCCGGTGCTGCGCGAGTTCCAGGTCGACCTGCGCGCGCGCGGCCGGTACGCCACGATGATCTGGCCTGTCGCGTGGGGCGTCAGACTCGACGAGGACCACGGCGGGGCGTCTCGCACGGGGTACAGCGTGCCATGCCTGACTCTCGAGACGATGACGATCGCCGCCGCCGCCGGGGCGCACACGCAGGTCAAGCTGAGCGAGGTCGCGCAGCTGGCTCAGGCGCTTGGGCAGCGCAAGCGCAAGGACGCCAAGCGGGCGCGGCTCGTTCTGCGCGGGGTCTCGCTCCAGGTGCCCACTTTGGACCAGCTCTTCTCGTCTGTGCAGGAGACAGCGTAATAGAAGTCGGTTCGCGACACGTATCTGCCCACGAAAAACGTCCGATAGAGAGCCTCTGGCGCGAGAATTCCTGATTTCATCATACGTGGATACGCCCCGCATCAGCGTCGACGAACTGGAGGGTCGGCATCGCGAGCTTGCTCTGGCTCGTGCCGGTGCGGCCAATCCTTCACGCCCGCAAAGCTGAAGTTCACTCCGAGTCCAGTCTGGATATATGGTTGTTGGGAGACGTTCTCTGGTACATTACATCATGTTTGTGTCGCTGCGGCCCACGCAACTTATCCATCAGTCTCGTCGATGAATGCATTTGCAGTGGGAGCCCGGCCGAGTCGCCCGTGAGTTTCCTGTCACCTGTACTCCCACAACCGGCCGACAACGCTTATTTCTGATAGCCTTTATTTTGCCCTTCTTCCACGCGTGTTGGTGCTGAGGAAGCCGCATATCGTTCTGAATGTGACGCGGCGCCGAGTTGCCGGACAGCGTTGTTGAAATTCCACGGGCAGTTGTTCTCCCCGGCGGCAGCCCATACTCGCAAGTCCAAGCGTGCTAATAGTAATAGCGATAGCTCACAACATCTCCTGGTACGATGGCCCTGAGTAGAGGTACGGGACGGCCAATGGCATCCGTTTCTCGTCCGTACTGAACCTTCACTGGCAGGTTCTCAAAAAATAATACGATCCTCCGAGGCTCGACAGCCTGCACCAATCAATGCTCTGGCCGCTCGCATTGGGCATCAAGCTCGCTGAGAAGGACGGCGGGGTGGCTCGACCGGTATACAACGAGCCTCCTCAGTCAGATTGGGATTATCTTTTCAGGTCTGTAGACCAATCAGGGTTATCTTATTGAGGTTGTAGACCATGTGTATGTCAAATGAGACCAAGCGAGAATAATCCCGGAGAGAGAGGCAATGAGATATATTGAGATAAAATACGACAAGGGCGCGCGCGATAAATCGGGATAAATGACGCACGGGGTATATCGGGATAAAATGGTGAGTTGTGCAGCGAGTGAGGTGAAAGGGAGGAAGGGAGGGAGGGGCAGAACCAACCAGTTAGAAAACGGCAAGTTGAGTAGTGCGAAGCGCCACGCACAGTGTACACGATGCCAGGTAAGTAAACTTCGCTTAGAAATCCGGGAAAATACCGCGCGGACACCGCCACGAATGTGGCGGCCTCGGAGAGCGTTTTTGGTGATGCTGCAAGCTGCAAGAACGCCTGAAGACTCGCCCGTACCGCGGCATGGTGTCGTGACAGCAAGGGCGGCGGCCTGGCGGGGCCCGGGCACGCGGGTGAGAGGTAGGAGGGAAAGGCACCTGTGCGGAGAGCGAAGTCGTGTTCCGTCTTGCGTCCGTGCCACAATGTTAAATTGTGGCAACTCACGCATCCGTCGACGTCGATCAGAGTCTTCGCAGATGTGAATCGATATGCTCCTCGCGTCTTGCGCGCTATGTTGACCCCCGTGTCGTCCCACTCGTCGTCGATATTCGATAATGTTGAACGTGCACCGTGCACGGCGGCGCACGATACCCAGCAACACATCGTGGGGCCACTACGCTGCGCTCGCTGGACGTTCGCCTGAGCTGTACCGCATGCATGGGCCCGTAGCCGTCGTTGCTAACTGCGTGCCTCCATTCGTCTGTTCAGGTCTATTGGGCCTCGTACAAATGGCTAATATGAGATGGCCATCGGCCATGTAAGCGAGGTCCTGAGTGCACAAGGACGCCCAATTTGAGGTTAGTTATACAAGTGTTCGCAATAAGCGCCGGTGAGCACGGAGAAATCAGACTACCGAGGTGGTCTGCGGCGCTTGCGGACCTATTTCAAACTTCACCGCTTGCGCATAGCCCACGAACTCAGCCGAGGACAATGAAAGGGTCTCGAGGTCTAGGACCTCAAAAGAATTATCTCGGGAGGTCTACAGACTACCAAAAGATAATCCCGATTGACTGAGGTAGTTGATACAACGTACCTTGCCCTCGCCTCGAGACGATGGTCATTGCGTCACCGCTCGGGTCGCACATGCAGGTCGGATTGGAGGAGGTTGGGCTTCTGGGTGACGCTCTCGGGCAGCTCAAGCGCCTGGGAGTCCAGCGGGCGCGTCTTGTTCTCTGCGGGGTATCGCTCACAGTGCCAACCCTGGACCAGATGTTCTCGTCTGTGCAGCAACTCGCACCGCAGACAGCGTCATAGAGCGTTGGATTTATACGTTGAGAAGCGTGATCATGCACTGTTTAAACATGTCGTTGCATAGAGGAGATTGCAACTCTGCGTCTATCTGCGTTTCTCCGGGGAGTTGAGCTTCTGTGCTCTCAGAGCCTCTCTAGCAGGACAATACCTCTACGGAGACGCCAACGTTGTCAGTAATTGCTGTAGTATCTACGACGCCTCACGCGATAGCTACCGGGCTTGAGCTGCGCGCCTAGAGACTTTACCTGTGCATCCGAGTCGGGTCTGGATGTATGCCTGCTTGACAGGACTTTTATCCTGCCGGCACAGCAGTCAAACCCCCGATCGGTTCGGATTTTCGGGTGGACATCCTTCTCAACGCCTCGAACATGTGAGATCAAAACGTAGGAGATGCCTCGTGTAGGATGCGGGCGGCCTGGCGCTCACACCTCAATGCAGCGCCGAGATCTCCCAGGGACGGCGACTGCTTCGGTTGGCATGCCCTGAGGGACCGGTCTTGGCAAAGGATAAGCGCGACGCTGGCGCCGGAGATCGGCAGTGCGCTCAGGGTCTGACCGGGCAGCGTGCCCGGCCCCGGTATATAAACTCCATAGCAAAAGGTAGCGTCTATCATTCCCATTTTCATCTTCGCGCTACGCCCCTTGCTTACCGTTCTTATATTCGCTATTATTTACTTTCTTCCTATGCGACCAGCGTCATTTGTGGCGCTTTCCGCCGTGATTTTCGTATCCGCTGCACACGCTCTCCCTTCGAATGGCACACTCCCAGTCACCGCGGACGACGATGAATGGGTGAGTATATGCGGTACTCCCCTGGCTGAGAAAGAGTGCTCATTCGCATACGAATACGTAGGCTCTGCGGCCGCGCACCATGCTGGCGTTCAACGAGTTGGACATGCGCGACGACTGCTTCGGAGTGAGGATGCGTTCTCTGGGCACCGCGTGGGGTACTCCCCATCCCCGCTTGCCTGGCCTGCGCGACCAGGTGGGGCCACCCGAGTGCGAGCAATACGCCGCGAGCAAGGCGAAGACAGGCTTGTACTACAAACCGCTCCCGGAGATGGTCAAGTCGACGACCAAGATACCGGGAGACACATCTCTGGTGTGGAAGACGCAGAAAGACATCCAGCTGGCCAACGTGCGTCTCCCGTGTCCGGACATATGGAGCGCACCGCTGACGTCCTCACCAGGCCGGGCTCGTCGGGGCATACACCTGCGACCATGTCCTCGAGATAAGCATGGTTCTCGACGTTCTTCATGCTTCCGGCGGCGTCTGCCAGACCGCGGAGGCGAGGTACAACGCCGGCGCGTCCGATAGCGCAAAGCAAGTCATCCAGCGCGACATGCAGAAGAAGATCATGAAGATTCGCGATATCGTCAACAACAAACCCAACCTAATATTCTTCCAGTGAGCACATCATGGCGGTGTGAAGCGCGGGCGTCGTGTTCAACCAATTGCAGAGGGCGCATCGAGGATATCAAGACGCAGAACAAGGTTAACTTCAACCGCGGCAACGAGATACGTGCGGGCTCGAGCGACATGGACTACATGGCCGTGGCGGACTACCTGTTGCGAAAGACCGAGGTGCAGGGCGTTGCCGATAGGATCGACGCAAAGATCACGGAGCTCTTCGGCGAGGACGTCGCGAAGGCGGCGAGCATGAGCCAGTACTGGAAGGACTATATCCGGTTCACGCAGCGCGTCGAAAACATCGTGGAGCAGTCCATCAGGGACCAGGTCAAGAAGAAGAAGCAAGAGGAAGAGGAGGCGAAGAAGTGCGTCCTTCATATGTCCCGGACGATAACGTAGCTTATGGGATGCAGAGCGCAGCAGCAGTGCCCTCCAAAGCCCGGTGGCCCCAGTGGACCATGGGGCCAGCCGCGCCCGCCGTGGGGCAAGCCACCTGTCGGACAGACCGGCGGTGCGTCAGGCTCGACGGGCGGCAAGTCGCTGGCCCCGATTGCTCGCCGCGTCGCAGGGCGCCAGCGTCTGCACCGGCGCGCGCCAGCCGTCCGCGGCGCGTCGCGCTCGGGCCCGCACGCGCCGCCCGCGCGCTCGTGTCCTCTGCCGGGCCAGCAACCGAAGCCTGTCGTGCCGCGCAGCCAGATGCAGATCAAGCCCGCGCCCGCGACGCGTCCGCGCGTGCCAGTGCAGAAGCCCGCAGTCAAGCCGGCGCCCGCGAAGAAGGTCGTCGCGCGCCCCGCAGTGCGTAATCTGCCCGCGCTCGTTGGAGTTGCGTCGCTGACCCGCACGCACTCGCGACAGAACCGTCCGCGCCGCGAGATCGGCAAGCCCGCGCCGCCCAAGAAGCGCGTGACGCCAAAGAAGCAGCCCAAGCGCGCGCCCAAGCCGCCGAACAAGCCTAAGGGAAAGCCGAGGCCTCGCCGGCGCAAGTAAGGGAGACGTGGTGTCGTTGTTGATCTCGGATAGACCTTTGAATACGCTATAATACCTTTATTTATCTCGTCCATTTCATGGTACCGAGAAAACAGCGAGCGCGCCCGGGTCTGGAGGTGGCTGCGCGACGGAGCGGGAAGAGGAACTCTGACGGAGTTTGATCAGGGCTCTTCTGAGTACGATCGGGAATGCCACGCACATCCCATTCATCTTATCACGCTATCTCACGCGTCCCGCGCTCCTCGTCCCGCTGAGCGCCATCTGTGGAAGCCGGGTCGATCGTCGACACCGAAATCGGTTTCTCCGCAGCAGCGCGGAGGTTGATGATGATGCGGCACGCGAGGCAGGTGTAGATGATTCGTTCGGTGCTGATATAGGAGTCGCAGATCAGCTACGTCTCGCGGGACCATCTCGCATTCAGCCCACCCGTAGAGCAGCATGCGGTATTGGACCTAGCGTCGACCATCAGCTTCCACAGTCCGTCCCCGTTGTGATACTCTCACCGGCACCAGAAGCGTCACAATGAGATTTGCCAATGCGAACGCTTAGACGACGTAAGTCCCCTGACTGAAAGAGCCTGCAGACCGACCTAATATGAGACTAAAGTAGGTAAATGCTGCGAGGCATCCTTGTCAATGGCCACGAGACCGTGACAGAGATTGTTCGGACGGACCATCACGATACAGCGACGCAGTCAGGCTGGGAGCTGTGCGTCCCAGCGGTCCACCACCTAAACGAGCCTTTGCCGCGCGCTCCTGGAGATACTTGAACACCGTGAGACAGATAAGAACTGCGTTCTTGTTACAGATGTACGATTTGCGCGCTGAGACGGACGCACCGATGTCATAGGCGCAGAGTAACACCCAACCCACGTATAGGTGGTTGTGGGAGGTAACAACCGAGCAGCCCCTAGCGTGCGGGAGTCTAGTGCTGCTCGCAACAACTGCATTTGGTGAGCACAAAAGCACAGTAACCAGGGCCGGTCAGCCATGCCTGTTGTTTTGGACATATATTCGGCGCTCAGATAGAGGTGGTTACCGACGACGATGACCGAAACCGATGATAGACACCATATGAGCACGCGGGACCCGTTCCAAACGGCCCATGTCCGCAACACAATGATCCCCGCGACATATGAGTCCCTATCGAGAACAGGTTTGGGCACTCGCCTTGCCCTAAGATCACTCCTATACCGATCGAGACTGCAGAATAGGATGTCATTGGCCGGCGTCGCTCTGACGGCGAACTTGATGACGCACAGCACGCATAGCCGGACAGAATTCTGCACTGCAAGCTGCTAGGATACCCGAACAGAACTACTTCCTAGTCAATGAAGAGCCTCGGGAGAAAGGGCTGCGGCATTCTACTCACATATCATCTGGATGCAGATCTCCGGTGTATCGGCTCGCGTAGTAGAGAATCGTCGCCGGCCCGCATCCAGACGGCCAAATGAGCTTGACCTCGTCAGAAAGCGTGATGAGAAACTCGTAGAGCTGTTCAGAGCGGTCAGTCATGTACGAAACGCGGGCAGTGCCCATGGAATGACGTACGAAGATCGCAGCATTGCATGCTGCGCAGATGGGTAGTCAGAGAGCGTCCCCAATTGACGGTAGGCGTACAGAAAACAGCCTGATAACAATAAGCACTGCGCATATACTACTAATAAAAGGGGGGATAGTACCGCATACGCATTGACGACCGCAAGACCCGACGCGAGTTGAACGATGTTCATCAATAGGCGTCTCGACCGGTTTGCTGCCTCGAGGGGCGGCTATATAGTCCGCCGCCTCAGCGCGCAAATGCGCACATAGCCCGATATCCCACATCGCAAGGGACAGGACATCCTCGTTTCCCTGGGATGGCAGCTGTCCAACAATTGAAGCAGCGCCAGGGAGCCAAGTATTCAGGTTCTGGAAATCATGCAACAGTTTCAGCCTCCCGGACGGAGCAAACGTACGCCGCCTCCCATTCAACGGAAGTTGACGCCACCTGTCTGGTACAGGGGACAGCGGCTCTGTCGCTGCGGCGGTTTCGACTCTGGAACACTCGAGCGCCGGAGCTGCACAAATCCGTACAGGAACACGACCTCTAACTGTATAGCTCGTGGCCGTTACATCGCGACGATTGGGCACAAATGCTCCCGCCGGGTTTAGGCACGCACTGCGTGTCATATCCAGATCGATCCAGATACAACACGAAGCCCGTTGCAAGCCCAATGAATACATACTGGAGGCAGTGCGACTCCGTTCGTACGGCCGGGTAGACAGGCGGCGCGTCATGCTCAACCAGCAAGTCGCGAATCGGATCGCACGGCGCACACGGCGCCAGTCCCGTGTTTTCGCTGCCGGACCAACAGTCGAAGTCCATTCCTGCAGCCAGATACACGTGAACACGCGACCGCCACGCGTAGCTAAGTTCCCAGGCAGAGGCTCCCGGTATTCTCGCCCTGCGCATTCAGCTCTAGCGCGCCGAATCCTGGTCGCCGATGTGCGGGAAAGCGCCGCGTCGCGCAGTTTGCAAGCCTACACCGCCCAAGAACCGCAGCATCCGAAGCCCAGGTGCCGTCTTGGCAGATGCGCGCCAGGTCATGCACGAAAAGCGTCCCCGAGTTCCAGTGAAGAAGCCGCCCTGCTGGACCTTGACCGCGAAACTCGTTGCGCGCCCTGCTCGCAACTCACTGATTCGCGCAAAACCGCCCGCGTCGTGTGGTTGGAAATAATGCGCCGGCCAGGAAGCGGGTCACACCCAGAAGTGGTCGAATCGTGTGCCCAAGCCGCGGAATGAGCCCGCTAGTAAGCCACACTCTCGCCGGCGCAAAGTCACGGACACGTCTTGCTGCTGCCAGATTCGCGCTACTAGCCTTGTTACCCTTCTTTGTCAGGTTCGCGCCCTTGCACTCCAAGTACAGCGGGTAGAACGAAGCGCGGGACGACCGGCGGTGTTGAATTGTCGTACCGCGCGATGGAGTGGGAAAGAGTGAGTCTGACGGAGTTGAAAATGGTCTGATCACGCAAGTACACACATCGACGATGATCAGACGATGATCCACCTTAGTATCACGATATCTCGCCCGTCCCACAGTCCTCGTCCCAATAAGCATCATTCAAAAAGGCATGGTCGATTGTCGATATTGAAATTGGCGCGTCTGCGACACCCCGGAGGCGAATAATAATGCGGCAGGTCAGTCGGAGGTGGAGATGATGCGCTCGATGCTATCGTCGTATGAGTTAGCCGTGCGTCTCGACCCTCTCTTGCACGCATGTGCGGATGTCTCTCCATGGCGCATCAGCTTTCACTCCCACATCCGCGCAGGCAGTGTACAAATAATCTATACATGCTTGACTGGCCTGTTATCCTGCTAACATTTCAGGAAAAGACCCAATTGGTTCGGGTTATCGTGTTTATATAGCTCTCAACGCCTGGGAAAGCGCTAATATCATACCGCAGGAGATAAGGTATACCGTGATGGCAGCCCAGCGGGATGTGCGGGGGTCAGTTCAAACCTCAATGCAGCGCCGAGATCTCCAAAAGCTAAAGACCGCTTCGGTTAGAATGCCCGAGGAACGTCTTGGCAGGGAATAAGCGCGACGCCGACGCCGGGGATCGGCAGTGCTCTCAGGGTCTGACCGGCCTGCTTGCCCGTCCCCGGAATGCGTATAAAGTCTCCGGCCAGACAGAACGGCTATCACTCCCGTTTTCATCTTCTTGATTCGCCTCTTACTTGCTTTTATCACTACAGCTGCTATTTTTAGTTTCTTCCTATGAGAGCCGCATCGTTTGTGGCGCTTTCCGCTATCCTTTTTCTCCGCACTTCGAGTGCACTTCCTTCGAACGACACGCTCCCCGTCGCCGCAGACGACGATTACTGGGTGAACCGCTCTCGCGAGTCTCAGCTATGCACGATTGCTCATTCGCGCACGATTACGCAGGCTCTGCGGCCGCGCACCATGATGGCATTCGACGAGGACGACGTGCGCGACGACTGCTTCGGTGTACGCATGCGTTCTATTGGCTCAGCGCTGGGCAATCCCGACACCCGGGTGCCCGGCCGGCGCGAGCAGGTGGGGCCGCCCGAATGCGCCGCGGCCGCCCCGGTCAAGCACAGGGGGGGCTTGTATTATAAACTGCGCCCGGAGATGGTCAAGTCGACGACCAAGATACCGGGAGACACGTCTCTCGTGTGGAAGTCGCTGAAAGATGTGCAGAGTGATAATGTGGGTCTCCCGAGTCCCAACAGATGTGGCGCGAGCTGACGTCGCTCATCGGCAGGACAAGCTCCCCGGGGCATACACATGCGATCATGTCCTCGAAATTAGCATGATTATCGACGTCCTGCGCGCTCCAGGCGGCGTCTGCAAGACCGCGCAGGCGAGGTACGATGCCGGCGCGTCCGACGGCGCGAAGCAGGTCATCCAGCGCGACATGCAGAACAAGATCATGAAGATCCGCGATATCGTAAACAAGCAGCCGAACTTGATATTCTTCCAGTGAGTGCATCCTAGCGCGCTGAGGCGTAGGCGTCGTGTCCAACCAATCGCAGAGGACGTATCGAGGATATCAAGACAAAGAACAAGGTCAACTTCAACCGCGGCATCAAGGTTCGCGCGGGCTCGAGCGACATGGACTACATGGCCGTGGCGGACTACCTGTTGCGCAAGACCTCGGTCCAGGGCGTCGCCAATCAGATCGACGCCAAGATCAAGGAGCTCTTCGGCGAGGACGTCGCGAACGTTGCGAGCATCGGCAAGTACTGGAAAGACTACATCCAGTTCACGCGGCACGTCGAGAGCAACGTCGAGAGGTCCATAAAGGACCAGGTCAAGAGGAAGAAGCAGGAGGAAGAGGAGGCGAAGAAGTACGTCCTGCGCGTGTCCCGGACGAGGATGTGGCTGACGGTCGACAGGGCAAAGGCGCAGTGTCCTCCAAAGCCCGGTACCAGTCCCGGTGGACCCTGGGGCCAGCCGCGCCCGCCGTGGGGGCAACCGCCAGCCGGCCAGACTGGCGGCGCGTCGGGCTCGACTGGCGGGACGTCGCTGGCACGCCGCGTCGTACGACGGCAGCGCCTGTACAGGCGCGCACCAGCTGTTCGCGGCGCGTCGCGCTCGGGCCCGCACGCGCCTCCCGCCCGCGCGTGTCCTCTGCCGGGCCAGCAGCCGAAGCCCATCGTGCCGCGCAGCCAGATGCAGATCAAGCCCGCGCCCGCGACGCGTCCGCGCGTGCCAGTGCAGAAGCCGCCCGTGAAGCCCGCGCCCGCGAAGAAGGTCGTTCCTCGCCCAGCTGTACGTGATCCGTCGGTGCTCCTTGTCGTCGATCGCTGACGCTGACAGCAGAACCGTCCGCGCCGTGAGATCGGCAAGCCCGCGCCTCCCAAGAAGCGCGTGACGCCAAAGAAGCAGCCCAAGAGTGCGCCCAAGCCTCCGAACAAGCCCAAGGGAAAGCCGCGTCCCCGTCGGCGCAAGTGAGCGACTCGGAGACGTCTTGTTGCTGTCGGATTACACATAGACCTTGGATATAATACTGTACCTTTATTTATCTCGCTCGCGTACAGCGTTCAGAAAGAGGCGCAGTACGATCCGCCCCGGTCTGGAGTTGAATCGTTGGCCGCGTGACGGAGCGGCAAAGAGTGGCTCTGACGGAGTTTGATCAGGTCTCTTCATTTACGATCGAAAATACGACCCACTTCCTACTCATCTTATCATGCCATTGCGCCTACCCCGCGCTCCCCGTCTCGGTGAGCGTCGTCCGTAGAGTCAGGGCCTATGGTCGAAATCGAGATCGGCGCTTCCGCGGCAGCACGAAGGCCGATGATAATGCGGCACGCGAGGCAAGTGTAGATGATGCGCTCGGTACTGTCATTCGACGAGTCAGCCACGCGTCCCAATCCCCTCGCGCGTGTGTGTAGCCTACCCATAGAATAGCATTCGGTATGCGGCCTAGTACCCACGATCAGCATCTACGTCTGGGTATTTAAAAGTCGCGCACCGGCACAAGGAGCGTTGCAGTGAGATTTGCTAACGCGAAGACTTCGAGATGTGAGCACGCAAATCGGGAGGCTTCATAGACAGACCTAGCATAATGGCAAAGTATGAGAAAGCTGCGAGACATGTTTGTCAGTGGGTAGGATATTGCGCAGAATGGTCGGACTGACCATCACGATACAGTGTGATGGTCAGCCTGGGACCTCGACGTTCTCGCAGGCTGCCACCCAAGAAAGACGTTGCCGAACGCTCCTGGATGTACTTGATACTCGTCATACCGACCAGGACTACTTACTTTGGCGTTATCGTTTCACTGTTCGGGTTTTGCGATGGACGCACCGATGTCATAGGTGCAAAGTAGCGTCCACCCGACGTAAAGGACATTGTGGGAGGAAAGAACCGAGCAGCCTCGGGCGCGTGGCTGTATGGTACTGCTCGCGACAACTACATTCGAGTGAGCGGATCGACATTCATACGACAGCCAGCTGGCTATACCTTCAGCACGTGCTATAAAGTTAGCACCGAGATAGAAGTGGATGCCAACGAAAATGACCGCGACCGAGGATAGACACCAGATGAGCACGCGAGATCCGTTCCAGATGGCCCAGGTCCTCAGCACAATGATGCCTGCGAAGGGTGGCAATGGGTCACTCCAATATATCCACCAGATACTGGAGAGCTCACCTTGCCCCAACATGACTCCGGTACCGGTAGAGACTGCGTGTCAAATCGGGAATTGGTCGACGAATTGACTTGGCCGAGGAGCACTACGCACAGCTCGTGTAACCAGTGACCAGTCTACACTGAGAATCGCTGGGATTCCCGAGAAGAACTACGATGCTAGTCATTGACAATTAGGGATCACGGATCACCAGAACGTACATATCATCTGGGCGCAGATCTCCGGGATTATGGTGTATCGACTCGTGTAGTAGAGAATCGTCGCCACACCCAATACAGATGGCCAGATGAACTTTGCCTCGTCAGCCAAAGTGAGAAAATATTCGTAGACCTATCCGTGCACATCAGCGCTCTGCAGCGGAGGACGGTGTCCACCGATTAACGTACGAAAAGGGCAGCGTTGCATGCTAAGTGATCCGACGATCAGAGAAAGTCGTTCTGTACAGGAAAGGCGTACCTAAAACCGTCTGCATGCCATTAGAAATGTGGACAGAGTAAACGAGGAGAAATCGCCGTACCTGGTATAAGTTCCCGACATAGAGAACCGACATGCGTTGAGCGATATCCATCAGGACCGTGCTGACCAAGTGCTGACTGCTAGACTGTCGAGATGTCTATATATGTATGTTTCCGCGTCGCGCCCCCAGATCTGCGGGCGCGTGGGTACCCACATCGCAAGCGAGAGCAGATCCGCCACACCCTGGACTGCGAGCGGCCTGACGATCGGGTATAGGCGCCAGAGAGATCCCCAATGTCGGAGTATCGCTGGCGATTCAAACCCGCAGCGTTAGACAGCAGGTTCAGACGCCAAAGCACATGATGTTAGACGCGAGACAGATCCGCGGCAGCCCGCGCAGCGATTGGAGAGGGCGATACAGCATTTCAAGTCTTGAACAAGAGCGAAGTCCAAGGATCTTCCCTGCGTGACGTCTAACCATCGCGCTAACGCAAATAAAAGTGTTTCAAGCAACCAACGTGAGGGCGCGTTGGCCTAACCCAGACCAGCTCAGTGGGAGGAAGGCGACACGCTTGCAGCGCTGTGCCGGTCTGCCCCGTGCGGCCATCGTCTCGGAGAGGTCGGAGAGGAAAGGAACAGAGAGATCGAGCAAACAGATCCAAACGCAGCCTTCGTACGTACGCGGCAACTCCCGCAACTTGCCCTCTTTCCACCTTCCAACTTCAGTGTACGACTGACACGTACCTGGGATTTCCAGGAACATTATTATACGTTGATACTGCATGCTCGCGAGCCGGCGCTTCAAGATTCTGCTCTTTACCTGTCGACCTGATTTCACCTACAGCAGCTGCGGCATCCCGACGACTATGCTCAGCGGCTAATAGTTCCAGCTTACGCTATCATTGCTATCACATTCGGCGTAGATCTGGGCTTTGTACAAAACGGCCCCGACTAGAGCTCCGAGCATGGGTTAGGGGTGACCGTAACTTGCACCCTAGGACGCGGAGTCACCGTTCTAGCGATGAATATTCTGACTCTGCGATACTCTGGCGACTTTTCAGAGCTCGTCAAAAGATCGCTCATCATCTCCGTCGCTCGGTTCACACAGCGCGGCTTCCGAGCTAGGACACACTTTGGCATCCTAGATGACTCGGCGGGCGGACTGGTGCGTATGGCGACCCTCTGGGTAACGGTCCAGGTGCTGACTGTCAGCCAGGTCGCACCGGCGATAGCATTCTCCAAGTATCCATCGAGGCACTTGTGGACGACTAGACCGACTTTTCATCGTATCGACTTCGCAGTTTATTCCACTGGCCAGACGCTTTTGTTTCTGCAAGTTCTTGGCAGCTCTGCCCTCCTTGATCTTCGCGATTCGCGATTAATTACCCGGCGAAACATGGAGAAACCATTACCCAGCGAGCTGACTCCTCACATTCGCAGGCGTGACTAAGCCCCGCTACCAGTCGGGTACGCGCTTGGCCTATACCGGGTTGACCACTGCCGTCACTCCGACCCGCACGTCGCACTTCACCCGCAACTGTCGCCATATAGACTCTATAGGTTCGGCAGGCTGCACATATAAGGCTCACCGACTGCACGAGGAAAGCCAACCCTGCATCACCGCAATGTCCAACGTCATTTTCTACGACATCCCGTCCTCGAAGGGTCCCTGGTCCCCGAACACCTGGAAGGTCCGGTGCGTACCCTCCCCACCACCTCCCGGCCCCTCAGGCGCTGACGCGATATGGGTTCAGCTTGGCGCTAAACTACAAGAAAATCGCGTACAAAACGCACTGGCTCACGTACCCGGAGATCGAGCCGTACTTCAAGTCCATCGGCGCTCCTTCGACCGGCACGCGTCCCGACACCGGAGCGCCGCTTTACACCTGTCCAGCGCTCTCTGTCGACGGGAAGATCGTCGTCGACTCGGACGCGATCCTCGAGTACCTCGACGCCGCGTTCCCCTTCACGCCGCGGCTCTTCCCGCCGGGCACGCGCGCGCTGCAGGCTGCATTCGGAGAGCTCTTCTCCGGCTCGGCGTTCAAGGCGAGCGCGCAGGTGCTGCTCCCCGGCGTGCCGGAGATCCTCGAGGACGCCGGCGCGGAGTACTTCCGCGCGACGCGGCTCGCGTGGTACGGCTCGCCGCTGAGCGAGTGGGCGCCGCTCGGCAGCCAGCTGCGCGGCGAGAAGTGGAAGGCGACCGAGGAGGGCTGGGCGAAGATCGCGGCCGTGTACGCGAAGCGCGAGGGCGGCGGCCCGTTCCTCACCGGCGCCCAGCCCGTCGCGGCGGATTTGCTCACGCTGTCCACGCTTGCGTTCTTCGAGAAGGCCGTCCCGACGGAGGAGTTTACGCGGCTCCTGGGAGTGCAGGACGGCGTCTGGGGTAAACTGTGGGAGGCCGGTAAGGGGTACCTGCAGGAGGATTAAGAGGATGACTCCAGGGGAGTACCGCGCGAGAAGGGATGTAGTTCTAGCAGAGCACAGAATTCAATATCGTGTACCTTTGTGCGTATATGTCTCCAGCTCTGAAGGAATTCTGGGTGATCAAGTGCTCTAAAACACGGACGAGAAGCGGGATCAGAGTCTGTGTAGACAAGTCGACGCGAACTGCAAGACAAAGCGGGGAATGTAAAGGCTGCACGGATGAATAGGAAAATCATGCTCAGGGAGAACCAAGAAAATAACTCGCACTCACAAGCAGCAAGGTAGCATCGGAAGACGGTGCGATGTGGGACAAACACAACGCACGTGATCGACGTGTTCAACTTGCTTGAGACTTCCCTTACGTCCACCTGCGAGTCCTCAAACACACCACAAATTTTCTGTCTTCTGTTTCTACCTGGGGCCGCAAACGGTGCAAATTGAGCGACAAGCGGATGAAGCGGGGACGGCAAATTCCGCCTCTTGTCTTCCTTCGTTACGGTTACGGTCGATGGCAACGCGCGTCCTTGCGGATGCGCTTTACATAACCGCTTGCTTACTCCGTCTGTGGCTCGCGCTTCATGTGGCTTCAGAAGTGCATCGCCATGTGTGGCCAAAGCTGGACAAGGATCGTTGACCGTTGTGCTTCATTGAAGCCGGACTAGCTGTGGCTTTCTATGTCAATGTGGTCACATGTGGTTGCTCTAAGTCGATTATAAAGGGCCTCCTCCGGCGTTCTGGGATGCTACAGATCTACGACAACTTCACCATGCGCGTTCTCTACCGCACCATCACGGCCTCCCAGCCTTCGAACGTGCGCTCTGATATGTCTGCTATATTAGGCAGCTCTGGTGCGACAGACGCGGGTTCTGCTCCGAAAGTGGTCTGTGTCGACATGTCTCGGTCACAGGAGACATACGGCATGCATTCGAACACGTTCTTGCCCGCGCCGCTCGACGCCGTCACGACGCTAGAGATCTACAAGTCGTCTCCGGAAGACCAACTTAGCGTCTCCGGGCTGTTCTCTGTCCTCCAATTCATGCCGCATCTCCAAGACCTCACCATCGACGTCGACTTTGTCCAATCCTCCTCTCATCCCAGCGCCCTCGACGCGCTCCCGTCTCTCCCCTTCCGTCTGCGCCGGCTCGTGCTCTCTGAGGTATTCCCGGGCTGGATCAACCTGATCCGCCACTCGGTCGACACGCTCGAATGCCTCTCGCTTGGCCGGCGCTGGGAGGACTGGCCGTACACCAGCCTGTCTCAGGACGTCCCAATCACCGTCTTCAAGAACCTGCGCTGCCTGCGCGTGGACGACGTGCCCGACGCGACGATCTTCTCCGCGTGCCCGCAGCTCGAGTCGCTCGCGCTCCACGGCATTGCGCACGACCTCGAGCTCGCGCAGCTGTACCTCCGTCGGCCGCTCACCCGCGTCAAAGTGATGTATTCCGAATTCGACGGCGTGAAAGCGTGGGCGCTCATGGAGGCCGTCACACGATTCTCCGTCTTCGGCGCGCTGCGCGAGCTGGAGATTGAGACGGACGAGGGCGACGAGTTCCGGCTTGCTGGTGATCTCGGACGGGAGGCGCTGGCGGAGCTTTGTGTGATGCGAGGAATCGCTGTCTCTGTCTCGCGAACGCGTGGGTTGGATGCCTGGGAGAGACTGGATGTGTAGACCCCCGCGATTCTCCGGTCACTGCGCTGCGCGACACGCACTATCCTACACGTTGGACTGATGCTTACCCGTCGGACTCAGTATTGAAGCTTAATAAAGCTCGCGATCTGCGCGTATCAATTGAACACATGTCGCTATCTTGATTCTCACGCGAGCGGTATCGGAATGTCTGCAAGCTGGTCCCATTCCGATTGAGTCTGAGTGAGTGGGTCAGCGTCTGGATGTCGTACATTGTCCAAAGTAATAGGCTCTGTTGACTCTAGGAACTCAACATTGTTCGCCGATCCGAAGTCCGACTCCGCCCCTTGTCCTTGAACCACACCGTCGGCCAGCCCCAGGTGGCGTAGGCCGATAAAAACTGTCCTATAGCGCTCAGCACTGTCTACTCCACACCACGCGCAGACCCAGTCTCCGGTGTGTCAACTTCCGTCTCTTTGTCCCGTTAACGTCGAGACTCACGACCAGGGTAGCGATGGCCGTATTCTCCGATCTTCCATTTGATATCCTACTAGAAATCCTGAACTGCCTGCGCTTCTACGCCCTGCTTCGTTTCATGGCAGTGAGCAGACAGTGCAGGGACGCCAGCGTGGCGCATCGGTACTACTGGCATTTTCTCGAGTTGGACACGAAAAGGCTTTCCGGGAATGCGTTCGAAGGCGCCATCCGTCTTTATTTCTTGCGTCTTGACCGCGCGGGAGACAGGCCGGTGGTCATAAGGCTGTCTGGTCCTGACCTGCGGGATCTGCTGCGACGCATCCTCCCGCATTTTGTCCACGTCCACACTCTTGCGCTATGCGGCGTAGACCCAGTCTACTCTCAGGAAGTGATTGATATGCTCAGTACGCCGGCACCTCAGCTGCAGATGCTCCTCTTCAAATCTGGCGCGTCTGGTGCGACCCCTCTTCCACTTATTAGGGCGTTTCACGGTGCGTTTTTTTCTGGCGTTTTGATGCAAACGACGTTTCGTTTTCGAAACAAAAACGTCTGAAAAAACGCCGGAATGAGCCGAAAAAACGTGAAATCGGAAACGTCCCAGACCTCGTTTTTGCAGGACGTTTCGTTTTTGCCGCACGTTTCGTTTTCTGCCCTCCGCTCCGATGGTCCATGCGCGGCTTCTCATCGATGCCTCGGCCCTTCCGAACATATTCCCGACCACAGCGCCCGTTTCTCATGAGTGCCGATGCTTCCTGGCACGCCTACCGTATATTCTGAGGCTACAGTCTGCCCCCGGAGACAGGAACAGGGGCAAGTCAGTGCCTGCAGAGCAGGCTTGTCACACGGGGGGGTTCACGGTAAAAAACGCGTTTTTCAACGTTTTAAAACGCCAGCACGTTTCGTTTTATAGAAAAAAACGTCGGAAAAAAACGTCACCGTGAAACGCCCTATTGGAGAAGGGCTTTTCCAGTCGAGCGCGCCGAATCTCCGAACTCTCGTCCTTGAAAATGTCAGGATTTCAACTCCGGCACCCGTCGCTTTGAGCAACATCGCCACACTCTACTTCGTTATACACCGAGGGCCAGTACAGCAACTTCCGTACCTGCGGACGTCCGGCCTGTCGAAAGTGCAGGTAATAGGGGAGTTCACAGCGGTCGAAACGCGCCGGAACGAACGTCGAAACGCCGACTCGAAACGCGGCCGCCAAGACGAGCCGTTCCGTCGTTTCGATGATCGCCGAGTTCCAGTTCACTGCGCGGAAACCTGCGTGCTCCTACCTGCCAGACACCCTCCCCATAGTAGGTCCCCAATAAAGCATCGTTTACCCTTTTAGAAGATGATAATAAATACCCAGCTGAGAGCTGCAAGGTGCTCGAGACGTTGCAAGCATCCTTTACGACAGTGGAAGCTCAGCGTTCCGGATCGTTTCGGCTGACGTTCCGGGGGAGTTCACACCTCGATTCCGAAACGGCTGGTCTTGGCAGTCGCGTTTCGAGTCGGCGTTTCGACGTTCGTTCCGGCGCGTTTCGACCGCTGTGAACTCCCCTAATGGGCAATAGGGGCCTTCACACCGGTCGAAACGCGCCGGAACGAACGTCGAAACGCTGACTCGAAACGCGACTGCCAAGACGAGCCGTTTCGGAATCGAGGTGTGAACTCCCCCGGAACGTCTGCCGAAACGGTCCGGAACGCGGGACATCCGCTTCCCTGAGAGCTACCTGCAGGACCCCGAATGCGTTACAGCTCTCATGGAACTGAATAAGGCCACCCTATGATCCTATAATCAGTGCCAAAGTCATGTCTAACACCGAGGAGGCTGTCTAGCACCGGGAGGAGGCAAGTTTCTGTGCGGAGAACGGTAAGTCGGTGATCATCGAAACGACGGAACGGTTGGTCTTGGCAGTCGCGTTTCGAGTCAGCGTTTCGACGTTCGTTCCGGCGCGTTTCGACCGGTGTGAAGGCCCCTAATGTGTCTTTTGCGCCAGAATACTTCCGTTCCCGTATCTGGCGCCACGTGCGGCGACTTGACATCGTTTGTCCCGGCGCACCCCCGGCGAGCCACTTCCCCTGGCACGCTTGTCGAAGGGTTTCGCAGCTGAGTACTTGCAACGCGAGCCTGCAGAGCTGCCTAGCGCTGCTCAAACACATTTCCGGCCCGCTTGGTCTGAGCGCAGATATCAGCCGCTGCAAGCGCACGGCGTCTGTCGAGTTTATCCCTCTCCCAGAAGCCGGTGTCAGACCTGCTCCCATATGGCGCTCGATTTCTGGAGTTGTACCTACGTCTCCTGCGGACCCGAACATCCCGCGAGACAGCGCCGTCTATCTGGCCATTGTCGCTCACGCCGAGCGCATAGCCAAGCTGGACCTGCCCCTCACCTTCTGGGACCACCTCATAACGCATGTCACGAGCCTCCCTGCTCTCACGGACCTGAGCCTCCTCCTCGCAGTGGGCGACGACCCGGCGAGCTGTTCCGCCGTCCTCGAAGCCCCGAAACTGCAGAGACTCGTGTTTGGTGCGCGCTACGGGCGGCCGCTTCCGCAGCCCGTTGTAGCAACCGAGCTGAAGCCGTTCCTGGACGGGAGCCTGCTCCGCGCGCCCAAGGAGCGGCGCGTGGGCTGCGACAAAAACGTCTCGATCATGTTCCCCGTGCGAGGGGGCCCACGTCCATCTCCAACTCGCGCGGGTCGCACGCCCCGATGACCCGCCCTGCCGGAAACTCTGTACCTAAGCGCTAATCCAGTGTATCCTAATGCTCTATGTACTCCGTCGAAATAACATCTCCTAGATCCCAACTCTATATTTGACGGTCGGAGTCAGTCATTCACGGCGACAAGGAACGGTGATCAGGAACACTCATCAAACCTCACCCAGGGAAAAAACTTGGGGCATAAAACGCAACCCCTCTAGTTGAGCATCATATGGCAGAGAGCAGTTGCGTGTTTCCCGTCGACGGGGGCGAACAGCGATTGTTCTCTGTCGCACAGCTCACGGGAGTTGCGGGTGCTGAGGGACTGAGCACGGTCAGGGTAACGCGAAAAACAAACGACCGAGAGATAGACTTCAAAGGGGTCGTGATCGTGAAGGGACTCGGAGACCACAGTGCTACAGCTAGCGTTCCATTGAAGGGAGCTGCCAATCGCCGCGTGATCGCGAGGTCCCGCAAAAGCTCCGCACGTCGCACGTCGCACGGCTGAAGACAAACACCACGCGACACGGAGTCAGAGAGAGAGTGGCCGGGGGCCTTTGTCACAGCGCGCGGAAGGTACGCGACGCAAACAGCACGTGATCCTGCGGCTCCGCGACGCCAGCCCGCACGGCTGAAGACAAACAGCACGTGCCGCCGGATGGGGAGAGATGAAGCTTGATGCGAGTGCGCCAAGACGGCGATCTGATTCAGCAGCAGCAAACAAGGACGCGGGTGCAGTCCGGGCGCGAGGATGCATTGGTGGCAACCCCGCAAACGCTGCATCTCCGAGGTCTCTCAGTGCGTCACGTCAGAGGGAGAACAAACTTCGTGGAGACGAGTGCCGACACTTGCGCGCCGCGAACGCGCAAGTTGCGCGAGCTGCATGAACTTGAAGCATGAGATCCCACGTCGCGCGAGACTGGAATCAAGCAAGTTGCATTCCATTCCATTCCACCTCCGCACCGGCGGTCTCTATCCGAGTCCTTTTACCAAGTAGCAGCGCTAGCACCCCAGGCCGCCGCATCCCACACAGGGCGAATTAAACGTCTAGGCCACGCACGAAACCATTATCCCCCGCCCAGCCCCTCGCGGTACCTCTCTCCTCTCCCCTCTCCCCTCTCCCCTCTCCCATCGCCCCAGGTGCACCTCCTCGCTGATCGCACCGCAGTTGGCACTCGCAGCTCGCCTAGGCGGCCGTGGTGCCCGACGCAGCGATGACGACGCGCGTCTTGGGCGCGCCCGAGTCGGAGCCGAGGCTCTCGAGCTTGCGCACGAGCTCCATGCCGCCCACGACCTCGCCGAAGACGACGTGGCGGTTGTCGAGCCAGGCGGTCGGCGCGAAGGTGATGAAGAACTGTGCGTCCGGTCAGCGACGAAAAGCAAAATGCGAGAAGAAGCGCCAGAGCCGGGGCAGCGATAGAAACGCGACCCCGGTGTGGATGCGAGGGTGTGGAAAGGAGAACGGCAGGATGGATAGGATGGATGGAGGGAGGGAGGGAGGGGGAGGGTGGAAAGGAAACGCACCTGCGACCCATTCGTGTTCTTCCCAGCATTCGCCATGCTCAGCAGGCCCGGCTTGCTATGCGGCAGCGCAAAGTTCTCGTCTGTACATTCAGCTCATATTAGCGCCAGCTCAAACCAAAACTCAAACTTTGCGATAGGCAGTAGACAAATCGGGCGCAAGGGGGAAGGAGGTAAAACTCGAACAGAAAAGGAAAGAGCGGCGAGGGGAAAGAAGAGTCAAAGAGCGCAAGAGGAAGGCTCGGGCCGAGCGCACGCCACACGAAGAGCGACAAGGAGCGGAAATGAAGTTGACACAACGTGCGCGAAGCCTGCGCGCGTCACGCGTGCGAGGACGCGCGCGAGGACGCGTTGCAGCTGGCCGGCGCCGCCGTCGGTCACGCGAGCGAGACGCGCAGGGGCGATGGATGGAACGGGTGTGTGGATGTGAAGAGCGCGCGGGGCACGGCGCTCACGCTCACGCTGCGCATGTGGGATCGTAGTAGGCCGGGCGATGGCGATAGCAATGGTGCGACGAGAAGCGCCACGCACATGGGAAGGAAGGTAGGCGCGCGCAGCTGCAACACGAACGTGGGCCACAGGGGGTGCTCAGGGCAGCCAGAGCGCCGAGCGTGTGCCGCAGGGACCATGGACGGGGGACGAGCGGGTTCAGGGTAGGATGCTGCGTAGCGGTCGAAGACGGCGTCGCGCATGTCGCGCGGGGCGTCACGCATGTCGCGAGGCACGCCGCGCCGCGGAAAGATGTAAATCGGGCGCGGCGGGAGATATCGAACGTGGTATATGATAGGCAGGCGGGATACTGCGCGCCAGAACGACGGGGCGCGTCCGACGAAGACGAAGCAGCGTCCCAAACACGGGGCGCACGAAACAAAAGGAGGCGCAAAAGCGGAAGGAAGATGGACTAAAAAGGCGGCGCGTGCTCCAGATCGAGACATAGAGGAGGCGCGCAATGAAGAGAAAATAGGATGGCGTGCACCTGGACAGTGATACGCAGGGTGATATGCAGGGTGATGACGACCGTAACTCGCCGCGGCGAGCGAAGGAGGGCCAAATGGACAGACGTAGCAGAGCGAAATGGAGTAGGCAGCGAGGAAGGAGTGCGCGAGCGCAAGACAGGGAGGGCAGACGTACCCGGGAACTTCTCGCCGTATATGCTCTTCCCGCCCGTGCCGTTATGCCGCGTGAAGTCGCCGCCCTGCGCCATGAACTGCGCCGTGCGTCAGCATCCAGCTCGCGCGTCCACACCATCGCGCAGCTGGCTTCATCGTGTCGCGCTGCCGTGCGCACTGTCGATCGCAGACGGACGGACGCATCATCGCGAGCGTCAGCGCCGAGCTCGTCCGCAACGCCAACGCCAACTGATGTCGCGCAGGACGGTCGCATCGTCGCGCGCGCGTCAGCGCCAAGCTCGCGCACACCGAACTCGCGCCGGACTTGCGCGCGCCAGCGCCGAACCTGCCCGCAACTCGCGACGACCTCGCGCCCAGCCGCACAGACAACACCGCCGCCCCCGCACCAACCAACCGCCAACTGCAAACTCAAGACGCACGTACATTGGGAATAATCCGATGGAACGTGCTCCCCGCGTACCCGAATCCGTGCACGCCGGTGGCCAGCTCGCGGAAGTTGCGCGCCGTCTTGGGCACGACGTCGTCGTACAGCTTGAACGTGATGCGCCCCGCGGGGTTGTTGTTGATCGTGATGTCGAACTGAACGGAGGGGGAGGGGCGTGTCAGTGGGTTGTACGTTGCAGAAGTAAAGGCAGAGGCGCGAGGCAGTGGGAGTGGGCAACAATGAGCGAAAGGGGAAGGCGCGTGCGCAGGACGGGGCGGCGAGCGACGGAGGCTGCGAGGCGCGCGCGGGGATGACGGACGGCCGCGCGTGGGAATCGAACGACGCCTGCTGGCGACAGGATAGTCCAGAAGCGCACGGCCGCGCGGGGCCTGTGCTGCTTAAAGCAATACCCCGGGGCCTCGACGCGCGCGCACGTCTGTCAGAGCGCGAAGGGCTGCTTTACGGCCTCAGGGTGCGTGCGGCGCTAGCGTTGCAGCTGTGACGGCGGCGCGCAGCCCAGGCCAGCCTAGCCCGAGAGCCGCGGTGCGTAGGGCAGAGCTCGACGAGTCCTGCTCGTCCAGCGAGTAGGCTGCCCGCCTGAGCCTGCTCTGGCTGTGGGGTCGAAGAGTGGGATAGCGCTCTTCGACCCTGCGCAGCGTGTCAACGCTACGTGCCGACCGGCAGCTGCTGGTTACAGCAACGCCCTGAAGACGCGCGCCAGGGCTTGACTACGACGTCGGGCGCGTCTTGGACGGTCAGCCAGCGTCGCTCGTATTGCAACGAGTCCGGGCCGCAAACGCGCACGCACGCGACCGCCGAAGGGCCATTGCTAGGCGCAGCGCTGCACGGACGTCCACCACCCGAGCGCGGCACGCCCGCACGCTTGCGCACGCAGACGGTCCGCAACGCGCGCGGGGCGGAACACGACGTCGCGCGCGTGTCCCAGCGGCGGCCGCGCAGGGTGAAGCTCGACGAGCACGACTCGTCCAGCGTGCAGGCTGCCCAGACGAACCTGCTCTCGCCGTCCCGCACAGGATGGGGCGAAGAGTGGGATAGCGCTCTTCGACCCTGCGCAGCGTGTCAGAGCTACGCGCCGAACGGCAGCACGCTGAAGACAGCGACGCCCTGGAGACGCGCGCCAGGGCTTGACTGCGGCGTCGGGCGCGTCGCGCTGGCGGCAGCCCGCGCCGCGCGTGTCGAAACCGGCCAGTAGTCCGATGGACCGCGAGCACGCGCGGCAGCGAGGACGCTGGGTAGACGGCGCCGCGCCGGTCGGACGACGACGGACACCCAGCGACGGCGCGCGACTCGTCATCGAGGTAACGTGCACCCGACTGACGGGCGGTGGTTCGCATGAAACGCCCGCCGCCGGCCCGCGTCCTGGACGGCTGTCTGGGACACACGCGACGCGGAGCACGGCATCGCGCGCTTGCCCGCTCGCTCACGTGGGGGAATCCGATGCGTAGTCGGGCGCGGACTGCCGCGCAGATGGTGAACGCAAGTCCTCGTCTTCGCGGAACGCGTGCCAGGACCGGCGACCGTGGCTGCGCGTCCAACGCAACGCCTGCTATGACCGTCGCGCGCGCACGGCCTGGGCGGCGCAGCCGAAGACGTGTTCGCGCACGGGCGCGGCGTGACGTCGCGTATGACCGCATTTTGCAGCACCCCGCCAGCAGCAGCAGCGCGCCAGGTCTGGCCAGGAAGCGTCGAATTCGACCAGAACAAGAGCGCCAGCGAAAAGGAGGCAGGTACTCACGAAGACATTCTCCCTAAAGCACCGGCCGACGTCAGCACGCGCACTCAGCTATAACCAGCATTGCGACCCACTTTTTAGCTACGCTCGAGTTCATCCGAACACCGAGCGATGCAGCGGCGCCCAGACGCGTCGCATAGCGGAAGGCGGATGGGGAGGTGCGCAGGAGCGGGGCGGCGAGCATGATGACGGCCAATGGGAGAAAACGGGGAAGAAAGCGGACACGGGGTAGAGTGAGCGGGACGTCCCGGCCGGCCGACGCACTTACCGTATCCGCCTGCCCGGCTCATCGTAGTCGTACAGTACCCAACAACCAACACAAGTAACCCAAGAGAAAGAGAGAACGGAAGCGGAGATGCGGGGAACGGACGAAGGAGGGGAAGGGCGGGCGGTTTTATACGTACGCATCAGCCTGACCAGATTGCGCCCTTGCCTCCTCCTTCCCTTCCTCCCTTCCTCCTTCTCTTCCCACTCCTGGACAGGACTCCGTTTTGCCTTCGCAAGGGCCAAACAACTGCAGCCTTCAGCCCCCGTCCAGATCTCCTGCCCAGCAACGTTGACTTGAGGTGACCGGGCCGATCGCGACATCACCTCGAGGCCTGTCAGTCCATCGCATCGCGAGATCCAGATTATCTTTACACTTACGCTTTCGCCTCCGCCCGTCCCCGCGCGCTCGTGCCTGGCTTCTGCGTTCTCTTCGCGCCCAGCCAGCGAATCCGCATCTGGTCCCGCGGTCCGTGCCACTGCTTACGTCCCCGCGCACGCGCCCTGCGCCTTATCGCAGCCTGTCCCCGCACGGTGCACCAGTTACGCCATTGCTCGTTGCCCCGCGCGCAATACTGTACCCCGGCCTCCGCCAATGACTATTTCGGTCGCGCAATTGACGCGGCTGTCGCCCAGGGTATCCACGCTACGGCCTCCAAATGCCTCCACGTTTCCCTCCCCGAGCACTCGTCCCGCGTCCCGCGTCCTTTCTGCCGTTGCCCTGACCAGACGGCCGCTGTCCCCGCTCGATTGGCTCGCGGCGCATTGAGTTGTGCCATTCAGTCAGCTGCAGCACTCATTCGGATTCCTGCGTGCAATTCAGTGGACGTTGCCGGGTGAGGAAAGCCCCCGCGAAACGTTGTGCATTCAATACACCACGTCCTGGTCATGCTTACCAATCAGCTCTGGAGTCGGCTCAGTACTTGGTCTCGACGCCCGTCTGGAGTTCGATTTCGCTGTCAACTCATCGCGTGTTTGTGGCACCAGGCGGAGAATCCGTGCGCAGACGCTGACGCTGACGCTCACGGACCGGCGGTGCCTATCGCACGTTCGCGTGGCGCGTTCGACGACGAATGTCGACATTTGCTTGCAATTGAACCCGGAGTCGCAGTCCCGTTGGCAATGCAGCATGTCTTTCGCGTCGAGATCTGGCCGCGTTTCGTCTGGCCGCGACCCTCTAGTACGCGTGGAGATCGGGATCCTCGCTCTCCGCGCGTCTAATTCTCCCTACGAATCCATACTCAGGTACTAGTCTCGCCGCATGCTCCTCTTTTCCGATCCCGCGAAGCTTTTTCTGATCCTCGACTCGCGTTCTCAGCTCTCCGCGGCGCGCGTGAGAAAGCCCGTCGACGGAGACGGCGACGCTTATCGCGCACCTCGTGCCTAGGATCCTCGCTCACCTCCCGATCCCAGTCGCGCATGCATCCCATCCGGCTCCGCGCCACACGCCCGTCTCGCCGTCTGACTGCTCAGTTCTTCGGCACCTCGTCTGATCCGCGCCTGCGAAACTTTGCGCCTTTCCAATTCTCGGTTCTCATGTCTCCTCTCCTTCTCACCATCCCCCTCCGCGGCGCGTGAGAATCCCTCCCTACACCCCTCCCGTCGACGTCAACGCTTATCACACCTCCGAGCCGCCGCCCGCGCGGCGCGACCCTGCCAGATCGACACGGCGCCGCTCCTCCTGGCCAGCCCGTCCTCTCAACTCAACTCCCGCTCTGTATCCACGCAACACCCTCTATGTACGTTGTTCGGTGCCCCAGAGATCTCACACGCGGCGCCGAGGCTTATCAGCCTCGACCTGTTAGTCTAACCGCACCTGCCACACCTGAGCGTCGGTGCCACGCCTGTGTGTTGGTGCCACGCCGTCTGGCGCCGCGAAGCTTCGACTCTAATTTGACTCTGCCGGTCCGTACGCGTCATTGTGTTGTGGGATTCACACGCGCGGAGGATTGACAATGGGCCGGGGGGGACGTGCGGAGTCGGGGTCGGATGTGGTGCGGGACGACGGTATCGCAACCTGCTCTCACTTGCCGAACACACCGGTGTTCTCAGATACTATATCATAACGACAGGGCCAAGGAGTCATGCTAAATACGAGACAGGCCGATGTTGTGCGATACAGATTGAACGCGCCGTGGCCGACCAGATGCGGCGTTTCGTGTCTTGCATGCGCAGTCGCCTGTCCCGAACACGAAGGACGACCTGTCCGGTTCCCGTGCCCGCAGCCAAAAGCCTGATCAAGCATCGAGTTACCTCATCTGGTCCGCGTACTGTTTTCTTCTCCTTGCACGTGCCAGTGGCACATCACGTGTCGCGCTATTCGCCTCCCCTCACGCCACTCGGCTCCCATCCGATGTTTACCTGCTGGGTGGCTGCGAAGCGCGCGGCTCACGTACCCCGAGCTGAGATATGAGTTAGGAAACAGACCCGCGCGCTGGACCGTTAATTAATTATGGCTGTCGCGTGTCCCAGGCGCGTTTACTTCCGATTCCGTTCGCCCCATGAACACTGAGACTCTGTCTTTCTTGTTACGTCTAATTTAGATGCACGTGCCTGTTGACCAGAGCACGCGCTCACGTGATCTATGTCGTTCCGTCCAATCGATCGGCCTTCGCTCATGCGCGCAATCAATGGCGTCCTGCAACGCGTGGGATGTAGTGTCATTTGGCAACGCGGCGTTGGACTCATCTCTGCTCACATGCAGACTCAGAGCGTCTCACCATGATCAGATGTGCCAGGCGTGTGGTCATCCCTCCTACGAACGCGACTCGAATTGGATCTCTCGGGCTCGCATGGGACCAGCACAGTTCGTCTACCGCAAACATCCGTATTGCAGGAGCCCAGTGGCAGATACTCGCAAATCGGAAAGCTGGACGCGATGGGGAGCTGTACATGTCACGTGACATCTTCGCCGCGGGCACGTCGGCACTGCGTCACTCGGACTGCATTCTATGTAGGTCCTTTCCAACTCTCCTCGTTACCAGACGATCAGAGTGTGACGCACGCGCGCGGCCACGAGCCGGATAGGGCTGTCGCGTCCGAGAGTAACATACCATGATGCGGTCAACTTTGGACGCTAGCTGCATTTGCACACGTCTGAGATTTATAATTGAGATCGTCCTTCGGTAGAGCTGCAATATGCAGCTCTCCTCTGCCGACTTTAGGTTCGAATATAATCGCTCTGAGCGTGTTTCTGAATGGAAACCCGTAGCATACTCAAGGCTCGTAAGACTCCTGCTGCTCGTGTGGGATTGGGAAAGAATGAACATTGCGAAGAGGCAATACGACCTGGACATACTTAGACGGTCAGGAGGAAAGAGCGAACGGCGGAGTTCGATCGCGTTCCTCCCTTCAACTTGCACGCCAACCGCCGTCCATTTTCCGCTATGGGACGCCGCTCGGCGTACCCACCGGCTTCGGATGTCGTTCAATAACCACAGTGCGTATCCTGGCTCGTCGTTGCCCCGCTCGCGTGCTGACGTCGACCGGTGCTATAGGGAGAACGTCTTCGTAAGTGCCTCCCTGCTTTTCGCTGGCGCTCTCGTTCTGGGCGGCTTCGACGCTTCCTGGGCAGACGCGGCGCGCTGCTGGCGAGGTGCTGCTGAAATTCGGTCATACGCGATTCACGCCCGCGCCTGTGCGCCGCTCCGCCTTCGGCTGCGCCACGCAGGCCGCGCGCGCGCGCGACGGTCATACAAGGCGTTGCGTTGGATGCGCACATAGGCCCGCGCGATGGTCCGGGCACGCGTTGAGCGCAGACAAGTATCTGCGTTCACCGAGCGCACCTACCGGCGACGCTGGCGGGCGCGAGCGCGCACACGCATACCCCGCCAGCCCTGGCGGGGGTGGCAGCGACGCCGGAATTGCCCCTTGTCGTCGGCAACGTGGGCGGGCGGCCAAGCGCGCGTCGTGCTCCGCGTCCCAGACAGCCGTCTGGGACGCGCGCGGGCGTTTCATGCGCGCCGGCGCGCAGCAGCGGGCAGATGCACGTTCACTCGATGACGAGCTTCGCGTATGTTTTCCTCCAGCCACTGCAGCATGCGTCCGCTGCGGCGCTGTCTACCCAGCTTTCTGGCAGCCGCGCGCGGCCTGTCGGACTGCTGGCCGGTTTCGACACGCGCGACGCGGGCTGCCGCCAGCGCGGCGCGCCCGACGTCGTGCTCGAGCCTTGGCGCGCGTCTTCAGGGCGTTGCTATATCCAGCAGCTGCTCGGCGCGTACCTCTGACACGCTGCGCAGGGTCGAAGAGCGCTGTACCGCTCTTCGACCAGCGCTGAAGCAATGGTGCGGGATAGACACCCTCTGCTCGGGTGGCCGGCCTGCACGCCGGACGAGTCTTGCTCGTCGAGCTCTGCCCTTCGCCTCCCGTTTGCGCAGCCCGTCGTAGCTGCGCGCTAGCGCGGTGCACCCTGAGGCGGTAAGCCCGCCGTTCGCGCTCTGACAGACGTGCGCGCGCGTCGAGGCCCCGGGGTATTGCTTGAACGAGGATAGAGCCCGCGCGGCCGTGCGCTTCTGGTCTATCCTGTCGCCCGCCCGCTCGCCTTCGTTTCTCACGCGCGGTCGTCCGCCCGCCCCGGGCGCGCCTCCCCTCGCACGTAACTCCCATCGCCCATGGCATACCCATCGTTGTTCGCGCCGTCCCGCGTCCCCCGTTCCTCGCACACACCTCGCACCCTGGTCCTTCAACCAAAGCGCTGACCCCCTCTCGCTCGCAGTTCGACATCACGATCAACAACAACCCGGCGGGGCGCATCACGTTCAAGCTCTACGACGACGTCGTGCCCAAGACGGCGCGCAACTTCCGCTAGCTCGCGACCGGCGTGCACGGCTTTGGATACGCGGGGAGCACGTTCCACCGTATCATTCCCAACGTACGTGCGTCTTGAGTCTTGAGTCTTGAGTCTTGAGTCTGCAGTTTGTGTTGGCGTTGTGTGTGGCTGGGCGCAAGATCGGCGCGAGGTCGGTGCTGGCGCTGAGGCGAGGGCGGCGCTGGCGCGCGAGTCCGGCGCAAGCTGCGTGTGGTTCGATGCTGTTACGCGCGAGCTCAGTACTTTGATGCGCGAGCTCGTTGCTTTTATGCGCGAGCCCGATGCTGACGCGCGCGAGGTCGGTGCTGTTGCGTGTGCGTTCGGCGCTGACGCGCGCGACGGTGCACGGCGTTTCGCACATTGGCAGCTGCTGCGCGCGACGGCCGCGAGGACGAACCTGTCTGCGCGACGGTGTTGGAACGCGAGCCCGATGCTGACGCACGGCGCAGTTCATGGCGCAGGGCGGCGACTTCACGCGACATAACGGGACGGGCGGGAAGAGCATATACGGCGAGAAGTTTCCTGGTACGTCTGTCTGGCCGTCTTGAGCTCGCGCACTCCTTCCTCCCTGCCTTCTCCATTTCGTTCTCCTACATCCGTCGCTGCCACGCGTCCCCGTCGTCGCCCCATCCCACGCATCGCTATTCCTATGCGCGCCGTTCTAGGTTTTCTTTGTCGCCCGACATCCTTGCGCGCCTCATTGCTCGATTTGGAGCACCCGCCGCCTTCTACCCAGCCGCGCGACGTGTGCAGTGCGGCTGCTCGTCCCGCCGTTGCCTGTTGCAATGCGGTCAGCGCACGCTGCACGCCCACTGTCGTAGTCAAGCCCGGCGCGTGCGTCGGGGTGTAGCTGTATCCCGCAGCTGCCGCTCGGCGCACACGTCTGGCACACGGCACTCGTCGCACGCTGCTCTATTTTCTCTTCGTTCTTTCTTGACTTGCGCGCCTCGTCGCTCGATTTAGAGCACACGCAGCCGTTTTAGTCTATCTTCACTCCTACCACTTCCTACTTGTTTCGTGCGCTCCGTGTTTGGGAAGCTGCTTCGTCGGACGCGCCACGTCGTTCTGGCACGCAGTATCCCGCCTGCCTATCGCGCGTCGCGCCCGATATGGCCCTCCAGTGGTGTTGCGTCCTGCCGCGGGATGCGGCGCGCGACGCACGAGCGTCCTGAGTCGCCCGTCTGCGCGAGCCACCGGGACCGGCGTCCACGGTACTGGCATGACGCGTTTGGTGCTCTGGATGCCCTGAACGCGTCCTGTGGCCCACGTTCGTGCTGCAGCTGCGCGCGCGCCTACTTCCGCCATTCCCTTCTTTGACCTTTCCGTCCCGCGGTCCTTCACTCGATCATCCGACTCGTACCCCGCGCACTCTTCGCATCCACAACCCGCGCCATCTATCGCCCCTGCGCGTCTGCTCTACTTGCCTCGCTCGCGTGACCGACGGCGGCGCCGGGCAGGCGTATCCGCTCTCGCACGCGTGACGCCCCAGTCTTCGCGCACGTTGTGTCAGCTTCATTTCCGTCGCGCGGTCGGCCCGACACTTCCTATTATGCGCTTTAGCTCTTCCACATCCATTCTACTGGCGCCGCACGCTGGTCCTCCCACGCCGCCGCCGCCGACGTCGCTGCATCCTCCGACGTCGCATCTCTCTTTCCCTCTTTGGTGTTCCTGCCCCGGTTCTGTCGCTGACACGCCCCCGCCACACAGTTCTTCATAACCTTCGCGCCGACTGCCTGGCTCGACAGCCGGCACGTCGTCTTCGGCGAGGTCGTCGCCGGCATGGAGCTCGTGCGCAAGCTCGAGAGCCTCGGCTCCGACTCGGGCGCGCCCAAGACGCGCGTCGTGATCGCTGCGTCGGGGACTACTGCTGCGTGAGGGAGGGACGACCGCCCGGAGCGTGGGCGAGGAACGTATGCGTCAGGTGCGGGTGAGGAGCCGGCGCCAGGTGCCGGGAGGGGGGTGCGCGGTGCGCGGTGTGGGGTGCCTGGGGCGCGGGGCGCGGGGTGTGAGCGCCTCGGGTGAGGAGTGAGCGCGAGCGCGTCGAGGCGGGGTAATGGCGTGGGCGGCGCGATTTAGAAGTTTAATTCCTGCCCTGTGTTGGACGGGGCGGCCTGGGATGTGGTGCTACATGGTAAAAGGACTCGGATAGAGACCGCCGGCGGGGTGATGGCGTGGAATGGAATGCAACTGCTTTATTGGTTCCAGGATCTCGCTCGCACTCGCTCGTTGCTCACATGCGTCTGTGTGTGTCGCCTGCTCGTGGACCCGCGATGCAAAGGTCTACCTCTGAAGTTCTTGGTGGCAAGCCTAGCTTGCCAGTGCGCAGCCGCGAGCTCTCAGTACTCGTCTCCGCGGCGTTTGCTCTCGCTCTGCGACCGTAGCGACGTGAGACACAAAGATCTCGGAGACGCCGCCGGTCCCCGAGCAGAGCACGACGTTCGCGGAGTTGCCACCAACCTCGCGCCCGGACTGCACCCACAGCTTTGTTTGGTGCTGCTGAATCAGGTGGCCGTCTGGGCTCATACGCATCAAGCTGCATCTCTCCTTATCCGGGGACACGTGCTGTTTGTCTTCAGCCATGCGGGACCGCGGGATCACGTGCTGTCGGCATTTGCTCTCCTCGTCTCGAATTATACCCTCGACAGCAAGCCACGGGTAGAGTTTTCCCACGCTGCATCTCACCCAATCCGTCGGGGCTGGGTCGCGTGTTGTTTGGCTTCAGCCTTGGCCTGCCTTCGCGGGAACTCGTGACCACGCGCTCGATCCATGCTCGCCGATTGGCCTGGGTCGTCGCGAGATGTGATACATACCCCTTCTCCCTTCACGCTTCATTTCGTGTCAGATCGCGCGGCAGTCAATCTCTCCGTTGTTTGCGTCTGACCCGGACTGGGCCTGCGAGTGCAGAGCACCTGCAGCTCCCGTGCGCTGTCAGAGAGCTGCTATTCGCCCCCGCGGAAAGTGCGCGATCAGGCGCTCGGCCAGCCAGCGGTCTGGCGAAGAGCGACTCGTGTTTGAATTCTCACATGTCCGCTATAGCTGTGGTTTCACGACTATCCGACTGACGCTCCTAGTCAGCGATCGTGCTTACATTTCCCGCGCAACAGCAGACAGATTTAACGGTGCCTAGCCCATTGGAGACCATGCGTGCGCTTACTCGGTCATTCCAAGGTGCCGACCTGTCACTATGCTCTTTACGAGGAGAAGAGGAGATATGGCATGGGCTACGGGATGGGCACGTGGGGCGAAACGAATGCCCATGCAGATCGTTTTGCTTGTACTCACTAGCGGTTTTATGCGGTTATTGACAAATAGGGGGCACGGACGCATAAATAGCAGGGGAGCTAAATCAAGATTCTAGAATGATGCGGCGCCTTGTCGCGGACAATGAGGCTGGATATGGTACATATGAAGAAGGGGAGGACTGGAAAGGCACTGAAGGGATGATTATGCGTTACAAGATGTTGCGAATGACCATCTCCTGAAGCTGACGGCTCGTGAGAAGCCCTCTGCGCTTCCTCAACGGGCTGCGATGGTTCCGTACGGCGGTGGGACCTGTCTCGCGATCGTCGGTCGAGGCGGAGGAGAGAGCGGCGTTGTCGACGCAGTGCTCGGCACCTGACTCAGCGTAGAGGGCTCCCGTGGCCTGAGAAGCGTCAGATATAAAGCCGACGGGAAAGGAAAATGCGAACCATCAGGTAGGTGCAGGTGCCATCGGTGTACGTGCATACGAATGTATCTCCGTCGATGCTGGACGAGACGAGCGCCCGCGCGTCTCTGTCCTGGGAGGGGCATATGTAGCCTCCATCGTCGAGCGATTCGCCAGCCGGTGCGGAGAGCAGGGGAGCCGAAGACTGCAGCTGATCTTGCGCGCCCACGGCGAGCGTGTGGCCCTCCAGCATGACTTGCTCGCCAGCAGCATAGATCATGGCAGCGGAGGCCAGGATGCCGAGGGCAGCGAGCAGTCCGGAATGTTTGAGCATCTTGACAAAGAGCACGAGGAGACGTTTTGATGTTGAGATGAGCAGCACGTATACGACACGAAAATATATGGGCCGATGCGCGTGGAGCTTCGTTAGGGACAGTGGCGCGGCGGTCCGCGGTGGATTCCCCGCTCATTCCGCTTCGCATCTCGCGGCGGAGAGCGCCCACCGGGAATGCACGATCGGCCAGCTTGTCCGCATCCCGTGCGGATCCGCGATGCGCGACAGTAGCTGAGAAAGGGGTCGTGTGCATATGAGGAACTCTGAACGACTGAGGAACGCGACATGTGAGCTTACGGCCGCATGAGACCGGGGATGGTTGACTACAGCCTCGGAGTCGGAAGGCATTCTCCTCGTCGAAGTCAGTGCACGAGCGGCTGGTTCGTTAGAAAGCCGCCCCTTGCAGCGGATTGAGTAATACAGCCGCTCAATATACCGAGGGGCACTGGCGGCCCTGAGAATTTCTTTTTGCGCAAACTGATAGCCGGTCCGGCGTGAACAGACGATGGCAGTAAGCTCGATTAGCGTCTAGGTACAGAGTTCCCAATCGGGAGGTCATTGGGGTGCGCGAATCGTGGAAGTCACAGCAGAAGGTTGGTTCCCTTGCGCAAGGAACACGATTGAGACGTTGCGGTCGCGCAGGATGCGCCGGGTCTTGGGAATGCGGAGAAGAGTCCCATCCAAGAAGGGCTTGAGCTCGATTGCCGAAATTGGGCGCGTAAGACCATGCTTGTGGCGCGCAGAGAATCTGATCTTCTCCAATTTTGGAGCCTCGAGCACGGCGGAACAGCTCGCCAGGTTGTCTCCCTCGTCCAGAAGGAGGCGCAGGTCCCTGAGACCAGGGAGGTCCGTCACATGCATTATGATGCGGTCCCAGGCGGCGGCGGCCAGTTCCAGGCTGGCGATGCGCCCGGCGCGAACAAAAATGGCCAGATACACGGCGCTGTGTCGCGGTATATTCGGGTCCACTGGAGAACTGGGCACGATCCCAGCTAGCGTGCGCCAGATGGGAGCAGGTCTGACACCGCCGGTTTCTGGGAGAGGATAGACCTCGAAGCTGGCTACGCGGTTGCAGGGGCTGATGGCTGCGCGTAAATGAAGCGGGCCAGGAACATGGTCGAGGATCGCGAGGCAGCTCTCCAAGCTCGCGCCGGACGCACTGAGCCGCGGAACCGCCCGGCACGCGTGCCAGGGGAAGCGGCTCGCGGGCGGTGCGCCCAGACACAGGACGTCGAGCCACCACACATCGCGCCAGACGCGGGAATCGAAGTATTCGGGGGCGAAAGATACATGTCCGCACACCTGCACTCTCGACAGGCCGGACGTCCGGACGTACGGAAGTTGCTGTATTGGCCCTCCAGCTATTCCGAAGCGAAGCGTGGTAATTTTGCTGAAAGCGACTGGTGCAGGAGTTGGAATCCTGATGTTCTCCAGGTCGACATTTCGGAGATGCGGCGAGTTCGACTGGAAAACTTCTTCTCCTAGAAGTGGGGGAGAAGTCGCGCCAGACGAGCCAAACTTCAGGACAAGCACTTGCAACTGCGGTGCCGGCGTGTTGAGCATGCTGATAACTTCCTGAGAGTAGACTGGGTCTACACCGCCAAGGTCGAGGGTGTGGACGTGTGGGAATTTTGGGAGAAGATGTCGAAGCATAACCCGCGGATCGGGACCATAAAGCCTGATGACCATTGGCCGCACTCCCGCGCGGTCAATGCGCAGGCAATAAAGACGGGCGGCGCCTTCAAGCGCATCTCCGGCCAGCGTTGTCGTGTTCAACTCCAGAAACTGCCAATAGGTCGGATGGGCCATGCCGAGGTCCCTGCACAGCCTGTCCACTGCTATGAAGCGGAGAAGGTCGTGGAAGGGGAGCCAGTTCAGGATTGCGAATACGATATCATCGGGAAGATCGGAGAACACTGTCATCGCTGGCCTGGATATAAGTATCCACGTTGACGAAACAAAAAACAGAGGTCTTCACACCGGAGACTAGCTCGCGAGCGCGCCTGCTACGCGTTGCACAGTAGCGAGAGCAATGTTTCTGTGACTATCGGCCCGCGCCACGTGGGGCTGACCGACGGTGTGGTTGGGGGGACAAGTGGCGGAGTCGGACTTTAGATCGGCAAACAAGGTTCAGTTCCTATGGCGATTCAATTGGACAATGCATCGCATGCCGACATTAGCCCAATCCGACGTTCTCAGTCAGGAATGATCGCATAAAATTCCACCCGCGTGACAGCTAGTGTTTCAAAAGCTCGGCTCGAAGCCCGAGCCGAGCCGGGCCCGACACATGGCTTTGGAGCGGCTCGGGCTCGGGCTCGGGCTCACAGGTAGAGAAGCCCGAGCCCGAGGCTTGAGCCCCGGTTTTCTATATGGCTCAGCATACGCAGTATCCACGTTAATACTACGTCCCAGGTGATTCCAAATGGCTCATAAGATGGTGAGAAATGTATTATGCGGTTATATCAGCATCTACCCACTGTGGTGGATGGTGTGGGACTACAGCGCGAAGTGCACGGAAGCAAAGCTGAACCATTCCCACGGCTCCCGCGCAGGTTATGCATTCAAAGACCACTTCAAAATCACCCTGACCGCTTCTCAGTCTGGGAGTGCATTCGAGGGAGCGAATGCCAGCTTGTCTTGGCGTATCTGCACGACGGTGCGCGTTGCTATTACTGACCGGTGATTGGGAACGAAGGAAGGCAAGAGGCGGAATTTGCCGCTCATCCGCTTGGTTAACCACTCATTTGGCAGTTAATCACCTGTCTTCGATTCGTGGCCACCTCGCTGTTCTTTCTGAGGCACCCTACAAAGAGCGACGCCCAGGGGAGGGACCATTCGAATGCGACGATGGTGCGCGAACTCCACAGCGCCTATCAACTACAATATGACAGGCAGGCACACGGCGGTGGCTCTTCACCATATTGACGTACTCATCCAATATTTATTGTAAGGACCCAGACTTATCGGAGCAATGTCGGAGTGTGAAGCGCGACCCCATCCTTGTCCATCATCCACCATCACGCCTCACCAGGCTTTATGGACGGCCAACCGGTCCTGCTCGAGTCTGAGAAGGATGCGCTAACCGACGGCTTGAAGCGCGTCGCGCAAAGGATTAACCCCAGGTGCGCCCACATTGATTTGTCACTTTGGAGGAAGACCGATCGTTGGTATAGAGCTGATGATGCTATGCGGAGCGCGCTTCTGGCTGAGGTCAACGCACTCGCTCAACGAGCTCTGGGGCCACCTGCGCTCTCCCGGCTGCCCACGGAACTCCTCTATTTGGTCTTCTCCCTATTGCGTTTTCCGAGCCTGATCAGCGCCAGCGCGGTCAGCAAGGCCTGGCGGGAGGTCATACTGGACGAACCCCGTCTCTGGATCAACATTTGCACGAGTTCTGGGCGCAAGAGCGGTGCATTGCGGACATTCCTCGACCGCAGTCGCACACTTCCTGTTTCTCTCGACATCGCGCTCAAGGAGCCTCAAGAAGATCTCTGTGAAATTGTTTCTAGTCACCTTTGGCATATAGGCCGGCTTGTCATCAGCAGCCGTCTGGCGAAAAACAACTTGCTTGCGTTTGGGCTGTTCGATGGTGGCTTGGCTCGGCCCGCGCCATGCCTGAAGCACTTCGAGCTGCGTGTTGGATGGGCCGCGGGGAACAACATCGCCTTTGACTCATCGTACTTTGCTGCGCAGGCGCCCGCACTGGAGGAGCTCTGGCTCGACATCTCATGCCTGCCCGTGCTCGACGCGTTTCCGAACCTCCGCACCGTCGTGTTGCCGCACGCCACGCACCAGCCGTTCGACTTCGTGTGGCACGTGCTGCTCGCGTGCCCTCGGCTGGAACATGCCGCTCTCCGCGCGGGGCTGGATCAGTCTGTCCATCTGCGCTTCACCGGCACGCCGCCGCCGCTCCCGGCGCTGCGCACGTTGCGGCTAGCAATACACAGCGACGAACGCGATCCCGCACCGGTCTACGCGGCCCGGCTCCTCGACATCCTCAGCCCCGCCGTGTGCGCGCGGATCGACCTGACGCTTACGCCCGTCGCCGCGCCGCACGACCTCTCGGTGGGCGCCGAGACGGTGCTCATCGTCCCCACGCCGAGCTGGGGCACCCGGCCGAAGTTCAACCTCTACGCGCACGGCGCCAGCCTCCCAATGCGGCGCTTCCGCGCCGTCAGCGGCGAGGACGCGCTCGGCTTCCTGCAGACGCAGCGCGACGTTTCGAGCCGCACGCTTCAGTCGCTCAGCGTGCCCGCGTCGCTGCTCACCTTCGCTGCGCCGCCGCGCACCAGCGCGATGTATCCGAACCTTCACACGCTGGTCGTCGCGCTCGGCCAGCGCCACGTCGTCTTCGCCGAGCAGGGCGCGCGCCTGCACCTCGAGCGCATGCCCGCGCTGCGCACGCTCGTGCTGCGCCGCGAGGCCGCTGCAGCCGCGGCGCTCTCGCGCGACGTCTTCGTCGACGCTGTTGCGCTGCTTTCCTGTCTCGCTGTGCGCCGCGCCGGCCTTCCGCCCATCGAGCGCTGTGTACTGCAGGGCGTCGAGACGCGCCTGACTAGCGCCGACCTACAGCCGTATGTGCGCGAGCTCGTGCGCGAGCCGTGGGAGCATATCACCGAGCCTGCGTTCGATAGAATGGACTGGTGGCTCTTCCAGGCTGCGTGTCCCTAGTCACACCGCTGCTGTTCTCATCGTCTTCAGGGCTGCTCGGCTGTGCCAGGACGTTCCTCTCTGCCGGGAACCCATTTGTATGCACGATGTCTACAAGTATCGGATGCTCTACACATCACTCAGCGGAAACGACTCTACCGTCCTACATGTGCGCCTTGGAATTCATGCTCTTACCTGTTCGGCTGGTGTTTCTCTTTATGCTACAACCAATCGCACGATAGCGCAGTCGCAGACGCCGCACGCTGTCAGTCAGCGCGCTGCATGTACACCTGCCCCGCGTCCCAGACCTTTGCCCAGATTCCCTCGTGCCACGTAAGCATCGTTTCCCACTCCTCAGCGGGCACGATCTTGTGGGTGAAGATGAGCATGGCGAGCACCACAAAGTCGGCATAGATCGGCTGAGACCCTCCGATCCATGGCCCAGCCTCGATATCGCGTTTACCGTAAACCTCAGCAATACTCGTCCACCCATCTCGCACGGCATTCCAATTCTGCTCTCGCAGAGAAGTGCCCGGCGGAGACCACTCATCGAGCGGCGAGCCGTACCACGCGCAGCGCGTCGTGCGGTAATACTCTGCGCTGGCAGCGTCGAGGACGATGTCGGGGATGCCGGGCAGCAGGACGCGCTTGGACGGCTCGAACACGCGCGGGAGGAAGAGCGCGTTGAACGCTGCCTGCAGAGCGCGGGTGCCGCGCGCGAACAGCCTAGGCGTATTGGGGAACGCGGCGTCGAGCCGCTCGAGGATGGAGTCAGAGTTCGTGACGACTTCGTCGTCGATGCGCAGCGCAGGCAGCGTGTACAGATCGGCGCCCGTGTCGAGTTGTTTGGCGGTTGGCGCGCCGCCGATGGATTTGAGGTGAGGTTCGATCTCCAGGTAGGTGAGCCATTTCGTTGTGTAGGGTACTTGCTTGTGGTTCAACGCGAGTCTATACTTACAGTGTCAGTGAGTCTTGATTTTCAAGTCAAACAGAGGTGAGACTCACCGCACTTTCCATGTATTCGGAGACCACGCGCCCTTCGTTGACGGGATATCGTAGAAAGTCACCCGTGGTGCGGACTTTCTCATGCTCAACGATCGAAGGGGAGTCAGCATGATGAACATTTATCGCCGCTGGGCTTGCCCTTTTATACCTCTGACGGCCGGAGTCTAAGTGTCAGCTGACAACACGAATCACGTGCGCGTATCTCCTTTTACGCGAAAGCTCCGTGGAGAGAAACCCCAGCTCACTTGTGCACCGACAGATTCCTGTCGCTGGGTCGGTTTGTGACTGTGAAATGAGATAAGGGGATTGGTCCGCGGAGCTTTTTTGACTCCATCAGCAAGGTTTTCAATCCCCGAACTGCTTCTTGATCTCTTACCGCCATGTCTTCTGTCGAGTGGATTCCTGATGACCTGCTCCGCGTCATCTTCATTACTTCGAGTGACGCGTCGGTCGATCAGAAGTTCTCTGTCAGCCAGGTGTGCAGGCGCTGGCGGCTCGTGGCACTCACTACGCCGCACCTTTGGTGTCTCCTTCGGTTGTATTCGGTCCTCGATTTCCGCCGCGTCACGCTCTCTCTTCAGAGAACCGGCTCTTTTGTCATTTTGGACGTCGACATGCTCGGGCCGTTCTTCATGGCCAACCATGGATCGCATCTCGAAGCCGCGATGAGCGCCCTTATCCCGTACACCGCACGACTCCGCACTTTGAAAACCGCGTGGCCGTCCGAGGCTCTTCTCGGAAGCGGCCTTCACTTTCCCATTTTGGAAACGCTGCGTGTCAAGGGCCCGCGAGAGGACTGGGGCACGGAGTGTCATCTCTCGGCGCCCGCGCTGAAGGTGCTCGACCTCGAGCGGATGCGTCCTCTCAAACTGGAGCAGTTACTATACACATCCCTGGAACGACTCAGAATATCTTTGTGCTTCGACGTGGCGCCCGCGGACATCCTACTCGTCCTCGCGCACTGCCCCGCTCTCGTCGAGCTGACGTTCCACGTGCGCGACGCGCCGCGTCCAGCCCCGCGATTCGGGCCCATCCACGACAAACCGCACATGCCCAAGCTCGCGACGCTCGATCTCCAGCTGCACCTGACGCACATGGTAGACGTGCTGGACGCGTTCACCGGGATCACGCCCGTCCGCGCCGTCTCGGCCTGCACCCCGCGCGGCAGCGGCGGCACCGACCTGCGCGACTTCTGCGCGGCGCTCGTGCGCGACCTCGCGCCGCTCGTCTCCTTCGCGGTGGAGGACGCGCTGACGATCGTCCTGCGCGACGCCGCCGGGCGCGTGCGCACGCTCTCCGCGTCCAACGTACACGCGCCGTGGCCAGTTGCGGACGTCTGGGCGCACCTCGCGCACCGCTACCACGCGAACCACACCATCCGGGAGGTCGCGTTCCCGCTCGAGGCGTGGCCCGAGCTCGTCGTCGCGCTCGGCGCGTATCCTCCGCTCGCGCAGTCAGGTGTTCTCTTGCGCATCGTAGCGTCCGACGACCTGGGAGTGCCAGACGCCGTCCCGGAGACGTGGCAACTCGCCATTCCCGGGCTGCAGCGCGTGGAATTCCGCGGCGCGCCCGTGCCCGGGGAGACTGTCGCGCGCATTCTCCGCACTCTCACGTGGACCGGCGACCGGAGGATCGAGGTCGCGTTCGACAAGAATTTCCCAGAGGCGGCGAGAGCGCACATCGAACAAGAGAATGGTGGCAGATGGCAACTTGTACCATGATAGTCTCGGATTACCCCTGTGCATTCACTCCGTGGGTCCGTGTACTGTACCGCCATGAGAGACTGCACTCAACAATACTTCCTCGGGGGGCGCGATAGCGTTCACCGAACAAGTCTTCCCGGGCGTGTGGAGCCACCTTGCCGCGCCACGCTTCCAGATCCCGCTCGCCGACTGGAACCACGGCAGCGGCTCTGACGACCATGCGCGCCTGGACACGCGGTCTCTCGCAGGTCGTGTTTCCCTGGGATGCGCGTCCCTGGAGGCGCTTGCGCAGCATCCTCTTCGACGGGGGACGCTAGTTCGACGTTGTATTCCTGGGTCATCTGGGCCCTGGGGGCGCGGGAGGAGGCAAATGGCGATCGGCGCGAGCGTAGAAATCTACATCTTCGGTACACTTGCCGCCCTCTCGGACCCACGCGTCTCACTGCCCTTTCTAAAACGCACGCAGCGGCAAAACGGCGCGGCCGTGGGCTGCCGGAGTCCAGTACAGTGAAACGCCTCCCACTGATCGCGCGCTCCAGGACCTCTGTACTGCAGCTTCCTTGTGAAATGGACGAGACAAAGCGTGCATTGCGCGGCAGATAGAACGAAGGCACACAGCATGCGCGAACGCACCCACAGCTGCCAGTGCCAGCGGGACGAAAGCCGACTCTGATCATGAGTTTCGGCCGGTTCAGAACGGCTCTGTCATACTTGGCACGCGCGCAAACCCGCACCTCATGGTCCATGTCACGGAGAAGGAACGAGACGCAGCGGGTCCCATCGTCCGCGCAGACTGCTACTAGTTTTCGGCGCGGGAGAACGGGAGAGCGACTCTGCGCGCGCGAAGAAGGCGCAATGACTGCGCGAGAGACGGGGTGCCTGGCGCTGATCATGAGGACCGGGGACCGGGGAACGCGCGGAAGAATAGCCTGAGAGCGTGCGACGAAATGGGGGAGGCATACGTAGACGACGGTCAGACGGGCGAGTGAGAGAGAGAGAGAAAGACACGGGTTCCGGGGCGGCCGGAGGGAGAGCCGACGCATGCCGAGCGTCCGAACGCTTGCGGAATGGTGGCGAACAGATCTAGAAGAACACACCGTCGACGCGGGGCAATTGAGCGGCGCGGGTGGGGGTTTTCGGCTGGGCTGGGAAAGGCAGTGGCACACCGGTACTGTACATAAAACGTAGACTGGGCGAGGTTCTTGTTGATGGGCGTTTAGCGCAGGCAGAGGCGGGAAGGATTTCTGAACGCGCGGGAGATGCAGAAATGGCCACGCGGGATAAATCGTGGACTGTAGGGAGGATGATACGCGATCGAGCGGAGGGTGTTGAGCAGGCAGATCATCGACGCGAGCTTGTGAAGCCGTCGTTTCCCTTGCCATCCCGCAGCGGAGACCTGACGGCGGGGCAAATAATAATGAAGGAACGGGCGCTCGTAGTTGTGCAGGCAATGCTCGCGGGGATGGCGCGGCGTCGTTCTCGGCTGGTCTTGGACTCGGGATATCGACGAGAGCGGGCAGACAAAGGCGCGAGCTCGAGGGTGAAGCAAAACAGAGCTCGCAGAGAGAGAGACTTCGGGAAGAGCCAGACGCGGTCGTTCGAGGTACCAGATCCGCGGGCGGAGAGAATCTATCTGTCGGACTCGGAGGCGGAGGGAGCGCGCTGAACCACGAGAGAGAGGAGGAGTCCGAGCAGCCCTGATAGGCGTTCTCGTGTTTTAAATCTACAGAGGAGAGCCGCGCGCTGGGACAGACTCGGCATCCTTAGAGTTAGGCGCGACAAACAATGAGAGCCAAGGTTGATCTGAGATGAGCCTCGAGGGACAGAGCCAAGTTATTGACAATCAGAGACGCCCGGAACGAGTGTAGCGAGCCGATATTCCAGACTCGATGGCCTAGGCAGAGGGAGACATTTGCCGGCGGGTTCGGAGACGTGGGAGAGGACACAAAGCTGAAGCCATAACACTGCGTGATGGATCGTGGACTGAGGGACCGATGGCACTGCGGGAGAGCCGGGACGGCGGACAGGGTATCGAAGTGCTATGCGTGCGCTGCGCAATAATAAGCACCGAGCGCCGACGCGAGAACGAGACGTGGAATCCGCGGCACCGAAGCGCGTAAAACAGGTAGGACGCGAACGGAGATGGTGACGTTCGAGTTCAAGGGGCAAAAGGCGGGAGTCGGAGCGGAATCGCCGCATTTGGCAGCGGCAAAAGCCTGACCGCTGCCGAACGTTGACTTGGGATCATCCAAGCACACAGAACGCCCGCCGCGCCCCAGCGCCCCGCCCAGCACCTCCAGCGCGCAAGCTACCGCGCATCTTGACCGCTTCTTGAACTATCGCGACCGCGCCAGGATAGGATTCTTGTGGTCGCTGCGCGCTTGTCCTGGTGCGTATATGTGGCCATCCAGCGCGTCTGTTCCCCTTCTGATGGTCTACAGAGCTTTACAGTGCCCGATAAACGACGAACAGGTGCGCGCCAGGTTGTCTGCGCGCGCGTGTATGTGTGCTAAATTACGAGGCGACGCACAGACAGATCCCGACTTTTCTTGATTTGCACACCACACACGTACGCACACGCCCAGCTGCGCCCGGGAGCGACGCTGACGCGCGGGACGGGCAGGATGGAATACCTGATCACGGCGTACCCGTCGACCCCGACGCCCGCTATGATCCTCACACCGCCCGCACGCGCTTACTCGCCATCCCCGTCCCCATCGCCCGCACCCGAACCTGAACGCGAAGATGAACCTGTTGCAAGCACATCGAAGCTGCCCAGCACGTCGCGGCGCGTGCTCGACCATATACTACTCCCGCGTCTCCCTGCGGGCTGGCTGAGCGCGCCGCCGGCCGCGCGCGCGAGCGAGCCGGTGCAGGACGCCAAGGCGTGCCACCAGTGCCGCAACCTGAAGAACCCGCACCCGCGCTTCCGCTGCGGCCGCGCGGGCTGCCTGCGCGCGTTCTGCTCGGGCTGCCTCGCTAGACGGTGCGCCTCTGCCCGTCCCCGTCCCCGTCCCCGTCCCGTCCCCGCGTCGTCTGACCGGCTTGCGCAGGTACGGCTGGACGCCGCAGGACGTGCACGCGCGCGGCTGCCCGGACTGCCGCGGCGTGTGCAACTGCTCGCGGTGCCTCGACCGCGCGGGCCTGAGCAAGCACAAGGCGTTCCTCACCGCCGACGCGCGCGCGGGAGGATGCGCGAGGAAGTGGCTGGAGGAGCGCGGGCTGCTCGTCGAAGGCTCCGCTGCCCTGCAGCCGCTGAAGAAGAACGTGGCGAGGAGGCCGAAGATATTGGCGAAGAAGCAACCCGACGACACGCGCGCGGTCGCACCGAAGAAGGTGAAGAAGACGCAGCCCCAGCAGGTCGACTACAACTGTGTCTACGACGAGGAGGACGACGAGCCAAGAAGCCGCGGACGGTGGATCATCGACGCGAGCGCGAAGCTCGTCAAACGGTGGGCGCGCGAGCGCGCCGTCCGCGGAGCACAAGTTCGCGCGGGTACAAGGCGCTGGTTCGTCGGCGCGTCGCCGCCGCCGCGAGGTGCGTCCCTCGTCTTCTTCCACCGCTTTGGCTCACGGCTGCGCAGCACGCGCGAGGGACGCTACGGCCGAGCCGTTGCTTGTGGAAACGATTGGTGCGTCTGACCTCAGCCTAGACTCTGTGCCAGCCGCTCACTTGTGCGCGCAGACTTGACGCTCGACGATGACGATGAAGACGCGCCCGATTCGCTGTTCGACGCTAAGAGCGCGGACGGCGACGTGCAGGCCCCGGCCTGCGGCGAGCTGAACTTGGACGACGGGAATGCAAAAGGCGACGACGACGCCCCCGACTCGCTGTTCGACGAGAAGACGGAGGACGAAGACGCGCTCGCGCAGAACGATGCGGCTGATGACAAGGACGACGCGCCCGCTCTGAACGATGCAGCCCAAGTCGCGCAGAACGACGCGCCGGGCGACAAGGACGACGACAAAGACTCGCTCTTCGACGGCGACCCCGGCACGCCCGCCGCACCCACTCCGCCCGAGATTGCGCCCGCGCCCATCGAGCTCCCTTCGACGCCGCCCCAGCTCCCGCCGACGCCGATCCAGCTCCCTCCGACGCCAACGCCCATCCACCTCCCACCAACGCCGACGCCAATCCACCTCCCGCCCACGCCGACGCCGGTCCAGCTCCCGCCCGCGTCGCCCATCATCTCGCTCTCGCGCTCAGACTCGTACACAGATGCGCTGCGCATCGACGTCGAGCTCGGCATGCCGAGCTCGCCCGCGAAGGGTGCCGTGGACGTTCGTATCACGTTCGGGGATGCGTTTGGTGCTACGTCCGCCGCCGGCGCTCCAGTAACAATCGATCGGGCGCACGCCTCGCCCGTTGCGGCGCGCTCTCCAGTAACGTCCAATCTCGCTCTTGGCCCGGCGCCCGCGTCACCTGTTGCCGCCCGCTCTTCAGGAAGCGTCGACTCCACAGCGTACGCTGCGCGCGCCCCGTACGCTGCGGCGCGCTCTCCAGCAACGGCCGAAGCCGCCCCGTTCGCTGCGCCCGCCTCGCGCTCTCCAGTACCATCCACTGCGGCTTTTGCGCCCACGCCCGCCGACTTCGCGCCCACGAGCGCCGACTTCGCGCCCGCGCCCGCCTTGCCCGTCACCGACCTCGCTCTGTCTGCGCCCGCACGAGCCGACCCCGCGCCGCCGCCCAAGACGGCGGTGTCGAAGGCAGCGTCGGCGATGTTCATCCCGCGCGCGAAGCCCGTCGCGAAGCGCAAACGCCCCGACGACGACGAGACAAGACTCGAGAGCGCGAAGACAAGGCTTGAGAGCGCGAAGAGCAGCGCGGGGGTGCTCGTTGCGCTCGGAAGGCCCGGGCGGTGGCGGGTGCGGGAGGATGAGCCGACAGCCGGGGTGGGGGATGCGCTGGTTCAGCATGGCGAGGCGACCGCGCAGAATGACCAGGACGACGCGCTCGCTCAGAAGGACAACAAGACGCCGCAGCGGGACGACTCGGACAAGGCGACCGCGCAGAAGAACCATGCGCTGGCGCGCACGGACGACGCGACCAATGACAAGGACGATGCGCCAATTCAAGAGGACGGCCCGGTCGCGCAGCAGGGCGGCGCACTCTTGCAGAAGGATGACGCGGCTGGGAAGAAACGGTCGCGCGAGCACGATACGTCGACGCAGGACGACGAGCGGCCTGCCAAACGCCCCGCGCTGTCGAAGGAGACGGTGCGCAAGCCGCGCGCGGACTCGCCGGAGCGCGAGGACGACTACGACGTGGACGACGAACCGCGCGCGGCGCCGTCGAAGGAGACCGCGCGCAAGCCCCGCGCGGACGCCGGCCACGACTTGTCGTCGCTCGACCATGACGGACTACCCGTCGGACGCACGGCGCCGTCGAAGCAGACCGCCCGCGCGTCGTCCTCGCGCCACGAGGACTCCGAAATCGTCGATGGCCTCCCGACGCCCAAGCCTACGGCCACCAAGCAGGACGCGGCGCGGCCCAGCGCGGCGGACGCGCTCGCGCAGGCGATGCGCGCGGCGTACGGCGGCGGCGCGTCTGTGTCTACATCTAATCCTACCCCAGCTGCATCGTCGGCGCCCGTTGCGTCTGGCTCTAGCACGTGCGCTGACGATTCGCGCGCTACGGTCAAGAAACGCAGCAAGCCCTCCGTCCTCGCGCAGCGCGCGAGTCTCGCGATCGCGCTCAAGACGCCCGCACCGTCCGCACCGTCGGCGGCGTCGGCGCTTGCCGCAGCGTACAAGCAGGCGTACGCCGCCGCGCGCGCGCCGTCGCCCGCGTCGACGCTGCGCTCGTCGCCCTCGCCAGAGCCGCCGGAGAAGGACGGCGATGGCAAGGCGAGCAAGCCGGCGCTCCACGACGAACTGTCGACCTTCATCGGGCGCTTCGACGATAACGACAAGGTGCGCCCATCCTCTCCCTTCCTTTTCTTTGCTGACGCGGCGAAGGACGACGAAGAGCCGACGCCGGAGCTGCTGCCGTCCGACCTGGCGGCGCAGTCGGAGGGCTCGTCGCGCACGGGGCCCGTCTCGCCGCTCGTCGCCGCGCACCGCAGGCCGCCCACCCTCATCACCCTTGAGTCAGACGCGGAGGACGGGGAGGAGGATGAGGAGATGCCCGCGCGCCGCCCGTTCGTGCCGTGCAACCCGCGCCGCTTCGTCGGTATGCCGCTGCGCTTTGTGCCCGCGCCCAAGCGGCCCCGTCCGTCTGCCAAGAGGGTCGACCGCGCTGTCATCGATTTGGGCACCGGCGATGACGACGATGATGATGATTACAAAGACGAAGACGAGCAGGACTTCGGCCTCGCGCGCCGGCGCAAGCGGACGAAACTCTGGGAGCAGTCCGCCGTCGTCCTCCAGGCGGACGAGCCGATCGTCGTGCTCGACGACTCGGACGACTCGGACTTCCAACCCGCACCCGCTCTCGTCAAAAAGTTCGCGGGGTCAGGCAAAGGCAAGGGCAAGAGCAAGTCGTTCGGCCCCGGCAAATCCAAATCGTTCGGGCCCGGGCCCGGCAAAGGCAAAACCAAGCCACCCCCGCGCAAGCTGCCGCTCTCGACGTTCATCGCGTACTCCTACACTCCTCCCCCATCTATCCCCGCGCCCGACCCCGACCCCGAGCCCGAACTGATGCCGGAGCCGGTGTTCGTGCCGGACGACGACACGGCGGCCGCGCCGCCCGCGAGCGAGGTGTGGCTCGGCGCGGCGATGGCGCCGCTGTCGCCTGATCTTGGGCTCACGCGCGCTGTGGCTGATGCGTGGTTCTCTGCTGTCTGACTGTGTAGGGTGTGTGTGTGGGTGTGGGGTGTGGGTTGGTGTGGGTGTGTGTGGGTGTGGGGTGTGTGGGTTGGTGTTTCTTGTGTCTTGTTCTTCTGTGCGCTGTCTCGCATGTAAGTAATTACATCTTGTTGTTCAGTTCGTTGCAGTTCTCGGTTTGGTCGTGTTGCATTGCCATGTATATTTTGTACTTATTACCGCTGCACTTGTTGTGCGTCGAAGAAGAAGGAATCAAAGGGATTGTGTTCTGCTGCTTCACTTGCGCGTGTATTTCCGCTCCCGCATCTGAGTTCTCTTTGCAATTGTTCCAGGACTGTTCCTCTGTATTCCCGCTTGCAGACTCGACCAATGGCGCCGACAAAAAACACTGCAGTATGTCTTACGACATTTCTAATCGGCTCTGTCAATGGGTGAACTGGCATGGTCATAATACTACAGCATCGAAATCAGAACGCAAGCTGCCATCGGCCTCTATTTGCTTGTTCGATATGCGCTCTCGCGGGCGCAGGAAAGCTTTTATCGAATGCGACCTCGAGCTTGCGCTGACCGGTCCATGTGAGCGTGCGGAGAATGCGCGCGATAATCTCGGGGCCGGGACACGTGCTTCCCGCGCCGCAGTATTCAACGCGGGGATGTCCATTTCGACGCCGTCAATGAGGCTCCCGCCGTCGAGAGCCATTGCTCCTCTTCACGCATTAGATCGTCCCTACTGAGGAGTGGGAGGCGGTGTTGACGTAGCAGCTCGGCCTGCGTCGCGCCGCCGCATTGCATTGGGGATCTGCGCGTTCTGAACTCATCTGCGAGTACATAGGGTGCAGTCCGAGCTGTGCCTGTTCTTCCGAACTGAACCGAGCGAAAATCGGACTTTGCGTCGTCGGCTTGCATCCCACTAGCGGCTGGCTTTCAGTCTCACCGTCGCTCACGCGTTGCACGGTTTGGGTGCGCTCGCGCTGCGTGCCTTGGGAATCTCCGTCGTATTTTCCGCGCAACGAAAAGGAAAGATTCAGAGGAAGGAACAGCACAGGCCATGCCAGAGGCCCTGGAGCTCGTGGAGCCTTGCGTGTGATGGGAGGCGTTTCATCTGGCCGTGTTTCGAGCTCCTGCACCGTTTGCCCGCTGCGTGCATTTTTGAACGGGCAGTGAGGCGCGTGGGTCCCGATTGTCCGTACAACGCGGCAAGTGTACGCATCCCGAAGATGTAAATTTCTGCACTCGCGCCGAGCGCCATTAAGGGCGAACCACACGCCATTTTCCTCCTCCCGCGCTCTCAAACCGCTCCATGCTCGCGGCCCCCAAATGGCCGAGGAATTCAACGTCAAGCTGCCGTCCCCCGTCGAAAAGGATGCTGTGCAGCGCACGCACTAGCACGTCCAGGGACGTATACCCCAGCGCATCCCAGGGAAACACGACTTGCGAGAGACCGCGGATGGCAAGCGTGTCTAGGTGCGCATAGTCGTTCCGGAGGTCGTCAGAGCCGGGGACCACGCGCAGCCGCACGCCGGCCCCGGCCTCGGAGGGACACGCGCGCAGCGCAGCAGCGAAGTGGTTCCAGTCCGCCAGTGGGATCTGGAAGTCGCGCACGGACGCGTGGGCGCCGTAGCGAGAGGAAAGGTGCCTCCACACGCGCGGAAGGCCCGCGCGGGGCGCCGGGAAGAGCGTGCGCTTGCGCCCGGCGTCGTCGCGCAGTTCCAGCACGCCGCCGTGCTCGACCGAGAGCGCGACGACGGGCCGGAGCCCCGCCAGCAGCGCCTCGAAGAAGCGGGGCGCGAGGGTCACGCGGCGCTCATTGATATGCACGGCAACGCTCGACACATTGCCAATGGCGGGGAAGGCGCGCAGAATGCTGGCGAGGTCGTCGTGCGGCAGCTGCAGATTCAATTCTCTGAGACCGGGCATGCACACGGGCGGAAGGACAATGCTGAGCGTCGGCGTCTCGCACATATGCCTGCGAAACGTCAACCGCTCTAGCCGATGGCAAATAGCAAGTATCGGTGCAATTTCGTCTGAGCAAAGTATGAATGAGCTGATCTTGATTTCCACAAGCGTTGTGGACAGAAGAACCTCGAGGTTTGGGACGCGAGTGTTGGTTATGTGTAGAACGCGCAGAGCTGGAGCTGTAAGCCGAATGTCGGCGGGCATCGTCAGCTTGCAAAATGAAGCGCAGGCATTGAGGGACAGTGTATGCAGATGTGGGAATGTGATCCCAGAGAGGAGAAGGGGGTGATTCGCTAGTAGCATGCCGAGAGAGCGAATTCGATGCGCATGAGGAATCAAGGTGCTCAGTGCGGCGTTGATACGAGCTTCATGGGTAGATGCGTGGTTGCCGGGAATCGAGATCTCCAGAGCTGAGCAGGTACCCGTTCTGGAGAGAACGGTCTTGAATTTCATGAAATCCCGTGTCGAGACCAACAGGATGCGCGACCAGAGCAAGGGAGTATACAGAGCAACGTTGCGCCAATGCCGGCAGACCTGGCCCGGGATCATCATGTCGACGATCGACAGATCGGATGCAAAAGCAGTAATGAAGATGTCGCCCAAGACATCGCTAGGAAGCGACCCGATGCAGGCCATCGCGCGTTGTGAGAGCAGGCGGCAAGGAAGAACGTTTACATTCGAGGTCCGACAAATCGGCCCGAGTCCGGTGACCCGATCCGTACCCGCTGTCTTGGCTTCGATAGCTTCATAATTTATGACTAAAGGTGCGGCGTGCTGAGTGCCACGAGACGTCAGCGCCTACACACGTGACTGACAGAGAACCTCTGCGCGACAGACGTGTCTCTCGAAACAATGAAGATCACGCGGAGCAGGTCGCGGAATCAACGCGATGGCAGACATGGTGGCAAGAGATCAAGAAGCAGCGCGGGGATTGAAAACTTTGCTGATCGATTTGAAAAGGCTCCGTCGAACAAGGCTCTCGATGCGCATCTGCAGATACAGACGGACCCAGCCCCGCGCCATTTTAGTGGTTGTAGATGCGCATGTGAGCTGGAGTTTCCTCTTTACGCGACGTCCCAGTAAAAGGAGAGATGGGCACGCGATTCGTCCTGTCAGCTGATACTTACATAGACTCGGGCCGTCAGAAGTATACAACTTGAAGGGCAAGCTCTGCAAAAATGCTCATCATGGTGATTCCCCCAGGATCCTTCAGCGATCGGAGGGTCCCATCCGATTTCCGCGGATTTCCGGCGGCGCTCGCCATGCTCATCTTCACGCGCATTCACGCGCAAGATCGTCCCTGCTGACGAGTGGGAGACGATGCTTACGTGGCACGGCGGACTCTGGGCGAGCATTTGGTCCGCGGGCAATTGCTGGAGCCGTTTACAATGAAAGAAGTGGAGAACATCCGACCCTCGTGGACATCGTGCATAGGAACGGCTTCCCGACAGCCAGAGACTTCCTCAAGCCGTGGGGGAAGCAACGGCGCTGATACTGATACCCGTGTGACTATGGGCACGCGAAGAGCCACCGATCCATCCTAGCGAACGCGGGCTGTGCCACATGCACCCAGGGCTCGCGCACGATCTCCCCAGCATACGGCGCGACGCTGGCGCTGGTCAACCGCGTCTCGACTCCCTGAAGCACGACGCGGTCGAGCGGCGGTAAGCTTGAGTGTCGCGCTTTTAGGGAGGCCAGCAGCCCGCCCGAGTTGACGGAAACCGCCCGCGAGAGAGAAGAAAACCCAGGCTCACAGCGCAGCACGAGTCCGCGCAACGCGGGCATGCGCTCGAGCTGCAGGCGGAGGCCGTGCCGGTGGGTGAGCTGCACAATGAAAGTGTGCAGGCGCGTGAAGTACGCGCCGTTGGGAAGCGGAGAAAATTTGAGTAGGGAGGCCGAGACGGTGAGCGTCTGCAGCGTGTTGACAGAGCCTGCGAGCTGCGCCTGCAGGAAGTCGCGGGCCTGATCTAAGCTGACATCGAGGAAACGGCGCATCGGGCGCCCTGCGCCGTCTGAATACGCGTTGTACAGAGGCCCGCCTCTCGGGAATGGTGCCTCAACTATCACAAGGGTGTCAGATCCGGAGGAAAGGTCCCACGGCACGACGACCGGTTTCAGCGTCAGGTCGATCCCCGCGCGCACGTCGGGGCGTAGAATTTTGAGGAGACGCACTGCGTCGGCTACAGTAGGGTCATCGTCATCATCCCTCTGGATTGCGAGCCGCAGACTGCGCAGTGCCGGGAGCGGTGGTAGCGTGCCAGTGAACGCGAGTTGATCAGACGAATTTGTGTACGTGCGCAGCGCAGCCTGCTCGAGGCGCGGGCAGGCGAGTAGAACGTGCCACACGAAGTCGAACGGATGGCGCTCGACATGGGGCAGAACAACGGTGCGGAGGTTCGGAAATGCGTCGAGCACGGGCATGCTGGGTATGTCGAGCCACAGCTCCTCCAGTTCTGGCGCCTGCGCGGAGAAGTAGGATTGGTCGAAGGCGATCTCGTTCCCCGCGTCCCATCCAACGCGCATCTCGAAATGCTTCAGACACGGCGCCGGCCGAGCCAAGCCTGCATCGAACAGCCCGAACGCGAGTAGATCGTCGACAGCCAGACGGCTGCTGATCACGAGTTTTCGCATATGCCACAAATTTCCAGATAGAATAGCGCAGATGTCGTCTTGAGGCTCCTTGAGTTCGATGTCGAGAGAAACGGGAAGAGTGCGACTGCGGTCGAGGAATGCGCGCAGGGCGCCAATTTTCGCCCTAGAGCTCGTGCAAATGTTGATCCAGAGGCGAGAATCACCTAGGATCACGTCGCGCCAGGCCTTGCTGACTGCGCTGGCGCTGATCAAGCTGGGCAAACGCAGAAATGAGAAGACAAGGTAGAGCAACTCCGCGGGCATCCGGGAGAGCGCAGGTGGTTCCAGCGACCGCAGAGCAAGTGCGTTGATTTCGGTTAAAAGAGTGTTTCGAATAGCGTCCTCAGGTCTAAGGCAACGATTAGCGTCCACCTCATAGTGACAGATTGAAATGTACGCACCTAAAACAGATCCTTCCCGCAATGCGCCTAAAGACTTCGGCTAGCGCATCCCTCTCGGATTCTATAAGAATTCTTTCGTCGACCATAGAGCCGGGTCGGCGTGTGATGGTGGATGATGGGCAAGGGCACGTATCGCTTCACACTCCGACATTGCTTCCACAAGTTCGGGTCTTATCAATGAGTATACGACGAGTACAGCAAACACCTCGAGGAGATTCACGACGACCGCATCCGTTTCATGATTTATTGAGATTCTCTCATAGCGGCCATTCGAGGTGAAGCCACGTTGAGCGTCGCTGCATTCTGCAAGTACAGTATACTGCGGCGTTGATCCAGAAGACGGAAACTACAGCTCGAGTTGCCATTTGCCGCGGTTTTCTCTTTCCATGTGAGCTCTAGTGGCTGCTGGAGTATCCTTGTCAAAAACAACCTCGATCTTCCCGTCTCCGGACCTTGCGAGACTGAAGAGTATGCTGGCCATGACCTCTGGGGCAGGCCTCGCTCCCTCGGCGCCGCCATAGACAAATTCCACGCGTTGAAGCCCGGGAATCGGCACCGTCTCTGGCTCCGGCAGCAGATCCACATCGATGGCACCCACATCCGAGTCTTCACCCTTCGTCAGGCGCAAGCACACGCCGGATGCGCTCTGCGGCGGATAGAGCTGGATCGCATTGACAAACGCGGGCCACCAGTCGACAGGAACAGCAATGGCGAGCACAGTCTGGTGCACATCATACTGGGCCGCGAGGTGCACCCAGACTTCCGCGGCGTCGCGCGGCGCGCGGACGGCCGACATGCGCAGGCTGCGGACGCGGTGTGCAGTGTCGCGCAGGACGATCGTCGGTGCATCATAATCATCCACCTCGAAAGCGACGAGCGGCGCGAGGTCCGGCACAATTACCGCGCTCAGACGCGCGATCTGCTCGTAGGGGCGCCCGCTGACGCTCGCTGCAATGTGCGCAATGGGCGCGGGACCGCGTAGTGCGCCGAGGATGTCCTCCATGTGGCCGAGCGACATATGAAGATCGAGACGTTCGAGATTAGGCATGTGCACTGCGTCGTGGACGGGCCCCAATGGCGGAGATTCTTCGTCGTCGGCGTCGTCGTGCACGTAAAACGTCAGCTCTACGAGCGCGGGACAGCGTGAAAGTATAAGGAGGAGATCACCGTACCCCACGTGGGCGCAGAGAGATAGTGTGACTCGTTCGATGCCGGCTGAGAGGAGTTGGTCGAGGTTCAGCAGGTCCACGAGCTCGAGGTCTAGCAGTTTCAGCATGGGAGCAAAGAGATCGATGTGCGTGTTCCGTGTGCCCTTGATGCGCAATGTTTCCAATACGGGAAAGTGAAGGCCGCTCCGCAAAAGATCTTCGGACGGGCCCGCAGTGTTCAACACGCGCAGTCGGGCCGCGTATGGAACGAGGGCGTTCACGGCTTCGTCAAAATGCGAAGTGGGGTGGGTCATGAAGCTAGATACGACCATTTCGGCCTCCAATGAAACGAAGGAGCCGGTCCGTAGAAGGACGAGATTTATCCGACGAAAATCGCGTTCCGAGCAGAGGCAAAAGCGCGACCACAGGTGCGGCACAGCAAGTGCGACCCGGCGCCAATCCGCACACACTTGGCTGACAGCAAACTTCTGCTCAACAGACGTGTCGGTCGAGAGGATGAATATGACGCGCAGCAGGTCGCCGGGGAGCACCGCGATGGTAGACATGACAGCGAGTGATCAAGGAGATGTTCGGGGATTGAAACTACCGATGCGTCCGAAAAAAGGCACCGTCGGGACAACGTCAAGATAAGCATCCTGACGCAGATTATCCGATCTCAGACGAGACCTCTGTCGCGCAGACGTTCTCATTTTGCGGGATGGCGACTGGGTTCGGAGAGCGGACGTAATCGGAACAGCGGGCCGACGCCTTTCGGCTCCGAACTCCGACCCTGCAACTTGTCCTCCTGGATCCTATCGCGGCGCCGGCTAGTCCTCTACCGGCACGGAACGATCTCGCGAAGCACTATCCCTCGATATTCTTCACCGTACACCTACTGTGAGTAAGCCATGCTGCTTCGAACCGACCCGGTGTTGTAGATACGTGTTGACTCACGTCCACGGCAGTGATGTCTGCGTTTACTGCGATACCCGAGGATATCCTGAATCTGATCTTGGATGTGCTTCCTATCTGGGACCTGCTCCGGCTCATGGCGGTCAACAGGCTGTTCCGGGACGTCTGCCTTGCGCATCCGTGCTATTGGCACACTGTTGACCTGGATACGGCGACTCTGTCTGGGACTGCCCTCGAAAGCGCCATTCACCTCTTGTCCCTGCGCCTCGAACGGGCTGGATCGCGGCCTGTGTCCATCCACCTGCGTGGCGCCGACCTACGGCCTCTATTGCAACGCGTCCTTCCGCATCTCCCGCACATCCGGGTTTTGTCGCTGATCGGCTTGGATATGAGGTATTCCCAGACGGTTGTCAACTTTTTGAACAAGCCCGCCCCGATCCTTCATACTTTCGAGATGAGGTTCGTCTCGACCAAGCCCGCGCCGCCTTGCCCAGTTATCGGTCTCCGGTTGTTCAAGTCAAGCGCCCCCTGCCTGCGGCATGTCACCCTGCAGAACATCGCGCTGTCGTATCCTGCACCTTCCATCTTCAGTAACATCCCCGATCTCGTCTATTGTATAACGGTGGATGAGGTCACGTTTGCTACAGAATACTTCATCCGTCGTCGCTCCCTACAAGTCGACCGACTTGTGGTCCGTTGTCCTGGCGCACCGCCTGCTGGTCGATTCCCTTGGCGCGCATGGCGCACAATTCCCAGTATTTCCGCCTTCGGTGCCAGTTTGGAGAGCTGCCTCGCCATTCTTGACCATCTGTCCGGCCCGCTTCTCCTAGAGGCGCAGATCAGCCCCTGCAAAACAAGAGCCTTCTTCACTTTTGATTCGATCCTAGAGATTAACGGCCCAGCTACCGTTACATCACAGCTATCTCGCCTGCTTGGTGGCAATGTCCCAGCCTCGCGGGAGGACCCGACCATCCCCAGGGACAGCGCTCTCTATCTGGCCGTCTGCGCACGCGCCGACCAGATCACCGCGGTGGGTCTGCGCCTTCCGCACTGGGACCTCATCTTTGCGCACGTGAAGCGGCTCCCCGCTCTGACGTTGCTGCGCGTCGCGGTCGCGGACGGCGACGTCCTTGCAGACTGTAGCGCGCCGCTCGAAGTTCCCAGTTTGGAACAGATGGTCCTGTTCGGGCACCTCAAGCGCCGTCTGGCGCGGCCGCTTCAGCGACGCGAGTTGAATGCGTTTATATGCAGGTGTCTTCGCCTCCGCCCGCGGACGTCGCGGTGTGGCTACGAACCGCGGCACATTTCGATCGTGCCCTTCCCGAGAGGACCCATAAGGGCATCCCGCCGCGCAGGCGAGTCGCACATCGCCGGCCGATCGGAGGGGCTGGTTGCTGCTGCACCATGACCTTCCAATGCTATCGCTATTAGTATGCTCACACTCACGATAACTGTATCTCGCTCCCGCCAATCATATGCCGCATCTTTTGCTATCGGAGTGATCTTGTCCTCTTGCATTTCTCGCACATGCGTGTGACGCATATTGCAGCATCAGAGGTGGCCCGGAGACGCTCTGTGTTCAAGAGCATTCGCTGGAAGACTTATTGTCAGAGGGTTAATCCGCCATTGACCCCGTCATTCTGGGCGATGATTGGCGAGTCACGGGGCCTGGCTATATGATGCTCGCGCGCGAGCTCAACCTCCGCATTCTGAACACGAGACATCCGCTGATGTGAATTGCAGGACATATAAACCTCACGGTGCCATGAAATATACCCGTAAGAGCAGCGATTTTGCCCTCTGGTGCAGCTCGGGGATCTGCGGCGGGGCCTCGCTGCAGTACCCGATCGCAGAGACGAGAGCCGTCAGCCGCACCATGCCCGCGCCGCGCTCGGGGTCCTCCAGATATACGTTCCACAGGACGAGCCGCGGGAGCGGCAGTACTGCAAATACGAGACGCGTGACGATGAAGACGGAGACATCGTCCACCTCGACCGCGAGCACCGCGCGTCCGGAAGCTGCCTGAGGATACTTATGGAGAAAAAGCTCGCGCGGAAGCTGGTTGATCGGCGTGCGGCGGTCGGTCAGCGCTTCAGCAAGCGCGGGCTGTTCAATACAGCGTCCTGAGTGCCAAAATTGCCGCTCTGTGCAGCCGTGCGCAGTTCGTCCATAATTATCTAATGCCGGGAGCCGGAGTTTCGGGCCGAACACCACCCTTTTCCTCCTTCTTCGCCGTACCGGCCGTGTATCCCGCTGACCGCACGCTCCTTGTGCTCGCGCGTACGCTCTAAGATATTCATCCTATGGGCGCCCAGCTTGAGCGTTCAGGGAAGATGTTCAGCGGCGACGCATAGCCAGTAGAGCATACGCCGGACGCTCTCTTGCTTCTCTGATCAACGAATACTCGTGTACCTGTGCTGCGGCACTGCCAGAAACCGTGCTTCATCACTCTTTGGAATTTTAGTGGACATTCCCTCCCAGATAGGTGCTCTGGCTGTCTTTGTTCTTTCCTGGATGGCACATGAGATGTCTCAGTCCTCTGGACGGCCTGGGCGTACGCTTCTTGGGCGATGTTCCACTACAACAGCGCTAATAGGTTGGTCCGTGCTGCGCAATAGGCGTAACCGCTCCGGAATTTTGTCGCTTTGTCCATTCGTGAGGTCTACTCGCCCTTTGACCGACCCGGCATTGCGTAGCTGGTGCTCGCGGTACCAAGATCCAGTCGCTGCGTCGCCGATTTTTAGGTCTAACATTGGCTTGTATCACACGATTCGCGGGCTGGCTCAGTGCACTTGCTGTATCGGCATGTTGCTCTCCTTCCGCGCCGTCTTCATTAACCTCAACGCGGGCCTAATGCCGAGCTTGCCATGGCTTCGACGAATGGATCTGTTCAATGCGCCCTAGCGCTCCCGCGGCTTGTCATCATACGGCCCTACAAACCTTGGTCCGATATGGGACGTGGTGGATGTATGCGCGCACGTGGGGAACAATAACGGGTCTGCGATGTGGTCCGCGCTCAACGCATTGGCGTGGTATTTCGGAACTGGCTATATAAGGCTGCTCCCCTGTGTCCAGTTCCATCATTTCCAGACGGTCACACGATGGACCCCACGCTCATCGAGCCTGCGATCTCGCGCCTCCTGGAACGCCCCCATGCTGTCGCGGAGATTACGCCGTTTCCCTCGTTCCCTCCGGAGATTATTCTCAAGACCATGCAGTACCTGCCTCAGAAGGACCTGCGCAAAGCATCTCTCGGCTCTCGCGAGCTCTACCAGCTTGCACTCGCGGCGGGCTTGTGCATTCTGCGGACGGTGAAATGGCAACCTTCCCTAAAGACGGATGGATTCGACGGATCGCTCGCAAAACTGGATGCAGTCGTGGCTTACGCCAAAACTGCTCGACCGGCTCTCAACATCGCCATTCGCGCTGAGTTCATGGAAGACGAGCCATCGCGCATCGCCAACGCCGCGGCGCGGTTCTTTGCGTCTGTCAATCTCGCCCTCCCGTACCTGGTCCGTCTCGACATCCAATTACCGCCGTTCACACCCCAGGCTGTCTATGCGCACCTAGGTGTGCATCCTGCGCCGAAACTCAGGTCCCTTGCCATTGAGCACCGGTCGGAAGGCGCAGCGAGTGTGCCGCGGGACCTGTTCAAGTGCGCCGCGCCGAATCTCCGCGCGCTCGACCTCAAGCTCGCGAGCACAGAGTCCCTGCGCGCATGGGCGACAGTGCCCGTGCTGCAGCGCATCACGCGTCTGCATCTGTCCGCGCGCGAGACGCCGCGCCCGCTCGTGCTCGCGCGCCTGTTCCCCCACCTACGTGCTCTGTATCTCGGCACTCTGCAACTCTTCCTTTCACCTGAACGGACGATCGACCTCGCTGGACTGCAGCTGGAGTATCTCGCCCTAGCTCACGGTACGGACGACCTGATCGATCCTTCGGGTGCACTTGAAGCCATCCCCGTCGTCGAGATGCGCGGGATGCCGGGCGATACGGTGTGGCCCGCCAGCGCGCATGTCGCGCGCGTCGAGGCGGTTGGTGTGTGGAGTGCGGCGCTCTCCCTCGGCGCCGCAGACGGCGAGTGGCGGCGTACGATCGCATTCAGTGGCCCCGCGCGCGACGCCGCCCTCCCTCTCTCCTCCACCCTAGCATCTCTCACGCTTGACAAATGCCTCGTCTCCGCATTCATCCAAGTACCCGTCGAGCTCGTCGCGCTGCGCGAGCTCTTCCTCGACGTCTCGGCGCCGGGCGCGTCTGCGTACGTCTGGCCGCCCGTGCGCGCGGCGACGCTCGGGCAGGATACCCACTTCGACGCCCTCCCGCCGGCACGCGTGCGCGTGCGCTGCCCGGCCATCGCGCGTGTCGTGATATTCGTGGTCCCCGGCGGAGGCAGCGTCACCGTGCGCCCAACCAAGGTGACGAGGTTGGGCCGCGCGATCGGTTTGGGGGCGCCAGGACCGACCCCCACGCTCACGCTTGCCGGGTGCTCGTTCCACGACCCGCCAATATGGCCCGCGCTCAACAAGCTTTTCTCCCAAGTAGACCTCGTGGGATACGCGGCGGGCGACGCTGTGCCCGGCTACTATCGCACTTGCTGCTACAGCGGCGTCTTCGAAGGAGCCGACTGGCTGTGAATCGTGATCGTCTTCCGCAATGTACCCGGCGTTGTCTCTTACACGTTTCCAATCCCATTGATGTTTGACTTGAGACGAAATAGACTACTGTACTGGTACATGCAACGGGATAAGAAAGCCGTTCAGGGGCCGTGAGAAAGAACGCTAATATTACCTGACCGGGTCCTGCTGTCCAGTCTGGAATAATCCTTACCAGAGAGCCAGACACGACTCAGATATCTGTTAAGAAAGCGCGGTATTCACGTCTCCAGACAAGGTTTGCATCCGACTGCGGACCGCAGCATCCCGTGCTCTCTTCTCTGCCATGACGATTACCATCGCGGCACCATCGCTAGCGCCGCCCGACCCGCGCGACGAGCCTAACGGAAATGTACTCTACGCCTGCATGCCTTCATCGGAAACGCCAGTGACCGGTCCCAGGTACAGACCCCGGCCCTGTTCCGTCTCTTTTTGACCAGGCTTAGTACGGACGAGCTACATACGGCCGCACTGAGCGGAAATTCTGGTGCTCAGGATGCTTCATTGAACAGCGCCCGCGCGCCGAACGACCGCGCACCGATCAACCAACTGCCGCGCGAGCTCTTTCTCCATGCCCTCGGGTATCTTCCTCACCGCGCCCGTATTGCCGCGACGCATGTCTGCCGCCACTGGCGCGCCGTCGCTCTCGGCGCACCCGATCTCTGGTCCATGTTGAGCTTATGGTCCGACGACGACGGCGCGCTCGACGAAGCATTCGTTATCCTGGCGCGGACGGCAGCCACGCCCGTCTCGCTCGATCTCTTAGTCTCGAATTCGTGTACGGCGCTTGGAGCCCTCCTACACGCGCACATGCACCATGTGCAAGTCCTCGATCTGCACCTGAGCTTCGAGTTCGCGCTCGGGGAGTTCGCGCCGCTCATTGAGCCTGTGCTTCGTGCGCTTGCGCAGCCCGCGCCGTTGCTGCAGGACCTGCGCGTGCACGTCAGCCGTCTGCCGCTCAACCCACCAGACGATGTCTACATACCCGACTCGCCGTTCGCGGACTCGGCGCCCGCGCTGGAGTATGTCGTCCTGCGCGGCCTGTCGATCCAGCAGGCGCACGCGTACCCGGCCTTTCACGCTGTGCGATTCCTCCATCTCGCCCAGCTCGGAGTAGACCTTGTACGCCTAATCGAGCTGTACCCGCGCCTGGAGCAGCTGCACGTCGGCTCGCTCAGCGGCTCTGTCCCGACTCGAAGCGTGACGGCGCGCGCGCTGCGGCTGCTGGACACGCGGGGCACGGAGGACGCTGCCGCGCTGGTCTGCTCGCAGCTTGTCTTTGCGCGGCCCGCGCAAATCTGGATGGACCTATCCCGGGAGAGCGTCGTCCGCCGCATTCTCGAGCACGCCTCACCGCAGACGCTGCGCACGGTGCGGCTCTATATCAAGTTCCCCATCCTCGCGCGCGGTCTGGAGCTGACGTACGCCAGCGGCATGTCCTGGATACTCGGCCCGACCGTCGCGACGCCCGTCTGGGACCTGCTCGAGGACCACCTCGCGAGCGTCGAAGAGCTCGCGGTGCACGAGCTGCAGTGGCCCTTCAATTACGAGCTGCTCGAGCTCCCGCGCCTCGCGCGACTGGAGATCGTGTTGGACAGCTTCGCCGTCCCCGCGAGCAGCCACATGGCGACCGTGACGCTCACCCAGAACGCGGGCCTGCTGTACGACGACGAGCCGTCCGCGCTCCGCTGTCCTGCGCTCGAGGAGCTGTGCTTCGCGACGCCCGCGGGGCACGCGCCGCTCGCTCTTGACGTGGACGATGTCTCCCTCTTCATCGTCGCGCGTCTGGTATCCGCAGTGCTGCCGCTCTCGTGCCTCGCCCTGCGCAACGTGCATCTCGAGGACCCCGAGCGCGGCACGGGCATGGCGCGGTTGACGGCGCTGGTCACTAAGATCGAGTACCGCACCGAGGTCCCGCCGCGGATACCCGAGCTCCACGAGAGGGTGAAACCGCTGCTCGATTGGGTCTATTCTATGGCGCCCTGAATATCTGCTCCCTCTACCTTTTCTGCGGCGCTGGAATGCTCGCAACTTCTCTGTGACATCTTGCGGTCAATTAACTTGCGTCCCCTGCGCTTCAGATCGCTTATGGTGTACGATTCGTCCCGTCTGCGTCCCCACGCCATTCCTAGCTACTTGGATGTTGCGCGCGGTGTACGCCAATGGCTGACCAGCGCCACGGCGCTGCGGACCAGAGATCGAGACGGACCATGGCGATGACCTCACGCTTTCCGGGTGCCTGGACCCTCGCGGATGTGTGTTTCGCGCACGCCATTTGCGTTTCACATGGAGACGCGCCTACCGGTGAAGTGCGAGAAATTGCAAGGGAACCTGATACGCTTGTCATGATTCCCTCGCTCCGGTACTCCGAGAGCCCCCCGGCTTATCCCATGAGAGGTCGGATCCTCCGCCCCCCAAAATTGGGCCTCCGAGAGGCCAAATATCCAATCCTCACGCCCCCAAGCTGCATCTGGTGAGCCATGAGGTTCGATGTTCCCGCCCCCCAACTCGGTCCAGTCCCGAGGTTGTCCTCAGCTGCCGTGGCAGCAAGCCCCGGCATGAGGCGTTGAGATTGAGCCTCAGAAAGGAAAAATGCGGTATTCAGACGTTTAAGGTACTTCGAAAGGCCTGGCTTTTACCCTGAGAGCAGCTGAGAACCTGAGGGGTACCACCTCGGACCCTTTTTCATGCGCTTTAGCCCGTGGGAATACCCCGGAATTAGCCGAGGGTTGATCCTCTGTCCCCCAAAAGTGAGCTCCCGAGGCCGCTTTCCGCCCCCCAAATGGCTGCTTCTGCGGATTCAACATCTAATACGATAATCCGGGGGCCTACTCCGAGTCCGTGGCAACTTCGCATTGCTGGCGCATTGCTTCCGTTTACGCCCGTCTTGCACAATCACATCACTGCCACTTCATTGAGTTCTATGTTCATTATTATTGGTGCTTCCGGAGTGCAGTAATTCCACTTAATCCGGGGGGCTTCAACTTTCAAGCAGATCGGACACGGGACAGCATTTCCGGCGCACGCGGCACAGTTCGGCCCGCAAACTCCGACGTCCATCTCTTCCTGCTCGCTCTCACGTTGCGGTCCTTCTAGGCATGGCAGCGCGGCGCCGGGCGCCTTTGAAGTCAATGGAACTGCTTGGGCTCCGTTTCATTGGTTTAGTTTGCTCCTACTGGCTGGGCTGCGTTGCTGCTGCGTCCGAGTTGCGCTTCGCGCAACGCGATTTGCGCTCCACGTGTAAAACCGACAACCCTGAATCTGGTACGCTCCGTTGAATCCCACTATTCCCGCCACAGGGGCACACAGTCCTGCGTCGGATACCTAGAGCGTCGACGGCAATGTGCTTTTCAGTTGTCTCATTTGCTCGTCCGTGACAGCCTTTCCGCGCCTTCGTAATGATCGCGGCACCTCCAATGCGATTCCTTCACTTTTTCTACGCATGGCGCATGCAACTGCCGTCTTGCACGTACTGGGCGTCACAGCTGTGCGTCACGTGTTGACCGGGATACAATGTCGGCTGATGATAAAAGACACACCCATCTTGCGTCCCAGCCGTAAAGACCCTCGATGGCCGTGTTCACGATCCCCCGGTCCTTCACCATTCCCATACGACTACGACCCACGCGCTGTCCGAGATATTGGTTTTCGGCGATGCGTGCCGTGCTTTCGCACGGCGGGCTGAATGTGGTCCCTACAGAGGATCCAACTAGCGACCGGTCACTCGTAGCTCTGCCGCCATCATCCCTCCGCGCACAGAGCTCAGTTCCCAGCAACTCCATCACTGCTCGCGGGAAGGCACGTGCGCCGGGTATTGATGAGCTCCCTCCGGAATTGTCGCTCAACATCCTCCGATATCTCCCGCAGGACGACCTGCGCGCCTTCTCGGAATGTTCGCGAACCTCCTATGCCCTTGCTCTCGCGGCGGGATTGTATATCTCCCGGACGGTGCTCTGGTTGCCCATCTGCGGCTTCGGAGATAGTATCGCGACGCTGAATGAGGTTCTGGACCACGCGAGGAACGTCCGTCCTCAGCTGAAGCTAGCTGTCAGCGCGAGCTTCGTGTGCCCTACGCCAGAGGAGGGGCCGGTGTCAGCAAACGACGTTCTGCGCCTTCTACAATGTATCACTCGTGCCTTTCCCTTCCTCGTTCTCCTGGACCTGTCTCTCCCGGCCGTCGCTCCCGCTGGTGCTGTTTCTGGGTTGCTCAGTTCACACCGAGCACCCAGACTGCATACTCCCAACCTCAAACTCGCGGCGGGAGGCATCCCGAGCAACCTGTTCGACGGGCATGCGCCCGTGCTCCGTACGCTCTCGCTCAGCATACCGGATACGTCAACACTGTCCGGACGGGAACCTGTTGCGGCGTTGAGGAACGTCACCCAACTCCGGCTGATTCTCAACCGCCCCGCCCAGAATCTGAAGATCGCCAACCATTTCCCGTCACTTCAGGTGCTGGAGATCATCATCAATTACTCGTGTGGGTCGCGGACGACCAACATAGACGTAGCGGGACTGCGGCTGGACAGGCTCGCAATCAAGGGCGACGGCCTCGGCCTGACCGACGCCTCCGGCATACGCGTGGTGGAGCACTATTCAGACCGCATCCCAGCTTTCTGGCCGGCCGGACGCGCCGAGCTGTACGCACGGGCCGAGTGCCTGTCAACCGGCAACCCCACGCTCACCTTCACCCCACGCGACGGCTCCTGGCGACGCACCCTGGCAATGACGCAGGAAAGTGACCGCGGCGCGCCGCTGCCGCTCGCCGACGCGCCAGTGCTCTCACAGACACTTGTATCGCTCACGCTGAATAAGACGCTCGTCAACGCGCTCGTGCAGACACCCGTCGAGCTCCGTGCGCTGCGCGAGCTCCTGCTCGACGTGACTGCGGAAGACGGGATGCAAGTATGGCCGCCGACGTGCCCCGACCGACTGGGGCTGCGACTGGACTTCGCCGACATACCTCCTGCGCAGCTGCGCGTGCGCTGCCCCGCGCTCGCGCACCTCGTCGTGTTTACTACGCCCGGCACGCAGCCCGTCGCCGTGCGCCCAAACAAGATCACGCGCCTTGCCCGCGCGCTCGGTCTGCGCGACCAGCAGGCCGCGTTGACCATCGCGGGGTGCACGTTCTTCTCCCCGCCCGTGCGGGCCGCGTTCCAAAGGGTGTTCTCTGGTGTGTCGGTTGTTGGGGACGCGGGAGGTTACATTCCTGCGTACTGTGATGTGTGCAAGTATAGCGGCGTTTTTGACGAGCCTGGATGGTTCATGGAGCTGGATGTCTAGGATTAGTACTGTAACGTAGGGTTGGAAATGCCTGTGACTGGTGCCGCGCCTCCATGACCTCGCGATTGACTTCGAAACCGAAGTACCCGCCCGGCACTCACTCCCTCTGCGCCTGCTCATCCTCTGTCCGCTCTTCCCCCACGCCGCACACAATCTCCGCAGTGAGAGCAACACGCTGGGGTGCCTCATGCTCCGAGATTCCTCCGACGACCGGGTATCACACACACAGCTTCTCCCAGACCTGGTTCGCCAACCTCTGCACTCTGCCCTTGTTTGTGCCGCGCTCTGGCGTCTGCATCGCTGTCATGGAGACGCGCCTCCCTGCGAAGTGGGAGAAGCTGGACCGGGCACTGAAGTCTGTTCTCAGAGCATAAAGACACACAAGGTAATTCCTGCGTACGTCCCTCGCAGATATTTACAATAGCATCGGAAGAAGGGAGGCGTTGCAGTCAGGTTGTAGTCGAAGCTGTCGGTGTTCGGCCGATCGGCCCGATCGTACGATTTTCATCCGGGAACTCCGATCCGCCTCTTGTCCCGTTCGCTGTTGTTTCTCGCCTCGGAGCGCCGTTCAGCGCACGGAAGCGCAACGCGCCCGTCGAAGATTGAGCCCTGACTTGGGCCTGACAGCAGCTGGTCGCGACCACCTGGTCTTCTTGTCTTCCATTTTCTGCGGGGAAATACGTCATCATTTCCCTCACCACGGGCTATGCGATGGTTAGGGCGGGCGCCGGGCGCCGCAGCTGTGCGACGGGCCTCAGACCGACACGAGTGTTGACCGTCACATCCCCCGGCTGCTGGGCCTGGTACACGGTCCGGCATTGAAATCTCGCGGGGATCTACTGCGGTACCAATCTCTCGACGCCTGATGCCGTAGTCTCAAAGCTCAGTCGACGCCAAGACGTGGACGCCGTGGTCTGAGATATTGCCCGCGGTGCTGCGTGCCGTGGTTGCACCTGGTGGTCTAGACGTGGTTCTGCAGGAGTATATCAAGTGAACTCTCGCGTTTTTTACCCACAATCCATCCCCACCATGAGCCCGCCTCCCAGTACCTCCGTCATCGCTCCATCCCAGGCGCTCCTGCATGCGCCTGCGCCGGGTATTGATGACCTCCCGCGGCAATTGTCTCTCAAGATTCTCAATCTTCTTGAGCTGGAGGACCTGCGCGCCTTCTCGGCATCATCGAGGAACTTCTATACGCTCGCCTGCGCGGCGGGTTTGTATATTCCGCAGGAGGTGCTATGGACGTCCCGCTCCGGTTACGGCGGGTGTCTCGTGACGCTAAATGACATCCTGGACCACGCGCAGAACGTCCGCCCGGAGCTGAGGCTGGCCGTCAGCGTGAGTTTCATATCGTCGCGACGCGATGGCTGGGTCCCAGCAGCCGCCTTTCAGCCCCTCCTCGCATCGCTTGCTCGCGCGCTTCCCTTCCTCGTTCGGCTAGATCTGTCTCTCCCTGCCAGCGCTCCTGCAACCGCTGTGTCCGCGCTGCTCAGCTCGCACGGAGCACCCTACCTCCAGACGTTCAGCCTCCAGCTCGCTGCTGGCGGTATCCCGAGAAACCTCTTCAACGGCCATGCGCCCATGTTGCGTAATCTCTCTCTTAATATGCCTGATAGAGCGAGACTGGCCGCATCAGCGCCAGTTGCGGCGTTGACGAACGTCACGCGGCTTCTGCTGGTCCTGGAGGGCCCCGCGCAGAATCTCAGGATCGCCAATCAGTTTCCCGCGCTGCGGGTACTGTGGATCCAGCCCTCTGAAAAGGCCCAGACGACGACTACCATAGATGTATCGGGGCTTAGGCTTGACCGACTGGCACTTCAGGGCGACGGGGTCATCCTGACTGACACCTCCGACATACGCGTGGTGGAGCACTATTCGAATCGCATCCTCGTTTTCTGGCCGGCCGGACGCGACGAGATTTACGCGCGCGCGGAATGCGAGATCGGTTCGCAGCCCAAGCTCAGCTTCACCCCGCGCGGCAGCGCGTGGCGGCGCACCGTCGTGATGACGCAGGAAAGCGACTGCGGCGCGCCGCTGCCTCTCGCCGACGCACCGATCCTCGCAAGTTCGCTCGTGTCGCTCACACTCGACAAGACGCTCCTCAACGCTCTCGTGCAGACGCCCGTGGAGCTCCGCGCGCTGCACGAGCTGCTGCTCGACGTTACTGCGGAGGACGGGGTGCAAGTATGGCCGCCGACGTTGCCGGACCGCGTGGACTTCGCCGACCTCGCGCCGCGCGTGCGCTGCCCCGCGCTCGCGCACATCGTCATGTTCACTGCGCCTGACACGCAGTCGGTCGCCGTGCGCCCGAACAAGATCACTCGCCTCGCGCGTGCGCTGGGCGTACAGGACCAGCAGGCCGCGCTGACGATTGCTGGGTGCACGTTCTTCTCGCCGCCCGTATGGCCCGCGTTCCAGAAGGTCTTCTCCGGAGTGTCGGCTGTGGGGGATGCGGGAGCCTACATCCCAGCGTACTATGAAGTGTGCAAGTATAGCGGGGTTTTTGGCGAACCTGGATGGTTGACAATTGTAGCGGAATGAGTCCGTACGCGATGTATGCCTCGTCAGATCCGGTTGATGCTTCCGAGACTCCTTATAAGCCTGTGCTCCGCCCATCTGTAACTTAACCTCTTCTTTCTCATTCCCAATATCGAGACCTTACGCACGTTCAGTCGTCTCTCGTGTGATAAGTCTCCTATTCCGTGCAACGAGAAGTATCTTCCGTTACATATTTTGAACGCGTAAAAGCTCATCTCGATACCAGAGCAGGTCGCTGGCTTGATCACCCATCGCACCCGCCGGTAGAGACGACATGTCGGACCTGTACAAGGCGACTATCGACAGCAAGAATAGTGTTTTGAAAGCCCGGCCTGAAGCCGTAAGCCGGCCGTTTTGAGGCCGAGCCGAGCCGAGCCTGGCGCACGGCCTGCGGCTCGGCTTACTGGTTTGCTGAGCCCGAGCCGCCGGCTTCAGTGACGGCTCGGTATAGAGCATGCATGAGTCCAGATTATTTCTCTGAAAAGCATCTAAGCGAGTGTTAGAGTGATATATAGCGATACCGGAGTACCCAGATGGTATTTGGGTATTCATTGACTGCAAGAGCAGCGTCCGAGCGGCCCTCGGAGCTATTTGCATCCGGTGATCGAGATCCCGAAGCAGTCTACTGCCGTTCTCAGACGCGCTCCGGTGGATATGAAGGCTCGAATACGTCCCCAATACTTTGTACTACATGTATACTACACATTTGGTGTGGTATATATGTAGAGACCATGCAGTACTTGGCATGTCCAGAGCCGCAGCCTGAGCCGGCGGCTCCGGCTCGGCTCGGCTTATGTACGGCCCACGGCTCGGCCTGAGATTTCGCAAGCCGGAGCCGAGCCGAGCCAGGCCGAGCCGGGCTTTCAAATCACTAAGCAAGAACATTATCGCCGGGTCCGCTGCAGTCCCAGGCGTAGCAACGCGCCGCCGCGCTCGCTCGCTTGGTGAACTGCCCGGCCCGGCCTTCGTTGCATCCTTTCTGCGGGAGCTCTCGACGCTGACGTCTCTCCCCAGTCAGTCGACGCAACACCCGGCCAGCGACTCGGTCGCTGAGCCGGGGCAATCTGCGGAGGGCGCGTCGCCGCCCCCGCAGGCGGTGGGCAGTACTGCCACCGATGATGGCTCCGCTGTGCCGCGTGCAACAGCAGGGAGCGTGGGGGATGATTCCCCAGGGCGGCACCCTCGGGAGCCGTCGGATGAGAGCGCCGGAGCCGCCAGCTCTGCGGGCAGCGGGCCGACGTCGTCCGGGTCGTATCCCGACACCATCGACGACGCCGGGTTCGTGGTCCCAAAGCGGACGGCTAAGGCAAGAAGCCGGACGAGCTCGCACTCGAGTATATTGTCGGGGAACGGGACATTATTCAATAAACTGTTTTACGACCCCGATAACACTGAGGAGCCCGAGCTTGAGACCGGTCAATCCAATGCCAAGGCTGAGAGTGAGGCGATGCCTACTCACATGGCGTGGTCTGATTTTGATGACGGAGACCCTCTGGGACCGATCCCGGAGGGATGGGGGATCAAAGACCCCTATGCTGGACTCAGTGCCTGGGACCCACAGGGTACCTCGACCCCTGTGAAGACCCAGCCCAGCGACGTCTTCGTTGACTTGATGGCGATAGCAACGGCATCTATGACGCCCCAGCAGCGCAAGAAATGGCGTCGCCGTCAGGACAAAATGGCCGCGGCCGAGATTGCTGGAAGCGAATCATCTACGGACTCCTTATCAGAGGAGGACGCTGACAAACCTGTGGGCAATGACGTGCCTGTGATGAGGTTGGCCGCGGCGAGGATGCAGATCCCCAAGGGGGAGGACGCGCCGCGGATCCCAGCGTCACTGAAAGGCAAATGGCGCGCGACGGACCCCGCGCCGGGGCCGTCAACGCAGAACCCGTTTCGCGCAACGGTGGAAGAAGTCACCGATGACGAAGATATGCGGCCGGCGCAGGTTCGATTTGACGAGCGACTTGCGCGCGAAATGCAGAAGCGCGAAGACGAGCGCGCCGCGGCCGAAGCGGCCGCAACTGCCACAGCTAAACCTGACCAGTCTGTCAAGGTTAGCTTTACCGCTGATGACGGGCGTGAGTATACTGTGGATGTACCAGTGTCGCGCTTTGGAGGCCTATTTGGCCAAGCATCGAAGCCCGTGCAGGACGAGAGAAAGTCCGCGGACAAGCCGAAGAAGCGCAGTCGCAGCCAGACTGCCGAACCTGCTGTAGTAACGAAGCCCATAGTCAAGCTCGGTGCTGGAGCGCATGCCAGCGGCGGGCTGGTGAATATGATGGTGCCGGAGCGGCAGATGCCACTGAACAGCGAGTTGGCGCGAGCGTACGATCGGATGCGCTCGCGATCGGTCACGCCGGCTGTAAGCGGTGACCCGCCGTCCGACTCGTCGACCTCATCGAGTTCGTCGAGCTCGTCGTCGTCTGAGTCAGACTCGAGTGAGCCATCCTCGGCGAGCTCGGGGGACTCTGACGGCACGCGCAGGCGCAAGAAGGCGCGTCGGAAGATGTGGAAAGCAAAGCAGCGGCGCCGCCGTTTGGAGCTCGCCGCAACAAAGCCTGAGGCGCCAGATTCCTATGACGGGTCGGCCAATTGGGATCTATACAATGAGTTCATGATTCTGACTCGCAAATATTTCAAGGATGCCTACGTACGGAAGAGCCGTCAAGTGGGGCGAATGCAGTCGCTCCTGTCGCAGAAGGCTAAGCGGTTCTATATGTTGCAGGTCGCGGGAAAGGAGCGCGACTGGGACCTGGATAAGTTCTTTGTTAGCCTATACAACTTTTGTTTCCCCGCCGACTTCAGGTCGAAGCAGCGGGATAGGTTTGACAACTACAAGCAGCTTACATTGTCCGTTCTCGAGTACGAGTCCAAGCTTCGATCAATTGCGAACAGCGTTGGGGACATCACTCCAGCGCAATTCGGAAACCGTTTCATCTCGGGGCTGCGGCCAGAGATCAAAGACCGGGTCAAGCTCGACGGTCTCAGTGGAGAGACCCATGAGATACAACTCATCTCGGATTATGCGCAGAGAATCGAGTCGACGATCCAGGCTGCCGAGGCAGAATCCCGCCGCGTTGTGAACAGCTGGATAAGCGGTGGATCAGGTTCTAACCGTCGCGCGGACACTCCGCGCAAGCACAGTGTGGAACCGCGGCGGGATAATGACAGCCGCGGTGGGCGAGGGTATTCTGAGTCCAAGCCAACGGCCAATGGTAGCAACCAGCAGCGCAGGCCATTTGACCGCGGTGCTGCCCCGGGCAAGCCGACAGGATCGCGATCCAAACTGACGCGCGAAGAGCGCGAACAGCACCGCGCGGAGGGCCTGTGTTTCAAGTGTCACAAGCCGGGGCATACTGAGCGCGATTGCAAAGAGAACAACTCCGTGCGCAAGCCGCAGAGGAAGTCGTTCCGCGCGGCGCGCATTGACCTTGGTGAGGCACAAGTGCGGCATCAGATCAACCAAGCCGCGAAGATGGGTCTCTTCGCGGCGAGGTATGTTGAGCCGTGCAATGACCCTGAATTCCTGGACGCACGAGACGCTGTCTTTGCGCAGTGGATGAACGAGGAGCTGAGCCAAGGAGCACCATATCCAAATGACAAATTTGGTGAATGGACGGGCAGTGAACGGTTCGTGTTGCAGCGCTGGATTGTGGATTCTACAGCGTACACGATAGCGGACCGTATGACTGGGACGCACTATTACATTAGTGCGGGAACGCTCTTTGACGAGAAGACGAACCTGGTCGAGTGGCTCACCCAGCAGAAGTTGAGCGAAGTGCCGGACGCCGGCGTGGATACACACCATATAGACTGGAATGCTGTGTTTGGGCAGGCCGACCGCTGGCGGCATCTCGCAATCGCAGAAGCAGCGCGGGATGCAGAGGCTCGTGACGATCCGAACCTGTTGAGGCAAGTTGCTATGAATACCATTGTCGCGCCGGAGGACGACCGGGTGCGCGTGCGTCTCCGTGGCGATGAAGGAGATTGGCATCGCCGCCTGCGACTTTACGATCGTGAGACGCACCAGTTTCGGAGGACGAGGCTCACCGACGCAGAATGCGAGGAGCTCGACCGGAACCGCTGGGTTGCCGGCGACTGGGACTACATGCTGCGAATGCAGCGTCAATACCTTGCGCGCGGTATTCCGTATCCGGACTCACTGAGATTCCCCGCGGACGGCGTCGCCGAGGTGCCGGAATGGCTAGTCGGAGGCTGGCGCGGTCCGCGGTGGAATGGCGAGTACCTCCCTGTGAACCCGGACGGTGAGAGCGAGACTGCGGGGACAGAGTCAGCTCGTGGTTGCGAGGCATGCGGGAAGGGCGACCACTACCTGCGGGACTGTCCTTACCAGGGAGATGCGTATGTAGCGGATGACGACTCAGACGACTCAGACGGGGATTCGGACGAGTCCGATGAGTCTCCTGAGCCGAAGGACGTCACGCCGCTGCAGATGCATATGAAGATGGCTCGCCCGAGTAGCAGCTCGAAGCAGGGAAAACAGAGCAAGGACGTACCGGTGACCCAACTAGAGCGGACGGCCATGCGTCCAAAGGACATCTCGCGTGTGTTGCCGAACCCACTGATTGTCGTGGTTAAGATCAATGGCCAGAGTGTTCGCGCGCTGGTCGATTCTGGGTCCTCCGGAGACTTTATCTCAACGACGCTCGCTGCCCAGTTGAAGCTTAAGAAAGAGCCGTTAGCCCAGCCAATCCCGCTGGCACTCGCAGTCAGCGGGTCGCGGAGCATGATCAATTTCTGCACTACAGCAACGATAGAGTACCAGGACATCTACGAAGAACGTCATTTTGATATCGTGAACATAGACTCATATGACGCGGTGCTCGGGCTCACCTTCCTCAATGAGCACAAGTTCGTGATCGGGTTCAACCCTTCCAGTGTCGCGGTTGGCGCGCATGAGACAGTCCCTGTAACGGAGACGCAAACGCAGGTTATGCGTATATGGAGGCGAGTAGAATCGACTCACTCAAAGAGGAGTTGCGATTCTACGCGCTCCCGATCTGCAAGGACGCGCTGGCGACGCCGTTGCCGCCGCTGCGCGAGCTGAATCATAAGATCCCGCTAGTAGATGAAGCGAAAGTCTATCCATGGAGGCCGTCGCGCTGTCCGGAAGCTCTCAGACCGCTCTGGCAGGAGAAGCGTGACGCGTACCTCAAGACGGGAAGGTGGGCGTTCCGGACAGGGACAAACGCTATGCCTATGCTCGTAATCAAAAAGCTGTCGCTCACCGACGGCAAAGTTCGCATTCGTACGCCCGTCGACAGTCGTGAGCGGAACCGCAACACTGTGCGCATGGCCTCGCCACTGCCGGATATTGAAGGGATATTGAATAACGTTGCCCGACACAAGTATTGGTCGCTCTTGGACAGCCGGGATGCTTTCGAGCAGATCCGCGTCGTCCCTGAGCATGAGGATAGGACGCTATTCACCACCCCGGATGGTACGATGATTAGCCGTGTTATGCAGCTGGGGGATCGGAATAGCGGCGCGACGTACCAGACGATCATGAACCATATCTTCGCGCCGTATATCGGCAGGTTCATGGACGTTTACCTTGACGATCTTGTGATCTACTCGGATACACCTGAGGAGCATGTTCAGCACATCAAGCTAGTCATCGACTTACTCAAGAAAAACAAGTTTTACCTGAGTGAGAAGAAGCTTCACTTCTTCGTCGAGCGGCTCAAGCTGCTCGGCCATGTAGTAGACGAGCGGGGGATATCGATGGATCCCCACAAGGTCGAGAGTATCGGGAACTGGAAGGTGCCCACAGATCGTAAGACTCTGCATGGGTTCCTGGGTGCAGTGGGATATCTCGCACCTAATTGCCGTGGGATTCGCATCCCAATGGGCGTGCTGACGCCCTTGACGAGCAAGAAGAAGCCCTGGAAGTGGGGACCGTCAGAACAGCGCGCTTTCGAGGAAATCCAGGCTCTAGTGGCTACTCACCGTGATCAGAGGCGGAAGCCTCTCGACTACCGCGAGGGCGCGCCGCCGATCAACGTTGTGACCGACGCGTGCTTCACGGGCGGCGGAGGTGTCTTATCTCAAGGGAATGACCTGGAAACTGCGTCAGTAGTTGCCTTCTGGTCCGGGAAGTTCAACCCGGCCCAGCAGAATTACCCTACACATGAGCAGGAGTTATTAGCTGTCGTGGAGACCCTCAAATGATTTCGTTACCTGCTCACTGGGACGCGGTTCCGCATCTTTTCCGACCACAAAGGACTGACGTCCTTCATGACCCAGAAGAACCTCACGCCGCGGCAGGCGCGCTGGATGGAGCTACTATCCGAATTTGACTTCGAGATCGAGTATATCGAGGGCGAGCGGAACGTGTTTGCGGATGCGCTATCGCGCATGTACGAAAACGAACCTAGGGGCGTGGTACGCGCTCCTAGTGAGTATGTGGCCGCCGATCGTGACGACAACGTACCTATGGACGCTTTGGACCCCGTCTCGGCGCCGACGGCAGCTGGGGAGCCTGCGGTGGTCATGTCATTGATGATCATGACCCGGGCTCAAGCCAGGGCCGCCGAGCGTACCTCTGAACAAGCAGTGGCAGCCGGAGCGGCAGACGATGCGCCTGCGGAGGCCCAGGGGGCCCGGCGAGGAACGGGGGCCACTGGACGACGTGGAACAGGAAGGAAGTCGGCTGCAGTGGCGGATGATCGCCGCGCGCACGATGCAAACAGTGTCGCGGGATCAAATCCGCCTGAGCGCGCCGAGTCCGCTCACGCAGCCTCTGTCCTGTCCGTCACCGCTGAACCCGCAAAATCGCGCGGGGCGGGTCACAGTGACTCTGATGAGCATGACCTGCGGAAAATCCCATCGCCAGAGGAAGAGCTGGAGGGCGTGAGCGCTCCGAAGCTCACGGACTTGATAGCCCGCGGAAACCCTGAGTACGAGTTCCCAACGTGCTTAAAGGGCAGGTACAACGAAGACGTATACTTCAGGGACATTATGGGTCACCCGATGCATCACGGGAACTTTGAAGTTCGTGGCGGGCTTGTGTTTCGCCGGGAGGGCGAGGAACGGATACTATGTATTCCCGACATCCGCATTGGCGCTAGGAGAGCTCGCGAGATCATTATCTCGCACGCACACTCAATCTTAGCGCACTTGGGCACGCACAAGACGCATCAGTACCTTCGAGAGAACGTCTGGTGGCGGGAAATGCTCAAAGACGTGGAAGCATACTGTGCTTCATGCGAGACATGCGGGCGCGGTAAAACGACGAACCACAAGCCGTACGGGCTACTGCATACACTTGAGGTTCCCAAGCATCCCTGGCAATCCATTGGGATTGACTTGGTCGGACCTTTGCCTGAGTCCCGCAACCGGCATGGTGGTTTCGATATGATATGCGTCATTATAGACCACCTCACAATGATGGTTCACTTGGTGCCCTCGAAGCAATCATACCGGGCCAAAGACATTGCCGAGCTCGTGTTCGAGCACGTGTACAAACTGCACGGACTCCCTGAGATCATCGTGTCGGACAGGGACTCGCTTTTCACGAGTCGATTTTGGACGGAATTGCACCGTCTCATTGGAACTGAGCTCCGGATGTCGACTGCGTACCATCCGCAGTCGGATGGAGCAACTGAAAGGGCGAATAGAACAATGGTCCAGATGTTGCGCCTTTGCATTCGGCCGGACCAGAAGGACTGGGTCTCTCACCTGCCCGCAGTTGAATTTGCAATGAACAACGCAAGGTCCGAGACCACGGGGTTCGCCCCGTTTATGCTGAATGCTGGCAGGATGCCTAGATCCCTGATCTGGGGTGACAAATCCGAGTTCCCAGGCGTGCGGCGATTCGCGCAGACGATGAAGGACGCGATAACGGCCGCTCATGACGCGATCCTCACGGCCCGAATGAAGCAGACGATGACTGCTAATAGGCACAGAATCGACGCGCCGTTTGAGAAAGGCGATTTGGTGTATATCTCAACGAAGAACTTGAGATTGCCTAAGTTCCGCAGCCGGAAACTGTATCCCAAGTTCATTGGCCCATATCCCATCATCGAGGCGCATAAGCAGACGGACACGTTCAAGGTGGACCTGCCAAGCGAACTGAAAGCAAGGGGAATCCACCCCATGTTCCACTCATCACTGCTGCGAGTGCATGTGGCAAATGATGATCGCAGATTCCCCGGGAGGCTCGCCTCCCAGGCATTTAACCTCTCGGGTGAGCCCCAGGAAGACTGGGACGTCAAGGAGATCGAGACCCACTCAGGAACAGGCAAGGACGCTGTGTTCAAGGTGGTCTGGAAAGCCGGAGACCATACCTGGATGCGGTACAGCGAAATCAAGCATCTGGAGCCCCTGAGATCCTATCTCGAGGCTCAGGGCGTGACCACGATTACAAAACTGCCACGCGGAGCGGGCTTCCCATCAGAGAACGCCCAGATGATGCTAGGCAGCGCCACCTTTATCGTGCGGCCCGAGGGGATTCTTAAGCCCACGCAATCGCGCTATGGACCCCTGCACACTCTTTCCCAATGCCCAACGACAGCGGGAACGGCAACGGGAACGGCAACCAGCGCTCGAACGGCGGAGGACACAGTCACCGCAGTGCGTGCACCAAACTCCGAGGAGTTCGACGCATTCCTGACTAGGCTCATACAGAGCGCCAAGGTGGCTTCGCAGCTGAGCTCACCGCCGACCGCATCCGCGCCTGGGAGAAGATCTTCAACGAGCGCGGCATGGCGATCATCGGTACGCCCGAATGTCCCCAGGGATACGCCGAGTGGGCCAAAACCCAAGGATGGAACGTCTTCGAGCCCGAGTACCAGAGCTACAACGACGGCAGCTACACTGGCACACCGTCGACAGCGCTCTCAGACAATACCTCGGTCCCCGAGACGCGAGACGACGACAACGACCCGCCGCGGCGGACGTACCGACAGGAGTCCGGACAGCGCTCCCATGCGGTCAGCAGCGGCGGCGACAGCTCGGACATGCTCTCCAAGCTCGTCGAATCCGTCATTCGCAGCAATGACAGATCCGGTGCGCTCCGTGCGCATCCTGAGTCCATGTTGCGGGCAGCTTATCGACATGCAGCTGAGCTGGCCGCTCTTGCCTTCAACAAGGACTACAGCCGCCGCGAATGGATCCCGTACGGCGGAAAGCGCCAGTACCACGGCAACCAGCAGCCCGGGCAAGCGCCAGCGAAGAAGGCGAAGCTCGCGAAGGACGACGTCAGCCCTGACGACGCCGCCCGACTCGTTACGCGGATCGACTGCCGCATCGCCGAGTACGTCGCTGGAGGTCGTGCACCCAACCTATCGAACCGCGACTTGCTTGTCATCACCGAGCACCAGCGCAAGCTCATTGCCGACGAGACTGCGCGCCGCGTCAAGCGCGCTGAACAGGCCGCCGAGCAGTCAAACAGCGGCAACGGTGCCGGACGGAAGGGTTCGCTTCGCCGACGTCGTTTCTATTGCGTATGCTAACGACGAGCCCAGCTCCGCAGCCCGAGGGCGGCGAGGAGGACGGCGAAGGCGAGGAGGAACAGCAGCCGGGCAAGGAAGCGCCGAAAGGCGTTGAGCAGGTTGTCCCAATGGAGACTTGAAGAGTTTTGATACGAGGTTATTTATAGGGCGGTTTTTCTATTTGTTTGTTCGACATTCTCACAGTTTCGAATGCCGGGAGGGCGTATGTAGCGGAATGAGTCCGTACGCGATGTATGCCTCGTCAGATCCGGTTGATGCTTCCGAGACTCCTTATAAGCCTGTGCTCCGCCCATCTGTAACTTAACCTCTTCTTTCTCATTCCCAATATCGAGACCTTACGCACGTTCAGTCGTCTCTCGTGTGATAAGTCTCCTATTCCGTGCAACGAGAAGTATCTTCCGTTGCAACAATGAACGCTATCTGAGATCTCCGTGAACCCGTACTGTAATGTGACAGTGTAAATGCCTGTTATTCTGTATATCGACGCTGAAATATTGACCGTGTGTGCTCTTCATGCACTTTGCCGATGCATCTGAAAGCTGGAACGTTGCGCGAGTCAAAACGGTCGTGGAACAAAAAGCGCTATGCAGCCGTTTCGTAAACTATCATATCTAAGCGTATATCCAGTAGATGTCGTCAGTTATGGAGTGCAGCAGCGCCGAAGCGCAGATCTGAACGGCGAAGCGCAACGGCAACTTCCGCTTCTTGTCTTCTGCCTCGTTCCTTCAGCGCCGCCGGAAGCGCGCTTCGTCTGGGCTTCGTCCTCCATCGCACCATTCTTATTCCACTTGTTCCGCTAGTCATACACGCCTGCTCGAGCACATCAATGGTCTTGGCGAGGCGCCCAATAACCATGTTTTGACGGTCGTGATGCACCCGGTTGCGCTGGTGGTGAGAAAGGCCCTCAATACCGGGGCGCTGGCTCAGCATCTCTCAATCCGTGGTTCCACCTGCAGCGCCTACAAATGGCGTCGAGATCCCTCAGACTGTCTCCCGGAATCCCCGTTCCTTCGCCATGCACTACCGCATTCGCACCATCGCGCCCCAGCCTTCGGGTGGCAGCTCCCAAGAGGAGTCCCGCATCTGGCAACTCGAACAAAAAGGCGACCACGACTTCGTCTTTATGCACAGCGTCATTGTAGGCGGCACATCGCCGCGGGTGCTGTGCGATGCGGTGACGACTCTGGAAATGAGGAGCAGCTATCGCAGCGACAAGCTGGTACCCCTGCGCCTATTTAACATGCTCCTGGAAATGCCCAACCTGCAGGACCTCACCATCGACGTCCGAGGAGTCAGGCGTGCGAGTCCTCGGGTGGGACAGCTGGCGCTTCCCTTCCGCCTGCGCCGGCTCGTGCTCTATCCAGTCTTTCCGGGGTGCGCGAACCTCATTCGCGGCTCGAGCAACACGCTCGAATGTCTCGTGCTCGGCGATCTAGACAACGGGCAGACGTACTCCGACCTATTCGGAGACATCGAATTCTCACAGTTCCGTAGGCTGCGCGCGCTGCGCCTGCAGGGCGACCCGGACGTGCAGCTCCTCTCCGCGTGCCGGAACGTCCGATCGCTCTCGCTTGCCCCGGGGCGCGATGACATTACGCTCTTCGTGCGCCATCCTGTCAGCCGCCTCACGCTCATCTATTCCATCTTCCACGACGACATCGCGCAGATCCTTGCTTGCGCGCTTTCTGTCCTTCCCGCTTTCGCCGGGCTCAGGATGCTCGAGATTGAGATTGACGGCGGAGATGACTTCACGCTCTCTGGACATCCCGGAAACAAGGCGCTGGCGGACGTGTGCCGCGCACGGCGCATTCACGTGTCAGTCCTGCGGACGCGTGAACCGGCCGAGTGGGAGACGTGAGGCATGGCACTGCGGCACGGGTCGTGTGGACTTTCGAGATGATTCTCTTGTGCGCTACTTTGACATCCACAACTCGTTCATGAAGTAATCTATCCCGGTCTTTTGCCAGTGGGACGTCTCCGTTTTACACCCTTGAACGTCCTCCGATACCGCAGCTGAAGTTGTAGATTGAACACCAACAGAGAGCAATAATATTATAAACGCTATATTGGCACTTTTTATGGGATGGGTTAGTGAGGCGTCAGCTGTGAAGCGGAAATTGTGAGGCTGACGCGGTGCTGCGGCAATCTCCGCATCTTGTCTTTCGCCCGTGTCGTTGTCAGTTGGCCGTCGCTTGCCACGCGCTTCTTCGTCTATCAAGGGCAATTGGCTTGATGGTTTCCTGACGGCTGGTTGCTGCGCTGGTTGTTGTTCCCAGTCAACGCCCTTGCTCGCCGCAACATTGCTTCACGGCACAGTGAGTACTTGTATCATACAAACACGGGGATGGATGAAGGGCCAGCTTGTTTAATCGACGGCGCCTCGCTTTTCATGTCCTATAAAGCGCGTCGTGTTTTGAGCCGAGCCGTACATTCGACCTCGCTATGTACGTTCTATTCCGCACCGGCCCGCCCGAGCCCTCGATTGCGCGCTCGCCCGTGTCCTCCGTGGCTTGGGTAATCACTGCAAACGATGCAGCTCGCTCAGAATACGTCTACATTGGAAGGTTCCCGTCCTTTCCAGATTGCCTAGGCAACGTGACGGCTCTCGAAATCGACCACCAGCCACCACACGATCTCTTGCACGCACCGCAGCTGTTCCACATGCTTCAGCTCATGCCCCGACTCCAGGATCTTACAATCACGATGCAGGAGGGTCCTATCTCCCAATTGCCGTCGTACTGTGTTCTACCACCTGTCGTTTTCCGTCTTCGCCGGCTTGTGCTCTCTAGCGTGTTCCCGGGATGGATACACCTGCTCCGCTACTCGCGCGACACGCTGGAGTGCCTCAGCCTCGGCTATCGTCAGTGGGCTCCGTGCGCCAGTGGCATGTGCCGCGTCGCGCCCCGCTACACCGACACGTGCGAGGGTGTCTCGCTCGGGGAGTTCTCGCGGCTCCGCGCACTGCGTTTCGACGACACCCCGGAGCCCGATATGCTGTCCGCATGCGCGCGGCTCACCTCTCTGACTATGCAATGCGACGATCTCTGGGTTTTCTATTTCGCGCGGCCCGGCACTCTGACGCATCTTACGATCCTCTCTCTGGAATTTAACGACGGCGACGCTCAGTGTCTATCCTGGGCGCTCGTCGCATTCCCTGTCCTGCGCGCGCTCCGGAGCCTCACGGTCGAGATCGCCATGGTGGACGACGATCTCCAGATATCAGGTCACCCGGGCCGGATGGAACTTGCTGATACCTGTCGCGCGCGGCGCATTGCGCTGTCCGCGATGCTGGTACGCCGTTTCTGCGACTGGGAGAAGCTAGACACTGTCCCTCGGCATAGTTCTTGATTGCTTCGGTTTATAGACTCAGACGCTCTGTGTGGATACGCTACACTATTCTATCCGGTCTCTCATCACATAATACACAGATTTGACCTGTCCGGGAGCCTCGGGGTCTGGCCTGGCTTCCTCTCTTGCTTCTGCTCCTACCTTTACTGTGCGGCTGCGAGCTTTTCGTGTCACATTTTCCCGTCGCTATTGTGCCCTCTCACGGGACCATGCGCACGTCGCGCTCGTCGCCTCAAGCTCTTCCCAATGCTGTGTTTCTTTGTGATCCACGGCGGTACTTCATGTCGAGCGTGGGTGTTCCTGAATATGCTTTCTGACACGAGCTCTCTTGCATTGTTCCATCAACAAGCATCTTTCAGCTTTGAAAGATGGCCGGGTGGCACTCTCGGTGGTTGTCCCAACTCTGCTCAAAGCGTGGCACTCAGGGTGGCTATCTGGCTATATAGGTACGTACTCATACCCTCACCTTTTTCCCCTCCACCATGACGATGCGCACAGTCCCCGTAGAGGCTGTCGGTTCCTCCCCGTCTGTCAGCCACCGGCATATGTGCCCTCGGCCTCGAGAAATCATTCCCTTCCCGCCTTTCCCGCCAGAGTTACATCTCAAGATCCTGCAATATCTGCCCCAAAACGATCTCCGCGCAGCCTCGAAAGCCTCTCGCGATTTCTATCACCTCGCGCTGGCTGTAGGCTTATTCATTTGCCGGGTGGTGGAATGGCAGGCATCCGATGACGATGAAGTCCCTCCTGGGTTCGGCAGGTCGCTCAGGGCGCTCGATCAAGTTGTCGACTACGTGACGGACCGTCGGCCCGGTCTGAACATCGCCGTTCGCGCATCGTTCGCCAACACAAAGGACGAAGCGGCTGCCACCTGTGCGGCCGTCGAGCGCTTCTTTGCCTCTGTCGAGCGGGCCCTCCCGCACCTGGTCCGCCTCGACCTGACTCTGCCAAAATTCGTACCCGACACAGTCTATGCGCAGCTCTGCGCGGCGCCTGCGCCGCGGCTTCACTATCTTGCCATTGAGCACCTGACGCACGGCTCGGCCCCGCATGACCTGTTCAAGGGCGACGCGCCGCATCTTCGTACGCTTTCCCTCAATGTTGTCACTACAGAGCTGTTAAGCGCTTGGGCCTCCGTCTCGGTCCTCCAGCACATCACACGGCTCGAGTTGTCTGCGAAGGAGGCGCCGCATCCTATCTCGCCTGCCAGACTGTTCCCAGTACTGCGCTCGCTGATCCTTCGGGCATCTCTTAATAGCGCGGAGGAGGGACAGCGCATCGACCTGTCTGGGCTGTGTCTCGAATATCTCGCACTCGGCTGTAACGAGAAGATATTGACGGACTCCTCCGCGCTGGCCGGCATACCCGTCGTGGAGCAGGTCCACAGTACGTTTGAGTCCGCATTGAACGCCCCCGGAGATGGTGTTTGTGCACGCGCAGAGGCGGCCAGCGACAAATGTGCGTCCGTCTCGTTTAGCCCGGCGGACGGCGCCACGCAGTGGCGACGCACCGTCAGGCTCGACGACCGCGGCGCGCCGCTCCCGCTCGCAGACACGCCGGCTCTCGCCTCGCGCTTGGTTTCCATGACACTGGACAGGTGCCTCATCAACGCGTTCGTCCAGACTCCGGTTGCACTGGTCGCCCTGCGCGAGCTCGTTCTCGACGTCTCCGCGCGTTTTGACTCGTGCTGGCCGCCCGTCACTGCCCGCCATCTCGGGCTCCGCGTGCACTTCGACGAGCTCTCCCCCGAGTGCGTGCGCGTGCGCTGTCCGGTGCTCGCGCGCGTCGTTATTTTCGCGCTTCCGACAGGCCACCCAGTCACGGTGCGCCCGACGAAGGTCACGCGGTTAGGCCGCGCGCTGGGCCTCGGGGCGCCTGCGCCGATGCCAATGCTCACGCTCGCGGGATGCATGTTCCACGATCCGCCGATATGGTCGGCAATTGATAGGCTATTTTCCAGAGTTGAGTACATGCACTGCGCTGGAGACGTTATTCCCGGATATTATCGCACTTGCCGCTACAGCCGAATCTTTGACGGGCTCAAGTGGTACGAACCAACATTCTGAGAATCGTAGGTAATATGTTAGGCAGCGGTGTGCATGTAAGTTACCGTCCTCGATTTTATGAGAATATCGTGCTACTTCTGATGATGCCAGACTCATTTTCAGTGGCGCGGGAAGATGCAGCATGTTATTGGGCTCGCAGGTAATGCACGCCCGTTGTGCAGACGAGTCTATGCAGCGGCGTATATCTCCTGGGCGTCGCGTCTGGCATTTGGCGCGCGATCTGAGCCGCCTCCATTGATGAGCCCGAGACGAGGCGCAGACAGCATTGGGACAATGGAGAGGTTGGGATAGCGTATGCGGTCCCGTACAACAGCGGATGCAGCATGCATACCTTCGCGCAAGCCCCGGGCGCCATCCGCGTAAATCTGGGTCTGCAAAGCTCGCGGAGTGATTTGTTGTCCAAGCAAGAGCTGATGCAGGCAAGCTCAGTCAGCCACTCGGGGCGAGAAGCGAGATGTGTAGACATAGATTCAGGCTGCGCGGCAGAATATCGTGCGCTCAGAGTTAGCGGAAGTTAGACTGGCCGGTGAGACGCGGGGCTGAACGCAGGGAGACAGACTAAGTAAGTAGGCAGGTTCACCGGGCTGTGCGAGCTGTGGGGAGCGCGGTGTAGAAGCGTGGGGTCATCTAAAGCAGCACACACGCAATCGCCGCTAGGCGCCGGCAGAAGCACGCGCATTTGGCGTCCATTCGTGCGGAGAATAGTAGCCACGCCGAGACACCAGAGTTCTGTGGGAATGCGCTGCTTTCAGTTCCAGGACCTGGCTAGTGTCATAGACCGGGCGCGACGTCCTAGGATGCCAAACTCATCCAAGCGTACGAGACCCAGGACGTTGGACGGCAGGATTCAATTTGTCAGTATGTGCGAGCCGTATGAGGAGCGTGAGCAGCCGCTTGAAACTCCGACGCACGCTTTGACTCGGATGCTTCTGCTTGTTGCCGGTGAATTCGGCCAGCGCGTGCACGGCGTACTGCGCTTGCGCCTGAGACGCAGATCCTAGAAAAAAAATACAACCTGATCAACCACTCGTCGGGCACAGGACAGCCCGACGGATGCCCGCCAAAAGATGCCCGCCAAAAAATCTACCCGCGGGACGCGCCGCCTCGCTCATCCAACAATTGGACTGTCGGTGCGTGTAAAGCCTGGGATTATGGTGGTTGTGGTTGACAATTACGCGCTAGAGCACGTGCCGCAGCATGACCATCCGGCGTGCACACGTGGTCATCCGCGGTCAAGCGCACCGTGGTGTTTCGACAGCCGTATATAATACAGTCCTTCTGCGTCCAGGTTGATACTTACGCGCCCACAATGCACCCCAGCCGCGTCGAGGTCACCCTCTACCGCTTTTGCGGCCGTTACTACGCCGGCGGTCGGGTCCGCGACGAGATCAAGCCGTTCTCGCCTTTCCCGCCCGAGCTGCTACTCAAAATTCTGCGGTACCTGCCACAAAATGACCTTCGCAGAGCATCGCTAGCGTCCCGCGAGTTCTATGGCATTGCGCTGGCGGCGGGCCTGTACATCCTTCGGAAGGTGGAATGGTTTCCATCCTACAGCACCCATCCTGGCTTCGGCGCGTCGCTCGAGACGCTCGATCGCGTCGTCGAATACGCGAGGACGAGCCGGCCGAGTCTTAACATCGCTATTTGCGCCAAGTTCAACATCTGGAAGAACGAAACAGAGGCCACCACCGACGCAGTCAAGCGGTTCCTGGCGTCCGTGAACCACGCGCTCCCGTACCTTGTCCGCCTCGAAGTGGTTCTACCCTGCTACGTCCCGGACACCGTCTACGACCTGATCTGCGCCGGTTCGGCGCCCCGCCTCTGCGGCCTTTCCGTCGCGCACGAAATGAGTGGGCCGACGATTGTCCCGCTGGACCTTTTCAACCGCGACGCGCAACATCTTCGTACCCTCTCCCTCGCACTCGCTACGACCGAGGCGCTTCGCTCGTGGGCGACAGTGGCGGCGCTACATCGCATAACTCATCTCACGGTATCCGCGCACGAGAGCCCGCATCGTATTGCGCTCGCACGGCTGTTCCCCGCGCTGCGGGTGCTCGCCCTCGACTGCCCTGGGACGCTAGACGAAGGGACGATCGACCTGGATGGACTCCGCCTCGACTATCTAGCGCTCATGCGCGGCGCAGACTGCTTGACCGACCGCGCCGCGCTGGCCGCCGTACCCGTCGTGGAGCAGCGCGACGCCGTCGACGTGCTCTCCCCGACTCAGTGGCCCGCGCAGCTGGGCGCCATCTGCGCACACGCTGAAGAAGTCCCCCAGCGCAGCGCGGCCGTCTCCTTCGCCCCGGCGGACGGCTCCGCGTCCTGGCGGCGCACGATCACTCTGAGCGGGCGCGACGCAGCTCTGCCGCTTTTGGAACCACCCGCGCTCGCGTCGACCCTCGTGTCCATGACCCTCGGCAAGTCCCTCGTCAACGCATTCCTCCAAGCGCCCGTCGAACTTGTCAGACTGCGCGAGCTCTTCCTCGACGTCTCCGCGGAGGGCGTGTACTGCTGGCCGCCGGTAGACGCCTTCCAGCTCGAGCTCCGCGTGCACTTCGACGAGCTCCCCGCCGCGCGCGTGCTCGTGAAATGTCCGGCGCTCGCGCGCGTCGTCATCTTCGCCGTCCCCAGCGGGCACCCCGTCACCGTGCGCCCGACGAAGGTCACGCGATTGGGCCGCGCGCTGAGCCTTGGTGCGCCGGGACCCATGCCAACGTTGACGCTTGCGGGGTGCACGTTCCACGATCCGCCGATCTGGCCCGCGCTCAATAAGCTGTTCGTCCGCGTCGAGTTCGTGGAGTGCACGGGCGATCGGATGCCTGGGTATTATCGCACGTGCCGCTATAGCAGTTTCTTCGAGGATCCCGAGTGGTAGAGTATCAAATGAGTCCTACGGTAATCTCCTCGTCCAATAACAAAGTATTCTACATCCAGATTGTTCATAGCCTCCTTTCCTATATATGAAGCCTCCACGTTGTACTGTGAGATGAGAGCCTGCGAGGACACGTCTTGCTCGCGTGACTGCTACGCTTTGTAAATGCGGATGGCGACCTTCTGCGCCTCCGGGCGGAGTGCTGCCCTTGAGCCCAGCAGGACCGTATGATCGACTCCGATTTGGCGAAGAGGCAAGCTGATGCCAAGCGCGCGAATGACCCCTACGACGTCGTCGGCCGTCATGCGCGCAGCTCCGCCGGTGCCAACGACGTCCAGTCTCCGTAGTGCGGGGAATTTTCCTGCTGGCGAGATCGAATCGCCAGGCACGAGATCAAGGCTGCGTCGGTGGGCTTGGTTGTCCACGAGCAGTCTGAGGCGTCTAATTGCGGGAGCGGCGGGCAGGGCGTGGACGCAGTGGAGCCAGCGCGAGGCGGAGACCGACAGCATGACGACGTTCCGCCAGTCGATGCAGGTGCGCAGGATCCCGGGCAAGTCGACATCCCAAGACACCTCGCGGTCGGCGGCGGGATATGAAACGCGGCGCGCCCGTCTGTCGCGATCCGAGGCGGCAATGGTGACCTGCCCGCCGTGCTGCAGAACCGCGAGCCGGACAGCTCCCCGCAGATCGCGAAAGATGGCCCCGCCGCGGATTGCAGAGTCTCGACTGGCGCAGACAGATATGTCGGGGAGCGCGGGAGTGTGAAAGGTGGATAGCGCGAGCGCTGAGTTGTTTTCGGATAGATTCATCAGGCGGACCGCGCGTAACCTGGCGCAGCGGACCCGGAGAGACGCGGAAACACTGTCGTCGGGGGGCCAGACTGGACAGACGAGTGACCCGAGATCAAGCGTGAGCTCCTTCAGCGCTGGGCACGCATCCAGCACCGTGCCGAGGTCGTGATGGAGATTGTTTTCCACGGTCAATAAGACGCGTCGAACCTTGGGGAGATGAGGGATATCCCGCGGCCAGTAAAACCCGGGCCCCAGCTCCACGTCCTCGAGGTTGACGGCGCTGAGATCGGAATGCATGAAAGGGTACAGAGGACCGCCATAAACCTCCGTGGCTGGGTTCCAGGCCTGAAGTGCAAGCCGGCGAAGGGCTGGCAGGCTTCGCATGTCCCACATCAGGGCATCCGCCGCCTTTGGGGACGTGGCGCGCACTGTGATCCCCGCAATGCGATGCGAAGACAGAGATAGCTCGAGCCCGAGATCCTGTATCAGGTAGAGCGCGGGCTCGAGCGGAGGCACATCGAGCGTGATATATAGGTGAAGATTCCTGCTGCGCGCCAGGATGTCCGGGGCACAAGAGACATTTGTGACACCAGTGCTGGCGGTTCGTTCCATGGAATCATACTCGGAGCTCGTAAGAAAGCTCGAGCGCGGGCTGCGCGTGATTGTCGAATAGAAGCGCGGGTGCGTCCAGAGGGAAGGACATGCGAGAGCAGCGAGGCGCCAGCGTCGGCACGTGTGCGTGACAGTGATGCGCGCCGAGAAGGGCAGGCAGGCCCAAATGGCGCACCAGACCTCAGTGGGGAGGCGCGGCTGCCACGGTGCAGGCAGATTGCACCTACGCTGCAAGTGAGCCGCACTACGGCGCCGTGCTGGCACGGATTGACTGCAGACGGCGTGAGAGTGTGTCTGCGTGCCAAAAACGGACGGCAAACCGACAGCCCGGTTTCTCGGCCGTGCATACATCGCGGGTTTGTCGCTTGAGGACGGTGTCATACAGACGCCGGGACTTGAGCCGTGAGAATAGGTCTTCTCTGATCATGCTGGGAAGCAAGATAATGCATCTTAGCGGCCGCCCAATTTATAGCCGCAGAGGCACTGCAGTTCCTTCAGCAAACTGGGATAGGAGGAGAAAAATTCTCCTACCCAGGTCAGCTTCATGGTGAGGGGACGTGATCATCGCACAGAGGAGGGCGGTGTGGCGTACAGACCTGGTGTGCGTTGGGTGTGTAGTCTGTCTCGTCCCTGAACACGAGGTGCAAGTGCTCAAAACACATGGCAGCTCAAGAAGCGCTCTGTTCAACGCACTGGGGCACGTTTCCGCGGTCGCGCAACCGAATGAGACGGTGGAATCGATACAAACGAGAGGCAGTCACAGCGCGCCGGCCGTTGGGAACGTTGTCAGGAGACCTTTGCCTTTACGAGAAATGTCATAAGTAAGTCGAATCCAATGCAAAGCTGAGCAGAATTACCGCGAGTTACGAGTGACACAGGATAAGTAGACGGGCTGAACTGGAGTCTCCGAGTCGTGGATACGGTAGAAAATGATTAGACGCAACTTGAGGTCAATATCAAGTCATACCGGTGGGACAGAGATGTCAGAGAGACCAGGCAGAGGTAATAACAGGTTATGAGAGAACCTTGAGCGCTGGGTGCACCCAGCCCGCGCAGTGCGGCTGATATGGTGCATAGGTAGCGCGCGTGACTCGGGGCCCTAGAAGGCGGTAGGCCGAGGTTGTTCCATAGCCACTTGGAATGACGCTGGAGGGGTGCGCTGGGATGTAGCGGATGCGCAGCGCAAGAGGACGGAGAAAAAAAGCAGGCCGCCGTTCGGCCCCGAAACTCCGACACTGCTCTTGCCTCTGCCCACGTCGCCGCCCAAGGACACAATGCATCCAGTTTCCATCTAATCGCACAACGCGGCTCATGGCTGTGGCTCAAATCCGTCGCCACGTACCGCGCTATGGCCGTAACCGATCTGGTGCCTTGCGCATCTGGTGTCTGTGCTTTGACCGACCAGGCGATACGCAGCAGGCGCAGTTCAGGTATACTTGGCACTGCGTTGGACCTCGGTGTCCTCTACATGCAATTATAGCTCATGGATAGGCTCTCCACGCGCTCAGCAGCCTTTGAGACAAGCCTGTCTCACAGCAATATGTCCGATCCCAGCGCACCATATCGCCTCTGTGGCAAGCGGTCTCTCACTGATGCGGCCCGTGGTAGAGAGATGGTTTTTGTGTGGTCGCGCTCAGTGGTATATAAAGCAGGCCCGGGCTGGCCTTGTACAGCACCCCCCCGACTGCGATGAGTTCCTCTCCCAACAGCTCCGTCACGGCTTCCGTCGCCGATGGACAACCTCTGCGAAGTTCCGCGGGTCCTAAGTTGCCTGGGGATATCATCTTTCAGGTTCTCGAGCTCCTCCCGCAGAAGGATCTCTGGGCTGTTGCATGTGCATCACGCGAGTTCAACGCGTATGCGCACGAGGCCGGTCTCTATATCCACAGGAATATTGTCTTGCAGAATATCTCAAGATACGGCGAACAGATAAGCAAGCTGGACCGGGTCGTGGAGTACGCTGCAGCCAACCGCCCGGATCTCAACATCTCCATCCACGTGCTTTACGAGCCAACCTGGTTGACAGACACCCCAGTCTCGGTCCCTGACGAATTACGGTGCTTTGTTGCATCCCTTCAGCGCGCCCTTCCAAACGTGATCCGGCTGCGTTTCTCCTTCGACGAAATGCGCCCCGAAGAGGTACCCGCCACGCATATGCTCTATGGGCACCCTGCGCCGAAGCTACGCGACCTGACCGTCAGCATTGATTGCGACTGTGTTCAGCCCCTTCCCCCCGTCATGTTCGACGACAACGCGCCCCTGCTCCGCAAGGTCGTTCTCCAATTCCCGAAAATCAAGTCGACCAGCGCCTGGACGCCGATCGCCGCTTTCCGCGGCATCACACATCTCAAACTGGAGGCGAACTGCTTGGCCAATACTCTTTCTCTCGCACCCCTTTTTCCCGGGGTTCGGGTGCTGGCTCTCTGGATGGTCGGGGAACAGGGAGTCGACATACGCGGGCTGCAGCTGCATCATCTTGACATCGAATTTCATCCCGATGTGGCCACAAACGCCTCGTCCGACCCGCTGGCGGATATCCGTGTCATCCGGACTCAATATCCGTTGTATGACCCTGCTACCGGCGCCGCGGAACCCGTCTGGCACCCGCGCTGCGATGCGCTCTGCGCCGTCGTCCAGCGGCGCCGCTTCCGACCGCTATTCATCTCGTTCGGCCCGCGCGACGGAACCTGGGAACGCACAATGCGGCGACCCTTCTTCAGCGTCGAGGACCCGCTCCCGCTCGCAGTCCTCCCGCGCATGACGGCCGCGCTGGCCTCGCTGACCATCGACAACACGCTCTTTGGCATGCTCGCGCGCGCGCCGGTCGCGCTGCCCGCGCTGCGCGAGCTGTTCGTCGACATGGTCTTCCGCCGCGAGGTGCTGCCGTATGGGTGGAAGGCCGAGCAGCTGGCGGCCTTCCTCAACGAGAACTACGCCACGATCACGCGCGCGACGTTCCCCACCATCGAGCGCGTCGTGCTGTACGCGCTACCCGTCGCGGACCCCGTCACCGTCCTCCCGGAACGCGTCGTGCAGATCGGCATCTCGCTCGGCGGGCGCAAGCCAACGCTAACGCTTACAGGGTGCATATGGAACCCGGCTTCCCAGCCGCCGGAGAGCACAGAGATCCCGCAATTGTTTTCCGCGGTGGAGATTGTGGAGTATTCGGGCGCCATGATGCCCGCGTACTATGAGGCGTACCGTTGCAGTGCACACTCTTGCTGGCGCACGACGGAATGGGCCCCCGCGAGATTTGAATGAACGGCAGCTTCGGAATGTATTGTCATCGTTCGGTTTCGCGCTTGTGTTGCGACTCGTTTATGTACATCATGTGTGGAATGAAATGGTGCCTTGAGTGACAGTCATGACTGTCAGTTGCGTTGTTGAGAGTCCAGTTGGCAGATCGATCGGAAGATTCTGGGCGAGGACGCAGCGATGTCTTCGAGTACATAGATAAATACATGTGAAGCTCGACTGTATCTCCACCTGCACGCCCATCTATGACAGCGCGAAGGGGAATCTGTCCAATCACGTCCGGTAGATGCAAATGGACACCTCCCGCGCCAGGCCGCGGAGCGCAGCGCGCGATCCGCAGAGTATCGTGTGCTCTATGCCCAGGTAAGGCGATGTCGAGCCTGCGCACGATCGCCGCGATCTCGTCGGCTGGCATCCGCGCGCCGAGGACGTCCAAAGCCTTCAGCGCTGGGAAATTGTCCCGCGTCGCGCTGGGATTATAGATGTGGCACCGGCTCCTCGTCGCGCCCCGGCCCGAGGACGACTCTGAGACGCGTCACCCGGGAAGCACCTCGACAAAGTGCTGCCAGTGCGAGAGAGACACGGACAGCGTGGTCACGCCGCGCCAGGCGATGTGCGCAGGGAGGATCGCGCGCAGCATCGAGTCGCTGAACGGATGCAGGGGTAGCGTGTCCGTGCAGGAAACGCGGCGCGCGTCCGTCGGCGTCTGTGGCTCTCACCGTGACAAGATCGCGGTGTCGCAAGACCGCGAGCCGTACGCGCTCGCCAAGAGCGCCGAAGAGGGTCCAGGAACGCGCCTAGCAGTCTCAGATGATTGATATTGCGCGAACGTCGAGGGCCTGGGCGATGGAAAGCGCGAGCGCGACATCTGCGGCAGATACGTTGATGAAGTGGGCTACTTTTAGCGCGGAGTGGGTGCGCTGGAGAGCCAATAGCCCGCTGTCGCTGACATGCGAGGTTCCGTTCAGATCGAATTTCAAACCCTGAAGTCGCGGGCAGGCTTCCATTACCGCGCGAATCTGCTGGAAGCTCTGATAACCAGGCGCTAGGGAGACGCGGTAACGCGGCATAGATCGACTGCTGAAATTCGTTCAACAGACCGGAAGATTCAGTAATCTTTTAGGTAAGCGTCCATTTGAGCCGTGAACAGATTCACATCCTGCGGCAGAGCCGCTCACAGTCAGCAAACCGACTGCACTCTCGGACGAGGTTTCACGCCATCCTCGCGTGGGCCGGTACACGGCGACAGGGGCAGGGCCCCCCAAGACGCGAGGCCGGAGAGTTGGGCGTAGCCCGAAGGAACACTGCACTCATGTCGTCTGAGATTCCATGTACAGATGTATTCACGGACTGTCCGCATGCACACGGTGCGAAGGACGCAAAGCAGCCCTAAAAAAAAAAAAAAAAGAAAGACGCGGTAGACGGTTGGAAACCGAGCGCCGTCACTTGGCCAATGAAAGCCTCGCCAGTAGCACTTTCTGGCGCCAGGTACTGCATTGGGATCAGGGTCCAGATTGGCGTCTATCGCCAATTTGCCCAGTGACTGCCAGTTCACGGCAAACCCTCGACTGAGCTGCCCCCGCAGAGGCAGCACCTATTTGTCATGTGATACGCAAGCATGAGCAAGGTTTTGACCGACCAGACAACAAGCCAACCCCAGAGGCAGGGCGGGGAATACAACGATGGATAGAGACGGCGTTCTAAGCATTGAGCGACGATGGTGTAGGACTTGGCACCAGAGACGGGCATGCGAGAGCCGCAAGATGCTCTCTTGCGTGACAGAAATGCGCGCAGGCAAGCAATACAAGTGCCAAGTGCCCAGATACGTGCTCGGATATCAATAGGAGGGCGGTACGGTAGCGCGCCGGCACTCATCGTGCTGATATCGGTAGTCAAAGGATGCGGCGAGCGATTGAAGCCAATCTGAGCATGTAACTTAGAAGCCGCGCGCTCAAGGCGTCTTTCTGTGCATCCTGAAGAGCGAACGAAGATGCGCGCAGGTTTGAACGAGTCGCGCAACGGGAGGAGGAAGAGAGCGAGATACGGCCCCGAAACTCCGACACTGCTCTTGCCCTCCTGCCGCCCGCATCGGCCCAAATAGACCCGTCGGCGCTCTGTTCACGCGTCGCACGCATCATCGGTGGTCTCTCGCGCTTGTCTGAATACCGCGCTATGGCCGTAAGCGCACCGGCGCTTTGGCCATTTCAACTTTCTGCCCGCGCGGCTTGGACAGGCTTGGACCGGACGACGTGCAAGCTGTGCCTCTTTGACCGATATCGCCAGCTCCTACACGCCCTGTGCTGTACTCTTCTTGGTCTTTTTCTGCTGTCGGGCTCTGGCCATGGAGATTGTTGCGAGACGAGATTGGCAACCAGGCGATCCATGCTCAGCAACTCGAGCTAGCTCTGGGGTGAACAGACCATCTGCGATGCGGCGGTGGCTGCACCGTGGTGCAATTGTGGTACAGCGCAGGAATATAAAATGGCGACGCTGGCTGTTTGGTTGAGCACTCGACCGCGATGAGTCTCACTCACAGCAGCTCCATGTCCCTTCCCGTTCCCAGCTCCCAGCCTGTGTCTCCTCTGATGCGGCCAAAGCTCAATTCAGAGGTGATTCTCCAGATTCTCCAGTACGTACCCCGGCCGCACCTCCGCTCGGTCGCACTGGTCTCCCGAGAGTTCTACGAACGCGCCCTGCAGGCGGGGCTGCGCTTCCCGCGAAACGTCCTCTGGACGAACCTCGGCAACATAGGTTTCAGCACCTGGCTCCAGAAACTCGACGTCGTCCTGCGCTTCGCCGCGAACCGGCCAGCGGTGAAGGTCGCGCTGCGCGTGCTGATGTGCCCGTCGCTCGACTCCAATGGCATGGCGGCCTTGCGGCATGACATACGCATCCTCTCCCCGTGGATTCGTCGTTCGCTCCCCCACTTGGTCCGGCTCGACATAGCCTTCCCGCCGCTCCTGTCCTGGGAAGAGTGGGACGCGTTCTGCGCGCATCCCGCGACGAAGCTGCGTGAGCTTGCATTCTTTCCGCCCAATGATTTGAGCGCCGTCGTCATGCCCCCGACTCTTTTCGCCTGCATCGCGCCACTCCTGCGCAGGCTCGTGCTCGTGTTCGTCTGCGAGTTGATGTCCACGTGGGAGCCAATCCCGGCGTTTGCTGGCGTCACGCACCTCAAGATCACCGAGCAGCGTATCATCATGCCCGAGCTGCCGCTGGCACGGCTGTTCCCCGCTCTGCGCGTGCTCGTCATCGACACGCGCGACTGCCCCGGGGAGAAGGCGATCGACATCGTCGGCCTCGCGTCACTCCACCATTTTGCGCTTGTGGGCGACACTGCTCTCCTTACGGAAGATTCCCAGGCGATGCTGAGGCGCATCCCTGTATTCGAGCACCACCCCACCAACCGGAACATCACATACGACATGCACGCGCCCTCTTCCCGCGAAGAACTGTGCGGCGTCGCCGAGCGCTGCGGCGCGCTGCCCTTCCTCTCCTTCGGCCCGCGGTACCGCGACCGCGCGCCGTGGCGGCGCACACTCTGCCCGACGCCCGACTCTTATCCATTCGCCGACATCGCGCCGCTCGAGGCGTACCTCACCTCGCTCACCATCGCGGAAGCCGTAATCGGCCACTTCGTGCGCTCGCCCGTCACACTGTCTGCGCTGCGCGAGCTTCTCGTCGACGTATCCCCTACACCGGAAAACGCTGACGCATTCAGCCGCCTCGGCTTTGTAAAGCTGCGCGTGCGCTGCCCCGCGCTCGCCCAGGTCGTGCTATTCGCGCGCGGGGCTCTGGTAGTAGAGCTTCCCGCGGACGCCGTCGTTGAGCTCGGCCGCGCGCTCGGCATGCGCGGCGCGCGCCCCGCGTTGCTCCTCGCTGGGTGCGTGTGGGATGATTGGTACTCCACTCCTGGAGGCAGCAGGGCGCTCCGCCATCTGTTCTCCTCTGTCGAGACTGTGGACTCGATTGCCGAGCTCGTGCCCGAGTATTATCGCACGTGCCGGTATAGCGGGCATTTTGAGTCGCACCAATGGGAGTAAGTAGCACTCTATGCGAGCGTGCACGATGTACTGTACTTGTATACCGGGAGTCTCTTGTTTGTTTTTTGACGAGCGATTGAATTGTATGCGCCGCCCCCGGAACGGGCAGCGCAAAATACAATGCGTACTATTACTTGAACCCTAATCCAGGGAAGACCGAGATGGTAAACTTGCAGAAGATCTGAACCCTGCACGGCAGCAACAGAGAACCTTGAGGAGACTGTTCAGCCGTTCGTTGCTGAATGGTATCTCTGCAACGAACATGCAAAGCGCTCCCACACCTGACGTAATACTAGGTTCATAGCAACTTGAGCCAACCAAAGAGCTGCCCCGTCGCGCGCTGGTCAAAGTGCGCACGGAGCCCCAGGCTTCATGGGTGCGTCAATGCGTCGGCACCACAGGGAGCGCGAGGTAATCGAGACTGAGCCGAGACAGGTCGTTGCGGCCTGCATTACCAATAGATTCTCCGAGAACGAGTGCGCGCACAGCAATAAGCTGCGGTGCCTTGTTTTCAAACAGCTCGAGCCGTATGATGCGGAAAAAGAGGCCCAAGCTCGCACCGACAACGCTGAGCGAGAGCGTGCGAAGATACGGCGCGTCGCTTCAAAACGGGCAGGACGCTGAGCCGTACGTCCCGTTCTCAATGGCAAGATAGTGCAGAACCCAACATAGGTCGTGGATAAGTAAGTCCAATGGGTCAGAGTAGCAGGTTGAACGTCGTGCGGTCCAAGCAGCGCGGGCAGGAAGCTGAACTGGCTAAAGCGGCGGCGCGAGTATGACCGTAGCGCAGCGCATAGCAACGCAAGAAAGACCACCGACGATGCGTGCTGGGTGCAAACGGAACACTGACGGTCCACTTGGGCCGACTCGGGCGGGCCGCAGAGCAAGAGCAGTGGCGGAGTTTCGGGGCCGAACGTCTACCTGCTTTCTCTCTTTCCTCTCGCGCTGAGCATCTGCTTCATCCCTTAATGCACCCCTTCGGCTTCATTCCTATTGGTTATGGACACCCGCGTTGTATTGCCCTCTAGGGCCGCGTGCGCTGCTTATATACAATATCGGCCGCACTGCGCAGACTTGGCGCACCTAGCGCTATAGGTCCTCTTATGACCCTCCATTACCTCTGCCTAGTCTCTCTGACACTTTCTTCCCACCAATATAGCCTGATTCCAATCACTTCACGCCTGAACGACTACTCCCATATCCAGGGCTCTATGCCGTGTGTCGCTCGTAACTCGCGGTATAACTGACTGCCTTCATTTGCGGAACCATTGCATCGCATGAGAATTACGGATGACGTTCTATCAAACCCCAAGGCCCCCTGACAGCGTTCCTGACGGTCACGGCGCGCAGTGACTGCATCTCGTCTGGCTCGATTCCAACGTTTCATTCTGCTGCGCGCCCGCGCATATGTGCCTGAGTGCGTTGAACTGCGCGCCTTCTAACGTCCGCCGCCATGTGTTTGGGGCACTGACCAAGCACTAACGCGTCGTGTTTCAGGGACGAGAAAGACTACGCACTCTACACACGAGGCCTGCACGTCACAGCGCCCTCCTCCGTGCGATGGTTAATTTCCCTGACTATGACACATGGCTGGTATGAAGATTGGCCTGCTCCTTTTGCAGTTTACTAAATGGACTGCAGTACTTCTGCTGCCATATAAAAGGGTGGTTGCAGAGCTGCATTATCTTGCTTCCCACCATGACCAGAGAAGACCTCTTCTCACTGCCAAAGTCCCTGTGTCTGCATGGCACCCTTTTCAAGCGACAAATCCGCAATGTTTTCGCGTCTGAGAACCCGCGCCATCGGTTTGCTGGTTGGTTTGTCGCGCAGACATCCTCTCATGCAGTATGCAGTCAATCGGTGACAGCATGGCGCCGGAGGGCGGCTCCCTTGCAGCGAAGGTCTAGTTCTCCAGAAACGTGGCAGCCGCGCCTCCCCACGGAGGTCTGGTGCGCCATTTGGGCCTCCCTGCCCTTCTCCGCGCTCATCGTCGTCACACACACGTGCCAACGCTGGCGCCTCGCGGCACTCGCATGCACCACCCTCTGGACGCGCCCCCAGTTCTATACCACGGTCACCGGCCACTGCAATCCCTACGGCGGCTGTCATCGGACTGAGCAGTCTGGCGATGTTGGCTCTGCAAACTTCTCTTGGGCACCCGCGGTCCTTGCTCGGAGCCACGGTCTGCGGCTTCACATTACGCTCGACTCACCGACGCTAGGGCCCGACCTCGCACTCATCGCGGGTCTCGGAACGACACTTTCACTGGCGTCCGGCCGCATCGCGAGCATTACCGTGCGCGCCGCGGAGACGGACGCGGCGTACACATTACTGTGCGAGATGCGGAGCTTGCCCGTTCTCCGCTCTCTCGTCTTCCGCAGCTCGCATTTGGCAGAGGGAACCTTTCCTCCGCGCTTCGCGTCGTTCATTCCGTCCGACATGTGCGCGCCAAACCTCGAAACCGTGGAGCTCACGCACGGGTTCCATTGGCCACCCGACGGCCCGCAGTTCCCTAACATCCGACGCATCTCGTTGGCGCCGCGCTACGACATCCTCGGCGAACTCGGCCCCGCGCTCGAAGCATGTCCAGCGCTCCAATATCTTACCGTCGACCTTGCGGGCTGCCCGCACTTGCCCGTCCGTCTCGACGCGATGCACCAGTCCCGCCTTGCCGGGCTGAGAGCGCTGCGCTTGGTCAATCTTTCTGCGTCCAATGCAACACTCGCGCTGTCCGTCTTCCACACTGCTGAGATCTCCGACGTCTCGCTCTCCGTTAGCCAAGACGCCTCAACTTTGTGCGGGTGCATTTTCCGCGATCTCGGCGCGGGCGTCCGGCTCGCGGTGTTGCGGCACGGTGATCATGTCACTGTGGCAGCTACGGATGGAGAGGGCCGCGCGCGCCGCGTCTCCTGTGCTGAGACGGCGCAATCACAATCCATGCCACGGAACCAGATGCTGCACGCCATCCTTCACGAGCATATCGACTGGTGCAACGTCATCATGCTTTCCGTCTCGCTCTCGCTCTGGTACCACTTTGTTGAAGCGCTGCCTGGCGCGCCCGCCGTGACGTGTCTCAGAGTTATCTTGCCGTCAGGACGCGTCTCCGTATTCGATACAGAGCCGTTGGACTACGATCCAGTCGCGAGGTGCGAGAAATTCCCTGCGCTGCAGATGCTTGACATCGTCGGCGCCGACGGGGCACCTCGAATGTGCGCCGACGATATTGCGGCTATCGTTCGCAAGCTCGGTATCAACTTGCCGCTCATCTCGCTGGGCATAGATCATACGATCTTCAAAGGGTCGAGGGCCGCACTTCGCGGGTTGGCTCGGAAAGTCTCCATTCGCATTTACGGTGTGTAACGGGGTATATTCATTCTGGACGCCATGGATAGTAACACAATGCCGTGACACCCCTCAAGACGGCTCTCAGCGCTTCGCTTCCCACACTACCACTTAGTCCTTGAAGAAACCGCTGAAGCGGCACGTGCGATAATACGCCGGAACACGATCACCCGAGCAGTCCACGGCCTCGACGCCGGAGAAGAGCCAGTTGAGGGCAGGCCAGATCGGCGGATCGTGGAACGCGCATCCCGCGAGCGTCAGCGTGGGCTTAGGTCCCGGAGAGCCCAGAGAGAGAGCGCGACCGAGCCGAGTGACGTTTGACGGGCGCACGGTGACGGGGTACCTGCTAGGCATCGCGAAAATGATGACGCGCTCGATGGCCGGGCAGCGCACGGCCGGCGCGAGCGCGTCAATGTGCATATCGAGTCCGATTAGGGGGCCGCTCGCGCCTTGTTCACCGGAGACGTCGATGAAGAGCTCGCGCAGGGCGCCGAGCGTCATGGGGAGCCGAATGAATGCATTGAGGAACGACATGGCGAGCGTGATTGACACGAGGCGCGACGACGCCATCGGCACATCCGCAAGCGGCAGCAGGCCGTCACGCTGGCTGCGCTCGAGCGTGCGGCGCCACTGGCCCGCGCCGTCCGCGGGGCCGACGGAGACGGCTGATCTGCCAATGGGAACCTCCTCCGCGTGCACGCACAGGGCACCCGCCGAAGCTGCAGGCCACACCATCTCGGCCATCCCTGCGCTGTGCTCCACGATCGGTATTTCTGCCATGGCGGCGGGGTCGACTAGACCGTCGGCGCCACACGGCAACACCAGTTCCTCGAGATTCAGGCCGGAGATGTCGATAGTTCCGGCGCCCGGCGTGCCGACCACGCCGAGCACGAGCGAGCTGAGAGCGGGGAACAAGCGCGCGAGCTGGACGACATGCTGCAGCGCCTCGCGCGCATGCATCTGCAGACGCGTGATGCGGCGGAGCGCTGGGACCGCTGCCCATGAGCGCAGCGCCTCGGCCGTATCGAATAACACCGAGAATTCGCGGAGACGGGGTGCGTCGCGCATGAACAGGTCCCGGGGGATGGTCACGGAAGTGCCCATCATCTGAAAGATGGAGAAGGCTCGGAGCCTAGGTGCAGGGTGGGCGCAGAGCAGCTCGTAGGCGGTGGCGGGCACGGACTGCGGGGTGATGACCTCCAGGCAGACCAGGTACGGCAGGGCGCGCGTGACAGAGGCAAATAAGCGCTCGATGGTGGGCGTGGTTTCGGCCGCAAAGAAGCCCTCAATGGTGGGCGTGGTTTCGGCCGCTCCGTTGCTTGAATGCGGCAATGTCGCGCGAATACCGATGTTCAAACCAGGTCGATGCCTCTCCGCGTAGTACACGATTAGAGCGAGCTTCTCGAGTGACCTGCTGAATCCTAACGGCGTCCAGCCCACCGTCAGGGGAATGTACAGGCCGGCTGCCAGCGCGAGGTAGTAGAAGGCATTGGACGATTGCGAAGCGCTGCGCAGGTCGTTCTGCGGGAGGTACTTCAAAATTTTGAGGATAAGCTCCGACGGGAACGGCGGGAACGGCGTAATCTGCTCGAGCATCTGAGCGGCGGCGTGGTGGCGAGCGATTTCGTGGTTGGAGACAGTCGGGGGCATTGTGACCTTCGCGGATGATGGGGCGGGACGGGAGAAGAGCCCGTTTATATACCCATATGGGAGACACCACGTTGCGCAGATCACAGACCACAGACCACGGACCCCGACAAGGACCCACGGAGAATCATTGTGGGGCACGTGCACGCACCTATCCACCACGACCGATGTCAAACAAAGACTCCGAACACCGTTGGAATGGCCCGACTATAGCTCCGCTGCTAGCTAGTCTTCTGCCAACACTCGTTGGTGGAAGCCCCCAGAAAGCATCGAGAACGCAGGGAATGACTAATTCGGCAGGTGCTGCGGAACTAGAAGTTTTATCCCCAGTATTTGGGATCGTTCCTCAGCGTTCCTGAGTCCTGACGCGCCGGGCTCGAGCATGGGCGTGCTCATAGCGTTTAGTGCATAGCACGTTGTGCGCCAAGGTTCATTGCAAAGGATCAGGATTCGATAAACCTAAAACAACTTGAACAGAGACGCGGAGCACGATAACTGCTGGAACCTCGATGTCGTGTGCCGAGGCGAGTCGCCGAGCTCGTAGCGTGGGTTGTCCAGTCTGAGCGGTCAGGCGAGAGAGCCGCCACACGTCAATGATATAGAGGCTTCAAAAAAGGCTTGTAAGCACCGAAAACGAATTGTTTGCCGATGAATGGAGCAACGCGCGGGCCAGAGAACCCAGATCGTTTAGACAGCACAGTGCACACCCAGAGCGGCGAAACGAGGTGCGCGCCAGTCAAAGACGGCAGATTATGTGTCCAATGCACCCAATGCTCGCGGTTGATACGACGGGTTGGCCCAGCGCGGCCGCCGCGACGGGCCGCGGCACGGAAAGAGAGGCGCATCGGAGTTTCGGCGTCAATTCTCGCCGTGTTCGTTGACCAGCCCCCTTCAATTTTTCTGCACTTTGCTTGTCAGACGGACATTGAGATATAAATCGCAGTAGCGCACAGCTCTGGGGACTCAGATCTCGATTTTCGTCTATCAGAGTCAGATATCTGCACCTGTACATCGTCCTAGCACTGATACTGGTCCTTGTCGCGTAGATGAGCATACTTACCCTCGTCTAGGGCACAATAGACCCGCATCAATACCCCCTCGCTTCCTTGGAAATAGCACGCCGCTCGGCGGCACAACGCGGTCATTGGTAGCCTGGGTGCGAGGCTTCGAGACAAGGTATTAGATGATTAGGTACTAGATATGATAGCGTCGCATCTCAATGTAGATCTTCTAAAGCCTGAAACGAAGCAGTCACGAAACATGCCGAGAGACGATGTCCAGCTTCTCCCAGTCGCAATATGGGCCCACCCGCAAGACAGAAAGAGCAATGCGCCTCGCGCGACAGGTCTCAGCAAGCAACATCCTCCCCGGATGTCCCGCTATCTGAGTATCGATGTCCAGCGTAGCCACCTCGATCTTCAGGGTCCGGAGCGTGCGCAATGCGGGGACCTCTACGAGCGCATCGGCGATGCACTCCAGGTCTCCGTTGTCGAATTCCAGCGAGTCGACCGTAAGGTGCCTCAGAGGGCTGCGCAGCGCACTCAGGCCGTCAGAGAGATCTTCGTATCGCAGACTGAGCGATGTGAGCCGCGTGCAGGCGGCGAGCAGAGCCTGCTCCGGTGCGTCGTTAAAGCGCAAGGCGCGCAGCCGCGTGAACTCGCCGAGCGAGACGCCCTCGAACGTGTCGATGTACTGGGGCGCGACACGGCACATGCCGCCGGCGCACAGAGCCCACTGACGATAGCCGAGACAAAGGCACTCGAGCGTGTCGCGCGAGCAGCGGAGCAGTTGGATCCAGCCGTGGAAAACGCTAGACAGGACGAGCCGCCGAAGACGGAAAGTGACAGGCGGTAGAGCATAGTATGACGGCGCCTGAGCAATAGGGCCCTCCTCCATTGTGATGGTAAGATCCTGGAGAAGCGGCATAGATTGAAGCATGTCGAATAGCTGCGGAGTGTGCAAGAGATCGTGTGGCGGCTCGTGGTCGATTTCGAGAGCCGTGACATTGCCCAGACAGTCTGGAAAGGACGGGAGCCGTCCAATGTAGATATATTCCGAGCGAGCAGCGTCGTTTAAGGTCATTTTCCAAGCCACAGGGGACGCTGGCGAGTCCGCAGTCGAGTGCTCGGCCGGGTCGGTGCGGTATAAAACGTACATGTCGAGGTTGGCTGTACGGATCGGGGTAGTTGCACGAGGCACTATATAGTGCAAGTATCCACCAGCGCCACGAATACCCCTTCATCCTCGCGTTTGTGTGATACAACCGCTCATTGCGCGGTGAAGCGACGTTGTTGCAGCAAGATCTTTGCCGGTGCACAATAGCCAGAGCATAAACCAAGTCAAATGGCCAGCAAAATCAGTCCCAGTAATAGAAGAGAAGGCGCGTGGCTAGCGATGGCCAACAGAACGACGACGTGGGCGAAGGACAAGATGCGGAGATCGCCGCAGGAACGCGTCAGGGCCCGATTTCCGCCTCAGTGCTCACAGCCAATGGCAGGGCAATCCATTCGATACAGGCTGATAGTAAGGTAAAGAGCTGGCATTGAAATTGGACTGGGTACGCTTCACTATGTCAGATGAGGTCTCAGCGACAATTTGTTCCTCAAGCAGTGCTGGGTCTGCGAGGCGACAAAGAACAGCGAACAGGAAGAGAGGCGGAACGGAGCCCGGATGAAAATCGTGCCATCGGACCGGCCGGCCGATCAGCCTGCGCGCGCGACTGCAACAACCAGAGCGCCCCGTCTTCCTATTCTTGTGTATGTAACGGTCTGCGACAGATACACGCAGTCTCTAGAAAAGACTATAGGGCGATCTTTACAGTCTGTGCGTCACAGAGTGCCTGCGCTACTGACTACACGCAGTCGATTACAGCAATTTTATATCCCACAGGTGGACACGGGGCTGCAGACTGGTAGCCTGAGTGCTCCGTACCTGGGTCAGCCTCAGTGCCAATCCAGCTTCTCCCACTTCCCAGGTAGTCGCGTCTCCATGACCGAAACGCAGATACCGCGCGCGCGGCACGCATACGCCAGAGCCATCTTGCCAGGGTGTCCCGCGAGCGTGCGATCGTCGCAGGTGTCTGTCTCGACCTCCAGCGTCTGTAGCGCGGGAAAGCGCATGAGCGCGACGGCAAGCCGATGCGCCTTGTCGCCGTCGAACTCGGAGTATATCACAGTCAGGCTGGTCAGTCTCTGGCTGACTCCACGCGCTGAGGCCAGGGCGCAGCCAGGGACTGCGAGCGCGGACAAGCGCGGCGAGGCAGACGCCACGAAGCGCGCATCTGGGGCGGTCTGGAAGCGCAGCGCGCGCAGGTTGGTGAACCGCGAGAGGTCCCCGACAAGCTGCGCGTGCGAGAAACGCGCGTCGCAAGGAGCTCCGAGAACCAGACATTCCAGCGTCTCGCCCGCGCAGCGCAAAAGGTGAGCAGCGCCGGGGAACAGAGGGCATACGACGAGCCGGCACAGGCGGAAAGCCAGAAGTGGCAGCTCGCGTGGATGCCGCGCGAACACGACGGTTTCGAAGTCGATCGCGAGGTCTTGCAGGTGCGGCAGGTCCTTCAGCGCGCTGAAGATCAGTACGACATCCAGGGTATCGAGGCGGTCACGACCGTAGAGCTCCAGGGTAGTCACGGTCTGATATCTGGCAGCGTCGCGGACGGTCTGCACGATGGCGTAGACGTCGTCTCCGTCTTGCTCCTCGCAGCGTGCGTCTGGTGACCTGTGCGAGCGAAGATTCCACCGCTGCGACGCGACTGTGCGGTAGCGCATGTACATGGCAATCTGGCGCTTCTGAGTGATACAGTATCCAGCGAAGGGAAATGACGTCCTTTATAGGATAGGCGCACAGAAAGGCCCATGCAGGCAGAGACATGTCTCAACGTTCAGCCCGCGCCCGATTGTGTCTGTTGCGCGACCCGGCCGAGCACAATAGAGCGAACTGTCGCGCCGAGGGTGACAGCATCACGGAGGACCAAGCGCGTGGCCATCTGCAACGGAACGAGCGCGAGACAAGAGGCGGAGATTGCCGGCGCTCTTCATGTTCCTGATGTGTACTGCAGCGCCGATTGTGCAACGTTGCCGGAGAATAAAAGGGCAACCCCGGTCTCTCGGTGCACGGGAGTTGGCGTTGCAGTACACGCTCTGGATGCCATAGAGCTCTCCGCGCGCCGCAGCTCATAAACTGTTGACAAAGCCGAATAGAAACGGACGGATTCCGCGCCACATTCCAGGCAACAGTGATTAAAAACACACTTTGAAACACCCAGACCATCTCTGTTCGACGCACACACCATCCTAGCACAGGCCCGTTGAGTTAGACACCCAAATGGGACGCGAACGGTCCCGTCGTGGCGGCGGTCACCGCCAAGCACAGTATTCTCCTTGTCCAGTAAACAGGAAAATATCTAGTTTTGGCACATGCAGCGCGGAAGTTTGGACTGGTGCGATGGGTTTGGCCGTTTGGTGAGCGCGATAACCATACCCGGCATGCCCGAGCTCGGAATAGCGCGTCACGGCGGGCAGCGCATAGCCGCGGAGCCAGTGCTGCCCATAATACAGTGCCCACAGTCTCGTAGCAAGAGATGCTCTGTTTCTGTGGTGCGGAAAGGGAGAGCAGAAGTCGAAGATGGCGGTCGAAAAAGGCGAAAGGAAACCAGAAAAGCCAGGGGAGCGGCCGCGCTAGCGCCCTTTGTTCAGCATAGTGACATCAAGGAGCACAGATGTAACTGGGGCCATGAAGCACACTCCAATGTGCAGCCAGGACGTGGACGCAAAAAATCGCTGCCGTTGTATCCGCACTGCGCAGCGCGTCTGAAGCCATATCTAACCTCGGCTGCAGTATCAGGAGAGCTAAAGATCGTGCAATTGAAGGCGCGGAGCCCATCTTAGCCGCCGTCGGTCACGCTCGACGGGCAACCGAGGCGGAACGGGAAGAGAGACGGAGCGGAGTTGGCGGATGCAATCGCGGCTTGCCTTCCGACCGCGACATCGGACAAGTCAACTTTCCACCGCACTGGAGTCGCATAAAATCGGTTGTTTGCGCAGTGCCGCTCATAAGACACAAAGATAGACCACGCGCCTAATTCATTGACTTCGGAACTGAGAACAGGTGGGAAACACAAGGGCAGGTCGTATCTAGCTATCCGAGCAGACTGTCCGAATCGAAGAGTCGAAAGGCAGCGAAGGGCGTAGTCGAAAAGAAGTCCGTATGCAAGCAGAGTGTGACAATAGTATAATTAATCTCCACGCTCGTCGTCCGCTTCCTACCACTCGCCCGGCTTGCGCGTTCGCATGACCGAAACAGAGATCTGACGTGCATGGCATGCGTCCGCCAGCGCCTGCTTTCCGGGCCCGCGCGCGAGCGTGAAGTCGTTGCCAATGTCAGTCTCGATCTCTAGCGTTCGCAGCCCGACGAATGAGGGGAGCGCAGACACGAGCGTCTGCGCCTTGTCATCGTCTAAGCGGGTGAAAATGACCGTTAGACGCGTCAGCTGTGGGCCCGCGACACGCGTGAGGACCGATTCGCCGCGGATAGCCAGATCAGTGAGGCGCCGGAGCGCTGGAACCCCTAGTCCGTCACTCGCCGTGTCAATGCGCAGCGCGCGCAAGTTGCGCCGGAGGCCAGAGAGGTCTCCTACCACCTTGGCGGTCGAGCAACGCATATCGCAAGGAGGGCCGAGCGCCAGGTACTCCAGTGTCTCGCTCGCCGCCAGAATGAGGAGACGCGCTTCTGGAAAGACGGCGTTGAGGACAAGCCGGCTAAGACGGAAGGGAAACTGTGGGAGTTGGATCGGGGGACCACGATGGGGAGCCACGTCGTCGAATTCGATGGTGAGGTCCTGGAGGTACTCCATGTGGCTGAGCAGGCGGAACAACCACACAACGTCCAGCTCCTCGAGAATGTCGCGCCGTTCGAACACCGCTGTAGACACAAAACCCAAAGGCATGGGTAGATATTCTCCACGGACAACAACGCAGACATCTTCAGGTGACTGGGGGGGAGACCTCGTGTTGATGGTGCGGTAGCGGATGTGCATGGCGATATCGAGACAGATTGTGTGTAACGGCCGGAGGAGCCTCAGAGCCTCTTATAGCCTTACAGAGATAACCACACCCCATCTGGGGGTGAAGCGCGCGACATGCAACGTGATGGGCACAAGAGGTCGATGTCCAACAATGCGGGAAGTGGTCATGACCAGATTTTTATGAAGCGCAGCACCAACAGATGATACGCCTCGTGCATCGCGGCGAACGAAGCGTATTGCCGGAAACGCGCTGTGAAGCAGCCAAATGGACGAAGGACAATACGAGGAAGCTACCGACGCGCTGGGCCCAGCGTGTCTACGGTAGCCACAGGTAATTTGGGCGCCGAGCTTCCTAATGGAGATCGAGAATAGTATTGATAAGCAATGTATAACATATGACAGCGCATACCACGTCAGAGCATATAAGAGACAAAGCTATCCAGAACCACGCTGAGGGACGTTGTCCAGCCTCTCCCAATCGCAATAGGGGCGCACCTGCGCCACAGACACCGCAATGTGCCTCGCGCGACAGGTTACAGCGAGGTCCATCCTGCCCGGGTGCCCCTCGAGCTTGAAGTCGTCGTGCGCGTGGGCGACCTCGACCGCGAGCGTGCGCAGCGTGCGGAAGACGGGGAACTCGCCGAGCGCGCGGGCGAGGGCGCGCGCCTCGGCGTCGGTGAACTCCAGAAAGACCAGCGTGAGGCGCCGGAGCGGGGCGCGCAGCGCGAGCTGCGCGACGGCGAGGTACGGCGCGTCGCCGCGCATGGCGAGCGACGTGAGGCGCGCGCACGCGGCCAGCAGCCGCGGCTCCGGCGTGTCCTCCATGCGCAGCGCGCGCAGCCGGGGGAACGCGCTGAGCGAGACGCCCTCCAATGTGTCTGCGTACTTCGGCGCGTCGCTGAGCGCGCAGTCGCTCAGGGTGCCCTCCGGCCCGCCCCACTGCCGCGAGCCGAGGCTGAGGCACTCGAGTGTGTTGCGCGAGCGCACGATGAGGTGCACCCACCCGCGCACCGCCTCTGACAGGACGAGACGTCGGAGAGAGAACGGGACAGGGCTCGGCGGCGGCGGCCCTGGCACGATGCGGCCGTAGTCGATGTTGATGGTGAGGTCCTGGAGAAGGGGCATGGAGTGAAGCCAGTCAAGAAGAGAAGGGAAGCACAGCATCCGCGACGCTGGAGTGTGGTCCAGCTCGAGCACAGTGATCGTGTGCATCGGTGTCTGCGCGAAGAAACTGCGCGAAGGGTCGGGGGCGTTGCCAATGTAGACGTGTTCCGAAGAGATTTTGCCCTCCGTGTCGATTACGGTGGTGTGCCAAATGGCCGACGACGCCGGTGCGTGCGAAATCGGGGGCCTAGGTGGGATGTTGCGGTATGCCAGATGCATGGCGAGCTCGATGTGATGGGAATCACAGGGTTGCAAACGCGACCGGCTTTATAGCAATAGACAGCTGAGCACAATAGATCCAGTATGTCTCACGAACATCCACGCGTTGCGCAGCGACGCGCAATGCGCATTGTGCTTGGGTGATTTTCGGGCTTTGATAACCACGAGCCAGAGAACTGGATAATGTGAACCGCCCCGGAGATCAGAAACAATAGGCCGCATGATAGGCGACAAAGCGCGTCGCCAGAGACTAGCCATTAGAACATCGAACGGGCGCAAGACAAGAGGCGGAGATTGCCGCGACACTTCCGCTGATGGATCCGCCTGACCTGCAGCAATCACTGCGTAAAAGGGTATAAGTGACACGCCGGTGGCTACACGGCGCAGCTCAGGTACGCCGAATCCGGGTGTACCTGCGCGTAGATTTGTTCGCACTGCTGGCGCTACCTGGTGTATCAAGAATACACCAAGTTGCTTGCTGGCTGCTACCTCGAGGTTGCGCAAAAACGCGCGTACCGAAGGGTAGATGAGCTACGCCTGAAGGGCGTAGGGAAGTGTAATTCTTATAGCGCGACTACCCTCCAAAATGCGACACCAGCTGATTTCGGGGGCGTAGAGGCGTGTAATTCTTGTCCCCGAGGTAACCCACTGTCGTGTAGACATACCCTTTCCGCAGTGAATGGGCTTGCCAAGAGCAGTGGCGGGGTCGGACGTTGATGATAGATAGATATCGCACCCCTGGAATCAGCCAGCCTGCGAGGCAAGACACCTATGTCCGTGGCTATCATTGGTCTGCATGGCAAGGTCCCGCAGCGCCTTGCTCTGGACTCAGCTTCTACACAGGATCTGTAGCACTATACGCGCTCTCGTGCAGGTCTATTATCTGTACGCGGTACCGCAAAAAGCGGCAGACACTGTCCCGCAGGAGTGTCTGGGCCAAGCGCTCGGTGCATCCGGTACTTCAAGCGTCACGAAGAGAGGCTGGCACCGACGCGCCGCAGTACGAATAGCCATTTCCCGTGGATTGAGACAGCGGCTCCTGCGGAAAAGAAACCGACAGTTTGCAGCTACCGAAGCGTCTGACATGGAGATGACGGGCGCTGCGCCGTTCCTTCCGCGCAGGATGGAATGACTCGAGATGGCTCTGACAGAATGCACGCGCCATTCTGGGCTGATGCATAGACAGAGAGCCAATGAAATCAGTGTTCCCACTTCATGGAACAGCGCAAATCAGACGGGATCGGTCATGACTGTGCGGCGCACGCGTGAGCCGCTAGCCAAGACAAGTCCGGACATGGGGCTCGAATCCAAGTAGGAACAAGCTGCCAGTGCGCAACTGGCCGGAGTAATCCCCGCACAGAAAGAGGGGAACACGTTTGACGGAGCGCCCTAGGCCGTTCGGATGGTTCTGAGCGAGCTGACCGTTGCGAGGCTCGCGCTGTATCGCGCGGCCGAGCAGAAATGAAATACGACAGAGTCGAGGGAGGCACTAAGACTCGTGAATGGACCAGGTACCGACGAAGCTGTCGTTCATCGACGCAGACTGCCGTCACCAAAAAAGCCGAAATGTTCTTCCTGTTCGGCGGGCAACGGTTCGTACGATGGACACCGAGCAAGTGGAAACAGCGCAGGCGCTTTGAAGAGCAACCGAAGGACTGATATAGCGGTAATGCAGACGGGCAAGCCACGGCGCGAGCAGAACGGTCTGCGCGCTGCGCGGCGGAACGGGAAGAGAGACGGAGCGGAGTTTCGGCCCGCGGCTTGCTTCCGACCTTGACGTCACAGATCGTGGTGTGTTCTGGTCCAACGTCAGGCGTGTTTCCGGGCGGGCCAGAAATATCGAAAATAAGCGCATATTGGCATTTCGTAACGTATCCAGACATCTCTGTAGCGGACCTGCAGCACCGAGAGATACGTCGCGCCGCCCATCATGGTGACCGCGGAGCGGCGAGCCGGCCGTTCCTGCATCCGGAGCGGGTAGAGCTTCGCGAGACACCCTCGCACGTGTCGGTGTACATAGCGCGGGACGACGCCGCTGGGGAGATGGAGGGCGCCGAAGCTGATGAGATCCAGCCTGTCGCGCGACTTGCTGAGCCCGGAAAGACCTCCGCCAGCACGAGACACGGGAAACCGTGTTCAGTGAAGCCGCACAGTGACGCGCTGAGTGGAACGAGCGCGGGAGACGTGCCGCGCGCCGTTCTGGTACGCTGCGCACGCCAACTGAGCGGGAGGCACGCCTCGCGCATGTCGAGCTCGATTATGGGTGCTGGCCGCGTTGTACATCCATTTGGTGCGCGCTGCCGCCCTCCGTGCCCTAATGCGCGTCGGACGAGGGGAGACGAATCCCAGAACGACACGCGTGCGCCTCGATGACCGCTATCAGGACCAGCAGCGCCTGGAACCCGACTGCTACGCCCGACGCGTCAGCAGCGCGCGAAAAGGCTCGGATAAAAGGGAAAGCAGGTGCGCAGGACGGAACTGCGTCAGCGCTGGGCGTGGGCGGGAAGAGGCTCCGGCTGTTGACTGAGTCTATCTGCGCGCGGGATGGCCGCGATGACTGCGAGCGCGCTGACAAAAGGAAGGCGAAACTACCCATAATCGCACGACCTGGATGAACGACTTCACGAGCAACGCGACGTTCGCCTCGCCCACGACGTCCTGCAACCAACGAGGCTGCGCGCGCGCAGACGGGCTACCGCAGTAGCGCGTCGTGAATCTGATCAGGTCGCAGATTGTCTACCCGAGCGCCTCCAAGCTGACCTGCGCGAACATTTTCAACAGCTTGTCGTAGCGCGCTTTGCAATGCGGCCAACGCAAAAGCGGCCGCGGCGCGCGCGCAGGTGCTGGTGCGTTGTCGGTGGTGTATGCTGCGGGGCGCGCGCTGATTGGACGCGCTGCGAGCGCGTTCAGGAAGGCGGTGTCAACGCCCGCGAGCGCAGGGTCCTTAGCGTCGACGACGGCCGCCGCCAGAACGCGCGCAATTTCGCAGACGACCAGGTCGAGACGAGCGAGCCAATCTTTGGCGAGCGCTGGTGAAGCGAGCAGTAGCGTACGGCCAGCAACTCAAACAGGCAAGCCACAAAAGCAAAGCGGGGATTAGTCGCAAGCGTAAGGCACTGCGCGGCGGTTGTGGGTCATGCTCCTCGGGCAACCGTGCCCAAACGGAAAGAGAGGCGGATCGGAGTTACGGATGAATCACGGCTTGCCTTCCGACCTCTTCCAATCTCGATACTGAGCATGCAACCGCACAGCGCGCCGTTCCATCAGCCTCACTCGTACATCTCGGCGCTTAATGAGTAAGCGCATACTCACTCGACGCATCTCCCTGCTCCACACAGTCCCCCACGGTTCGGCACCAGTCGCGTGCGTACTAACTCATGATCTCGGGCTACTCCCGTCTGTTCCTTCTCGTGAAGATGTGGGCTAGCGCCTTGGTTCTACTGGAGGGATGCATCTCACAGACGTGTACTTCCTCTACAATCTGATTGGCGTTGCAGCATCCACACTGCTTTTGGTCTTCTGGGACAGCTATGGGTGTCACCGTGCCGTTCTTTGCGGGTCCGACCCGTGTGGTTTAAACAACGCAGGTGGCACGGAGCAATCCTGGGTCTCGTGTCCGTGTTTCCTGTACGTCCTAGCATGAAGTCTGTATTTCTGTATTCAGGAAGAGCGCACACGCGCTGGCCACATGCAACCTTGCTCTAGCGATGATTGCTGCCATGTGCATCTGGATCTCGACGATCGTGGACGCCAGAAGCCACGAAACCGCTCGCGTGCGACGAGAATCAACAGTGCTGTACAACAGGCGCCGGCGCTCCACATGAGGGAGCCGTCTGATGGTGTCTCGCGAGAGATGTCGACTGGCAAACGTCGTTGGTGGGGACGGTTTCTAGCGGGGCGGCATCATGAGAGCGGACTCGGCATGGTGTCTCGCCCACTCACCAATGTTTGTGAAACGTCTATGTCCCCGTCTGATGGTGTCTCGCAGGAGATGTCGACTGGCAAACGTGAGAGCATCGTCGTTGGCGGGGGACGGTTTCTAGCGGGGTGCCAGCATCATGAGAACGGACTCGGCATGGGGAGGGGGCTCGCACACTGACAGATGTCTGAGAAAACGCCTGGCACAGATCGGGGACGCTAGACACGTCCCGTTTCCATGCGAGGCGGATACAGTCCGGGTCCCGGACCGAGCGGACGACACTTGAACAAAGCCAACAACGTGTTCTGACGGCCTGTGAGTCTCAAATCAAAAAGACCACTCAGTGCTCACGGAAGTCGCGGTGCATAACCCGCAAAGAGAGGGCGCATGATTGCAGAGGGCGGTGCGACGGGCAGTAGCTGACTTGCATTTCGCTCTGCGCTGCGGGCCAGTCTTTATGGCCCTCGTGGTTCTATTCCTGATGCATTGGCCGCCTCCAGGTGCGCCTGGACCAGAGCGGTGTGGCTGTGAGCCACGGCGATCGCTTGCGTGGCGCACGCTCGTGAGGGCGGAACCCGGGCTCCATGCCTCCTTAGAAGCTGCGAGACACGCGCCGGGGTGCGCTGTGGCCGTTCTCGGCCGCGTCACGGCTATTATAGGACAGTTCATGGCGACACAGACGGTCTGTACGCGCCACGTCGGCGGCGGGCCCTGCTGGCGGTCTAATCTGGTGCACCCAGGTCCGCCGCGGCCGACCGACCTGCATCATACACGGGCCAAGCGCTCGGACGCGAGCGGTACGCTCACGCACCGTGATCTACATTACGCCCCTGCGCGCACTCCGCGTGTCAGTTGTGCTCCGCATCGACTCGCCCGGGCTTGCATACGGTCGTTCAGCTGGAGAGTCTCCGGCCTAGCGCGTCCATTCGCGTGGGCAGGCCTTCTGAGACGCTTCCCACTATTCCTTCATTTATTTAGTGCTATATGGGCGCTTTGAAAGCGGGGAAGAGCAGGTGCGGGACAGCCCTATTCCGGGCAAAGGGTGCGCTAGCATCGCGAAAACGGCACGGCAAATGCTGAAGTACAAAGCCATCTCATATTTCAAGTTATACCGGTCTTGGAGGCCCATACACATGTAGAAACGTCATCGTATACTCATTCCGACGCAAGCTACTAGTAATCCCACCCAGGAGAATCAAAGTATCCGCTGTAGCGGCAAGTGTAGTAGTACTCTGGCACGTTCCCATGCACAGATGCGCCGATAGTCACGCTAGAGAACAGCTCGACAAGGTCCGCGTCTGTCCGCGGAATCGGCGTGCGGCTCCACTCACAGCTTGCGAGAACGACGAGAGGCCGCGCGTCGCCCATGTTAAGCTTGCGGCCGAGGCGCACGACGTTCTCCGGGCCGACTTTGACGCTCGCATCGGCGGTGGGGAAGGATAGAAGCACAAGGCGCGCGAGAGCCGGGCAGCGCACGCGCGGGACGGCGAATGAGAGGCTGTTCAAGGGGTCGCGCGCCGTGGTGACGTCGACGACCAGCTCGCGTAGGTGCTCAAGCGCGACGGGCGCTTGCACGAACGCCGTGAGAAGCGACTCGTCCACCGTCAGCGAGACGAGGTGCGGGATGTGCGCCAGCGGCAGCGCGCCGCGCGGGAGGTACGTCGAGATGACGGTGCGCCGCCACGGGCCAACCGTGACGGAGATGCCGGGCTTCCCGCCGCAGCGTTCTGCCACAGCGCAGAGTTCGTCGGTTTCCACGGGCCAGAGCGGCGCGAATTCCACGTCGTCCGTCCGGTGCTCGATGACGGGGATGTGCTTCAGCTGCTCCCGCGACGCGGCGTCCAGGAGGTTGATGTCCCCGGCCAGTGAGAAGTGGCGCAGCGCGAGCCCGCGCAGATCGACGGTCTGCGTCGAGGGCGCACCAGCCGCGTCAATGACCAGTACGCGCAGCGCGGGAAACAAGCGCGCCAGCGTCAGACGGGCCGGGACGCTCTTCGTGGCGAGCTTGAGATGCGTCACGCGCGCGAACGCCGCGACCGGCTCCCACGCGGACAGCGCGTCGGTGTCCGCAAGCACGAGCGCGAGGTATCGGAGCTTTCGCGTGTCGCCGTTGAAGAGGTTGGGCGGAATGCGCGCGGGCAGGTCGGTGAGGGTCAGCGCGCGCAGCTTGCGTGCTGGCTGCTCGCAGAGACCTGCGTCGGCCTCAATGTGAGGGAAGGCGCAATGGAGTCGGACTAGGTTCGGTAGGGCGCGCCGGAGGGATGGGCCGAGAAGACGGATGGAGTCCTGGTAGGCCGCGGCGTGTGCGGCGTTGTGCGGAGGGGCCACTGCGCGGACAGAGATGTTCAGCGCGCGGCGGACGGACGCGTGGTCGAGCACCAGCTTCAGCTTATCGAGCGCGCGCCTGTACGCGAGGGGCTTCGCGCCGCTCCATACGACGTTAACGTGAACACGGAGTCCTGCCTGCAACGCATGCTCGTAGAAGCTGCGAGATGCACGCGCAGCCTGCCACAGATCCCGCTGAGGGAGGTAGTCGAGGATGCAGAGAATCAGCTCCGAGGGCAGTCGCGGCGCGCGCGTGAACATGGTCTGCGAGGGAGCGGTCGGCGTGTGGTGTGAGAAGATGGCGTTCATCGGTGTCGCAGGGATCATGGGCCTAACATGGACAAAACGGCCATTATATACCCTGAGACAGAACCACACGACTCGTCAGGGTGGTGCCTCCGTCCGCCGCATCACCCACTTCCGTCGTGGTCATACTGCCCGGCCAAAGCGTCGCGTGTCTCCAACGGACATATCCAGCAGAATAGCGTGCGCGCCCGAGAGCGAGGCCAACCGGTATTCACAGAGTGACTGATGGCAGGCTTTCGCTGCAGGTTGACACCGTACGTTCGAGCAGAACAGACAGCGCAACAGGAGGGCCAAGCCTCGGACACAAAGCATAGGTGGTCATAGCCCCGGAGCATTCTAACACGGTCCAAGCGCGGTACAATACCACCCTCTGCCGCCAGATAACTGATCGGCGCGCAGGATAGCGTCAGCGCTGTTTCGCGGATTGAACCTCGATGCACCTGGAGACGTTCGCGCTGGTAGCCAGGGTCTATGAACTCTTCGCTCATGCGCACGCGCTGACCGGGCGATCTGTCAGACGGAGAGCGATACGGCCCGCGTATGGCGTTTGTCGCAGTGTATAATGCCTGGCGTCGCGCACGAGGGAAAGACATTCGTGCTTCAGATAAGACAGAATGGACGCTGAGCTTCTCGTCGGGTATACGGGTACACAGGTCAGCTCCGCGCCCGCACGCAGAAACGCTGGGGCATGCGTCGTGTGACGGGCACGGGAGATCCTTCCGATCCAGACCATATTTCTGAGGATTGCGCGCGAGATGGAGGGCTCCTCGAGGATCCGCTCTAACTACCTGCCTGCCGATAGCCGCCGATTGCTAATGACGAGTACTAGGGCAGACGACGCCGAGCAGGACGGCTGTAGTACGCGCGCGTCCTTGGTGAATGCTACGCGGAAAGAAATTGTGGGAAAAGGGAAGACTGCGGAGCAAGCAGAAGATGACGCGCTGCCTCCGGGGGACAATGACATGCGGCAGGGATGGTGTCTCGTACCGGCCCGTGGCAGTTTTCCCGTCATGCAGTGAGCGCAGTGTGGATTTAGTATCGCGCGAGAGCGCGCGTAGCGTCAGGACAAGTGGGTACGAGTGGACCAATTGTCTCCAATTGCATTCTGCGCAGGTATCAGGCAACAAGGAGCCGATGCACGACGAGCGCAGGTGAAAGCAAGAAAGCAGCGCCCGGGGCCAAGGAATGCGCATCTGTATATCACGCATTCAGAGAAAACGGAGCCGTATCGGCGGTTAAGCAGAAATGGAGGTTCCCAGACCAAAGAGATGACAGAAGGCGGCCGGCGGTCTACGTCGTTCGCGATCCAGATTGATTGAGGAATATGGGCCTATACGCAGAGATTGGAGCATCGTATTTCAGGTTCGCTAAGCGGTACCAGCGTCGTAGAACGAGAACCAGACGGCCGGATTGGCGCTAGATGCCAGTTCATGACCCGCAGCGTTTAAGCTCTGATAGGCGGAAAAAGGAAGGCCCACATAGGAGCGCAGAGCCAAAGGGAATGCTCAAGAGCGCCTTTGAGCAAGCAAAAGGGATGCGAGCCGTGTCTGGTGCCGGGCGGAGGCAAGAGTGCAAGCGTCGGAGTTTCGGCCGAACGGCGCTCTTCCTCCTTCCGCTCACACGCAGCACTATCGCCGCCGCCGGCACCCATTCTGGTTTGATTTATGGAGTTGTCTGAAGCCATGCTTTACCTGCGCTCCGTATTGTCCCTCTTAAATCGCGCTCCGGCTGCATGTTCCATTAAATCCGCGCTTTTGGTCGGGCCGACCGGCGCTATGCGGTTGCCCGTGCCGGGCGCCACTCAATTCTTGTCCCTGAAGCTCGACATCCACCGCTCCGCATGCTTGCTTGTCCGTATCATGACGCGGGCATGCTGATCCAGCCCTGCTGCACTGAGCGGACGCCGACGCTCCTCTCCGTTCACTTGCTGCATCGGCGGTCCAGATATCGCAGTACGTTGCCTTTACCTTCCACAAGGGTGCAATTTGATGGATTTACGGCGCATCTGCGCTCGTGCATTGAACCCGCCCTCGTTGGACGAGTATGCGGCCCCAAGTGCCACGTGCTTTCTCGCGCTCGGCGTGTCTGCGCTTCGGTTCCACCCCTTACGCAGCGTCTATGACGATACATCAGAGACGTCGAAAACATCGCAGTGGATGTGCGCGCTGTTCTCACTTGAACCGGTATCCTGGGGGATGCAGCTGTCAACGCCTTTCCGAAATTTGACTCGCGGTGCTTTTCATTGAAAACCTCGTTTCCTACGGGCCCGGAGTGGTTCACTTGCGGGGACCGGCCCTCCGCTACCTCGCAATATGGGGCCCCATAGAGCTGCTCACCTCCACCTCGCTGGCATCGTTGAAGGGTACAGTATCCCCGTCGTCGAGCTCGGCGTGTTCGACTATGCTTCTACGATCTACGCGCCGCCGCCCGGCTGGTATCCCTGTACCGAGGCCCTCTGCGGCGTCGTTGAATGCCGTCGCGCGCAGCCGTCCCTCTCGTTTGGCCCCCGCGGCGGTGCTTGGCGGCGCACCATCGTGCTCTGCTCCGGCAGCAGCGACCTCGCCCCGGTGCTCGCCGCTGTGCCCACCCTCGCGTCGCTCTGCATCCACTACGCGCTCTTCAACAACTTCGCGAGCGCGCCGATCGTGCTGCCCGCGCTCAGCGAGCTGTACGTCGACGTCGCGCTCGGCCCCGATCCCAGGGGGCTTGCCGAGTTCGTGCACTACGACGCGCTCGCGCCGGAGGTCCCGCGCGTGCACTGCACCGCGCTCTCGCGCGTTGTGCTCTTTGGGCGCCCCGCAGCGGCTCTGGCGCAGGATCTCGCAGATTGGCTCGGCGCTCGGCCTGCGCTGACCCTTGCGGGGTGTGAGTGGGCTACGTCCTACTACTTTTCGGTGGATATGACGGCGGTCGCTGAGATGTTTTCGCCCGTCGAGCAAGTAGCCGCCCTTCCCCAGTACTATGAAACGTGTAGCTACAGCGGTTGCTTCGATATCTGAAGATTCAATGCGATCCTCTGAACATGTGAGATATTGTATGCCTGCCATGGTTCTGTTGTTTGAATTCACATGACTCCGTTCGAGGAAAGCTTCTTGTAGGTCCCTGCGACGGGGACCGAGAGTTCTCTCAGCGTCGCAATCACATCGGGGAGACAAAAGGTGAGAAACCACTGCGTGTTGACAGGTCATTTGTTCGCCTCCGTCCAGAGATATTAATTCTATCAAGTTCTCACGGCGGTCGCAGTCCGATTTTAAATAGATGACCGGTAAGACTGGATGCAGAAAACCCCATCGAGCGCGGCCTTCTACCTGCGCCGTGCTTCACGCGCGCTCTGAGAGCTCCACGACGAACGCGAGCGCGGCCTGCCCGTCATGCAGCTATCAGCACTACGCGCAGACAGACGGCCGGACGGCGGGGAAGCTTACCTTGACGAACACGGCCGCAGCCGTCATGTTGAGCTTGTCGAGCGTGTCGTTCGCGGAGTGGTAGTACGGGTTGATCTCGCTGCATCGTGCAGGGTCAGACGCTCGGCCAGCTTACAGAAGGCGGAGGGCGTACGGATCTTGCGGCCCGGCGGCGGAAAGCGTCAACGCCTCGTAGCCTTGATTAACCCACGAGTCTTCACAACTGAAGCGTCAGAAACGGCGGGCATCGAGGCAGAATACAAAGCACGCACCGTGGTCCGAGCAGCCGTACCCGCAATGCGACGCTCGAAACGTCGCCTCGGGAACGTAGAGCGGGACGAGTTCGCTGACGAACGCCTGCAGCGCGGGCGAGGTATCGTTAATCATGGATATCATGGGCCGCGCGCCGTTTTGGTATCCTGCGGGAGGGCTGTCAGTCGAGCAGCAGAGCGAGGGCGTGCGGCCTGTACGCACCGACCATCTCGAACTCGATCATGGCGCGCACGGGCGTGCCGTTCGCCTTGTACGTCGTTGCGGTGCGCGCGCTGCCGCCCAGGCCACCTTCCTCGCCCTGCAGCGCGTCAGATGCATATAACAGCTGACGGAGCATGTACGCACGCCGTACGCGTGCACTTCGATGCGACGCTTGCCCCGCCAACCAGCCGCAGTCAGGATTTGAAGGGCCTGAAACGAGACTGCTACGCCGGACGCGTCTTGATCGCGCGTCAGCGGTCGAATGGTCAGAATTGCAAGAACGCAGGACGTACCGTCGTCAGCGCCGGGCGCGGGCGCAGTTGGGAAGAGGCTGTGGCTGTTGATCGAGTCGAGGTGCGCGCCGATAATGACGACCTCGTCGTTCGTGCTGCCCGCCGCGCGCGGGATCGCAGCAATGACTGCGCACGCTCATCAGCGTCAGTCGCAGCCAAACAAAGAGCGCGAGCGCACCATTGGGTTGGTTGAACGAGTTCTCAATGAGCGAGACGTTCTCCTCGCCCACTACGCCCGCGAAAAGCTCCTGCAGCCAGAGCGCCGGCTCGCGCGCAGTCGGGCTGCCGTAGTAGCGCGTCGTGAAGTTGCTCAAGTTGCCGATGGTCCAGCCCAGCGCGTCTGCGCTGACTTGGGCAAACATGTCCGCGAGCTCGGGGTAGCGCGCCGCGTCGGGCGTTGGGTAGGCATCTTGCGCAAGCGCGGCGGCTGCCGGCGCAGCGGTTGGCGCGTTGTCCGTGATGTCGATGAAGCCTGGCGTGCGCTGGTTCGGGCGCGCCGCGAGCGCGTCGAGAAAAGCGCTGTCGACGCCCGCAAGCGCTGGGTCCGTACGGTCGACGACGAGCGAGTGACGCAGCGCTTCGAGTGCTGCGGCGGGAACGCGCGCCGTATCTCCGACGCCCGGGCCGTAACGAACGAGCCGGTCATGCGCGAGCGCGGGGAGCGCAAGCAGTAGCGGTACGAGGAGCAGCATAGCAAGCAGAGAAACGCGAGCGGGGAGCCAGAAAAGCCAAGCGGAGAATCGTCGCACCGCCGCCGCTTTTTGAGATCGTGACGTCGCGAAGCAAAGATCGGCAGCGGGCTATGCCGGGCCATGGACTGCGCTGCCAGTGCCAAGATGGCTGACAGAAGGAAAGTCTCGCCCTGATTGGGAGCAGTGACTCTGCGACTGCGGCGGCTCGCTGACAGGCTACGGGATCAACGCGACCATGCTGCCGCGGCACGCAACCTCCGAAGCTGACCAGGACGCCGAGATCCAGAGCTCGGCAGCGTACAGTCGTGAGGGGACGTAGTGCAGAGCATGGCGCGGCGGCCGTCGGTCATGTTCCTCGGGCAACTGTGCCGGAACGGAAAGAGAGACGGATCGGAGTTTGCGGATGAATCACGGCTTGCCTTCCGACCGCGACATCGGGCAATTGACATTCCCATCGCGCTGTGCCAGCACCATTACTATGACATCGCGATGTTTACATATCCGCATTGCCCCAGATACGCACTCGACGCAGCCTCCCGTTTATAACAGTCCATCCTAGTCCATCATCTGACCACTTTCCGAATGTTCGTGCCTCGCGATCCAGCACACGGTTGCATACAAGCTCTTCGACTGCTTTATGGCACCTTATCCTCGGTTATTCTTACGTTCTGCTTCCCATGATTATCTGGATTGGCGCCTGGTTCTACTCGTCTGGAACTGCGATCGTCACATCGTTCTTCACGGGTCCGAACCGTGCGATCCCAACATCGCATGTGGCAAGTAGCAGTCCTGAGTCTCGGTTCAGGTGGATCAGTACGGAAATTCTGTCTCTCCTCACCTGGTGCCTCTTCGGGGCCGGCCCCACTCCTATCCGTTGGACCCGGCGTCTTTAAACGGCTGCAGCGTCTCATAAAGCAAGAAAGTCCCATTTCGGTAACATAATGCAGCATGGCAACGTCTCTCGTACAAGTAAAACACAGCTAAGCTATTGCGGTTGGATGCTGCCATGACGGAAACGGCGACGGCCGCCTCAGTGCCCCATCAATCCGAATGCTGCCTCGCCCAGTCGGCCCAGGTGCGGTTCGGCATGATAGACACGCGGATCCGCCGGCGGCGGCAGACTTCTGCGAGCTCCTGCCTAGCAGGGTCGCTCGTCATCGAGAAGCCGTCCTCGTCGTCATCCGTCTCGATCTCGAGCGTCCGCAGCAGCGGGAAAAGCTCGAGGTCCGCGGCGAGCGTGTTCGCCTCGGTTTCGTCGAACACGCCGTAGACGACGGTCAGGCGGGCGAGTTGGCGGCACAGGCTGGGCATGAGATCCGGGTCGATGCACTCCGCTATCGCGAGCGCGCTGAGCCGGCGGCCCGCAGACGCGATGAAGCGCTCGTCGCCATTGGTATCGCTGCGCAGCGCGCGGAGGTTTTGGAAGCGCGCGAGGTTGCCCAACTCGGCGGCATGCGACCTTCCGACCGCCTCGCCGAGCACGAGGCACTGCAGCGTCTCCGCTGAGCCGTACAGTAGGCGCACCGTGCCCGGGAAGACCGGGTGGACGTTGAGGCGGCGGAGGCGGAATGGAAGGATGGGCAGCGCGTGTGGGAGCGTGGGTGGCGCCCTTGTGTCGATCTCGATCATCAGGTCCTCCAGATTCGGTAGGTGCTGGAGCAGATAGAATATGGCCGATACGTCAAGTCTCTGATCGTCGAGCTCGCCGATGAGCTCGAGGGTCGAGATGGCAGTGATGGGGATAGTCTGGACGAATCTCATCATGCTTTGGCTGTTGTTTTCAACACGCGCATGGTGCCATGTGAGAGGGGACATGGGAGCGTGAGTATGCGTGCGGTAGCGAACGTCCATGATGGGAGGCCGAATCGTTGTGACGGTCAAGGAGTGAACGAGTCGGCGCCCTTTATACGGCTACAGGTCTGACCACGTAAAACTCATCCGGAAGCGCAGCCTGTGATACATCGCAGCTCTTCCGTGGTGCTTGAAGCCATCGTTGGTGGGAGAAGAAGAACGGTCTTTGTCGCCTAGTGACCACGCCCGTACGCGTGCCATACCACGGATCCGCCAGGCGCAATCGGTTCTTGGTAACTTAAATGCAAAATCCAATCGATTCGACTTCTCTACGGCGATGTCAACTCACACCAACTTCTAGCCCGGTCGCGCTATGTACATAGCGGATCGCAGGGATGGTGCTCGCGACGCTTTCCTCTCTCAGAAGCGCATCATGCCATCGAGGCGTCGGCCGCGCTTCAAGCGCGCATCTCTCATACTTCAAATGCTTACTGCGCTTCATGCGGGTAAGTGACTGAAATGACCACTGCCCGGATTCATTGCGCTCCTCAACCAGAGCTCGGCCCGCCGTCTCTGAAGTGCAACCACTCACGAGCAACCTCTTGACGCCTCAGGCCTTGTATAGAAACCACTTTTCCTTGTACCTGACGCTTCTCAGATATGTGTTCCATCACTGCATCGCCGCGAACCCTCTCCCTCATCCCTCGGACTCTGGATCGCGCCATTTTTTTCGACAACCCACCCTATTACTCGTCATAATATTCATTGTCATATACCGTACGGCGGTCGGCTTTGTTCCTGGACCTGCGCAATATGGATGTACCTTTGGGGCCACCCGCGCGCGTCGAGCTGTTGCCGCTCTCCTACACGCGCTCAGACTGCCCCGCCTAGCGAACTCGGGCACCGAGCCCTGCATTCCACATTCAACGCGTCTCTGACGGAGAGTACCGATATGGGCTCAATGTGGGCTTGTCCGGCGCCATCTGATATCTCACTGTCGGCACTCTTCTGCGCGCCCCAAACTCGCGCTGAATTGATTCCTTCACCTGACACCCCCGAAAGCACGAAGATGAACGACACGCAGACTCTATTGGATGCAAAATGGAGAGAACACGTAGGAAGACACAAGGGAAGGTCGAGTACATACAGTAATCCCAATGCCGCGAGGAGGTGATACTACCAGACATCAAATGTAGAGCCACTCGCAAGAGAGCGGTTTGAGTTCTACCACTCGCCTGGCGTGCGCGTCCGCATGACCAAAACAACAATCTGACGCGCACGGCACGCGTCCGCCAGCGCCTGCTTGCCAGCCCCGCGCGCGAGCGTGAAGTCGTTGCCGGCGTCCACCTCGAACTCGAGCGTCCGCAGCGCGACAAACCCGGGGAGCGCCGCGGCGAGCGCGAGCGCCATTTCATCACGGAAGCGGTGGCAGATGATAGTGAGACGCGTCAGCTGGCCGCGCACGTCGTGCGCGGCGGACACGTCGCCGCGGATCGCCAGCTCAGCGAGGTTTCCGAGGGCGGCGAGCGCCAGCCCGTCGCGGACCAATAGACGCAAGTCAACGGCTTGGGGGAACATGGTCTCCCGCCATGAAAAGAATCCACACATGTGCCAGAAGCCACAGCCAAGGCGTACCATACTGCCAGAGAGTTTGCCCGCGCGGCGATCGAATTCAGTGCATGTACTTAGCATTGGCCAGCACCGAGCGAAACGCGACCGCTCATTCCGAAACGAGGGTCCTTGGCAGTCAGGGCAGGGCCACGCGTCGGCACCTCCAGACAACAATCGACATGCGCGCCGATATCTGTGGCCTCGCCCTGCGTTCTGCGGGGCCCGAAGACCCCCCCCCCCCCCCGGGAGCGTCGCGCGGGCGTGTATTCGAGCCAGGTCAAGCCGTGAAAGACCTCGCGAGCTGATGCGAGCCCGCGCTCCGTTACACAAACGCCAGAGAGGTCGCAAAATGACAGTGCTTGAGGCAGAGCTGGCATAACAAGCGATAGAAGACCGAGGTGGAGCGTGGATGGCAAAGCATGACCACCAGTAAAACGGCCAAGAGGAGAATGGCCGGGGCCGTCTTTTGACGCGAGCTTCGAGCTCAAAAGATGGCCAATACACACATTACCGATGCGGTGCCGTTCGGAAATCAAGTCGGAATGGAGAGGAGTTGACGGGTGAAATCACGGCGGACAGCGCGACCGAGCAGTAATGCAACAAATCAGGCGAAAAATAAAGTCACAGAACTCGTTAAAGCACCAGCTGCAGGTCCAGATCAGAGTCGTCGTACATCCACGCAGCTTTTCCAGACCAGAAAGCACACATGTGCTTCTTCAGCGGACAACAGCTCGTAGGCTGCACATCGAAACAGCGAAAACAGCGCAGGCGCCACGAAGAACAGTCAAAGAGATGATATAGAGGTGACGGATATGGGCAAGCCGCCGCGCGAGCAGAACCGTCTGCGCGCTCTGCGCAACGGAACGGGAAGAGGGACGGTGCGGAGTTTCGGGATGAAATTGCGGCTTGCTTTCCAACACCGTGACAAACGTCGGTTGACTCAATTTACCGGGACGCGACGGATTCTGGTACAGGATTAACTGCGACATTGAGTGAGTGTCTATTCCTGGAGATGAACCATCGAAAATTGTGGCATATTGGCATATCATAACATGTCTAGGCAAGTACTGTACATTTGTTCAGCGAGACGAAGCCGTCACGAACCACGCAGAGCGATCCATTACAGCTTCTCCCAGTCGCAGTATGGGCTCATCCGCACCAAGTTCAGAGAAATACGCGCCGCGCGGCAAGCATCTCCCAGCGCAGCGCGTCCCGGGTGCCCCGTAAGCTTGAGGTCGTCGTCAGGATGGAAGACCTCGATCACGAGCTCCCGGAGCATGCGAAACACGGCAAACTCGGCCAGAGCCTCGGCAATCCGCACCGCCTCGTCGTCTGCGAATTGAAAATAGAAGAGTGTAAGGCGCGTCAGCGGGCCGCGCAGGCAGTCATTGATGACCGAAAGGTACGTCGCGTCGCCCATCAGTGTGAGCGCGGTGACCCGCGCGCATGCCGAGAGTAGGCGCGGCTCCGCCGGAGCCGCGCCTCGTCCAGGCGCAGCGCGGTGAGGCGCGGGAACTCGCTGAGCGAGACGGTCTCGCACATGATCCTGGAGTCCGGATTGAGGTGGCAGAGCAAGAGCGCAGGGTCGCACCATGGGCCGAGACTGAGGCGCTCGAGAGTATCGCGCGAGCGGCTGAGGAGGCGGGTCCAGCCCGGGAAGAGCTCCGCTAGCACCAGACGGCGCAGACGGAATGGAACGTCGGCCAGGTCCGCAAACGACCGTGGGAGTACGATGTCGCCCGCTGCGATGTTGAATGTGAGGTCTTGCAGATTGGCCATGGACCCCAGCATGTCGAGCAGCTTGGGCATGTGCAGCGTATCTGAGTGGGGCTGAGACTCTTCTATCCTGAGAGTCGGCACTCGATCTCCTTCTGGCCACGCAACGGCGGCGGTCATGTCGTTGGGCAAGTTATCGAGAGAGACGACTCTCGCAAATGGATCTCCGTCTGCGTCGACGACGTTGATGTGCCTAACGGTTGATGCCATGTAAGCGTTGGCAGTCGAGGGCCGGGGCGCTCTATTACGGGAGCGAATGAGCATGGCGACGTTCGATGGTGGGCATCGGGGCGGAACAGCGCAGAGCTTTATAGTCCGAGCAGACGACCACGGAGCATCTGTGGTTCCATCAGTTCTACGGGCCGTGGTGCAAGAGCGCTCAATGCAGCGGAGCCCATCGTGGGCAGATTATCGGTGGTCCGAGATACCACGGCTGGGCCCACGCGCAGAGAAGCAAACAACGAACAATGGCCAGCACGCGCCTTGTGCTGCGCTCGCCGCCCTGTTCAGCGCTGGACACGACGTCGGCGCTGCCGCTGTTCAACTCGCTGAGTCATCTGACGTAGGGCGACAACGCGCGTTGCCAGCGACGGTCGACACAGCGCTGAAATAGCCGGAATGCAAGACGCAGACATTGCCCGCAATGCACTGAGCATGAATCGACAATCGTCGTTCGTGCTGCTGTCCGCTTGTGTGATCAGGTAAAGAATTCCGTTGAAAGGTGGCACCGTAGCTACACACTACACGGCGCGCGAAGTGACCAGTGAAAGGGCTTTCAATGAGAATTCTCCGGGCCGGGGAGGCGCCGATTCACTGCAGGAGAGTGAGCCTCAGGTTGGCGGACGATTGAATAATATCACGTGCGAGAGATGGTCATTGAATGATGGGCATAGTACGGCATATCATATCCTATCACATATTGGACATATTTGGATCGATACAGCTACCTGCAAGCTACCTGTATCGAGAACCGCGTTGAGGGACGATGTCGAGCTTCTCCCACTCGCGGTAGGGCCGCACTTGTGCCACGGAGACGGCAATGCGCCGCGCGCGGCAGGCGTCCGCGAGGACCATCCTCCCCGGGTGCCCCGCGAGCTGGAAGTCATCGTGCACGTGCGAGACCTCGACCGCCAGCGTGCGCAGCATGCGAAAGACGGGGAATTCAACGATCGCGCGGGCGAGGCGGGTCGCTTCGTCGTCCGTGAACTCGAGGAACACGACCGTGAGCCGCGTGAGCGGGGCACGCAGCGCCAGCTGCGCGACGGCGAGGTACGGTGCGTCGCCGCGGATGGTAAGCGAGTTGAGCGCCGCGCACGCAGACAGCAGGCGCGGCTACGGCGTGTCCTCCATGCGCAGCGCGCGCAGGCGCGGAAACGCGGCGAGCGAGACGCCCTCCAGCGTGTCCGCGTACTTCGGCGCGCATGCGCCGCCGCGGAAGCCGAGCGAGAGACACTCGAGCGTGTCGTGCGAGCGGGCGAGGAGGTGGACCCACCCGTAGAAGGCCTCCGACAGCACGAGCCGGCGCAGCGAGAACGGGACCGGGCAGTCCGGCGGAGGGGGCGACAAGGGCTCGATAATGCGGCCGTAGTCGATGTTGATCGTGAGGTCCTGCAGATGGGGCATGCGGTGGAGCCAGCAAAGAAGCCAGGGGAAATACAGCGCCGGCGAAGTTGGAGTGTGGTCGAGCTCGAGAGCCGTGACGGTCTCCAATAACAGAGCCGACGAAAGGCCGCTGGAGGGGTCACCGCCGATGTGGATGTGTTCCGAATGGATGCCTCCGTCTCTGTCCTTTAAAACGCTCTGAAAGACCGTGGGCGAATGCGAAATCGACGGCTTAGGAGGGATGTTGCGGTAGAGTAGTTGCATGGCGAGCTCGATGCGTTGGTTATCATAGGGACCCAGACTCGACGCACTTTACTGTACTGGCATGACCAACAGTTCATTAGGCTGGAGCGTGACACAAAAAGTTCGTCAGTTCACCAGTTCGTTACCGGAGGCAAATGACAACAAAATCGTTATTTTCATTTGGAAAGGACATGGACTGCGTTCAAGGATGTCTAAATGAGCATTAAAAACACAAATACACCTGTCAGAGGGTTCTCGGAAGCTTCTAGGTCAGTTTTTGCATAGATTTTGCTCCCGGATGATCATAAATATACATCCGGACCGCCGCGGAGCCACCAAAAAGGCGTGACGTCACGCTGTTTGAGTTCAGTTCAAACCGCTCTGTGACGCGTGACTGAATGGTTGGTCATGCCAGTACAGTATAGCCCCCAAAAATATGACCACAGATCACCTGCGCTTGGATGTTCCGCGCTTCATGCATCGGCTCTCGACGCAGCGAAGCGTATCGTGCTGATATCATTGCCGATTCGAGCACCTCCAACGATCAAGGCAGCCGAAGCGCACGATCCAGCCAAAAAGAGCCAACAGAGCGCATGACAGACGAGTGAAGCGCGCTGCCAGAAATCACCGGTACAACAACCGAACGAACGAAAGGGGCAGAAGACAAGAGGCGGAAATTGCCGAGGCGCTTCACCGCTTCACGGTTGATGGATTCGCCCGGATGCGCCTACTGCTGCCTGTGGACTCTCAGTCGACGTGGAGGGCGAACAGTCAGATGAACATGCAATTATTAGTTAGTGCTGATGCAGATACAGTACATACGCGCAGAGTCCAGAGTGCCGTTCTGGGTTCACGGTCAAGCGGTCGCGGAAACGTGAAGTCCGGTCTTCATCTCGAGTCCCCGTCCACCCTCTACCACTCGCCCGGCTCGCGTGTGCGCATGACAGAGACGCAGATCCGCCGAGCGCGACACGCGTCCGCCAGCGCTTTCTTCCCCGTACCGCCCACGAGGGCAAAGTCGTCGCCGCGGTCGATCTCGATCTCGAGCGTCCGCAGCGCAGAGAACTGCGGGAGTGCCACAACGAGTGCGAGCGCTTTGGCGTCGTCGAACCGATCGTAGAGCATGGTGAGCCGGGTCAGCTGGTGTCGCACGCCGCGCGCGACGTCCGGGTCGCCGCACATGGCGAGCGCCGTGAGATGGCGGTACGCGGGGAGGACCAGCGCGTCGGGCGCGGTGTCCATGCGCAGCGCGCGGAGGTTGCTGAGCCCCGACAGATCCCCGACCAGGTTGACCGTCAGGAGGCGCAAATCGTACGGCGAGCCGAGCTCGAGGTGCTCGAGCGTCTGGTGCGAGCTCCGAATGAGGTACGCAGCGCCAGGGAAGAGCGGATTGAGCACGAGCCGGCGCAGGCGGAATGGCAGAGGCGGCAGTGCGATTGGTCGAGCAGGCGCGGGCGCCACGTCGTTGAAGTCGATGGTCAGGTCCTGGAGATTGGGCATATGGCGGAGCAGCTCGATGAACAGGGCCGGAACGTTCAGCTGGTCGAGGATGTCCTTTCCAGTGAATTCCGCAGTCGCAACGGTCGGGAGATGGAGGCGCGCCGGAGTCTCCTTCATAGTCGAAGATAGTCGGTCGAGGTAAAGATGTGCGCTGACTACAGCTACACAGACATCTTCGTCGATTATGTTGCCGTGGGATTTGACCTTCGCAGTATGCCAGGCAACCGGCAACCCGGATGAGCGGCCGTCGGTGGGCTGGAATGGGATGGTGCGGTAACGGATGTGCATGGCGACGCAGCTAGGAATTTGTTTTACAATCCCAGGGAGCCCAGTGGTTTATATAGCATAGGATATGCCCCACAGATGAGGCTCTGAAGCGTTGTGGATCTAATATCTCTGGTTTAGGGAGGACAAGACGTAGCGGCGAATGAGGCGGGTGGGTGGTCATTGCATAGCGACCCCTGGATGAAATTCCGGACTCCCAGAAAGCGCAGGAGGCGTCACAGAAATCGCTGAATGGATCAAATCGCTTGCAGCGGCTGGTGAAGCAACGCAATGGGCGAAAGACAAGCCGCGGCAGTAACCGGTGCGCTCTCCAAATGCTTCAGCGCGTGTATGTGATCAGCTACCAGATTGATATATGGGCGCATGCGCGGCAAAGTGCCGCAAGGCAGACAAGCAGGGAGACCAGCAGGGGACGTCCGTGGCGCACTCATTGAAGTGACGAGACCGAGAGTCAGAAATGCGCCCAGCGGTCGCGCTGAGTGGCAGGTCAACATCATCGAATGTGCCATTGCGAGATGAAGAGTCGCGCGGGGATGGATAACGGAGCCGATGCGCCAAGGTATCCGGAGAGACAAGGCAAGTGTTGATACGTAGGCAAAATGCGTAACCCCGGGCAAAAAGGCTTGCCAGCAAGTTCAGGACAGTCGAGATATCAGGCACACACATGCGCTGCGAGGATGGCGAGGCACAGGTGGTGTCACGATCGTGCGCGATCGCGGGCGGAAGGAGGCGGGAGGAGGCGGAGAGCGGAGTCCAAAACGCGGATCCGGAAAAGCCGCCCAGGGCGTAAAAACGCACATCTAGGCACAGGACAGACACCAGGCATACTCCAGAAGAGCGCAAAAGATGCTCCTCCTAGTAGGTTCGAACTACTGACCTCCCGATTGCGGATTCCGTTAGAACTAACAGTCGGACGCTCTAGCCAACTGAGCCAAGGAGGAGGATGATCGGTGCACGCCGCGTGCAAACACGATCGGGCCCCTAACTTTGATCGCACCGCGACGGCTGAATATTCTACTGATAGCCCGCTCACTCTGTCGTCTGCCTAGTACCTTCCGCGCCACGTCGAAGCTCGGTCACGAGCGCCGCCAATCGCTCCCGTAGACGCGTTGCCAGCTCGTTCTCCTCCGGGTCGGGTGGAGGCTGGGCTCGCTCGTCCAGTAGTGATGTGCTGGCAATGCACGCGTACATACCAGTTGGTCGAGCAGATACTGTGCGCGGCATGTCACCCAAGCGAAATGCAGGGTGCATGTGACGTACCTCTGCCTCGTCTATCGTCTGCAATGGGTCGATCCGTCAGCGTGTGCCTGGCTCGCGTCGCATCGACGAACTAGAATAATGGGACCCCTGGAGTCGATGAGCAGGTAACGGCTGACGGCCACGAACTCTACCTGTTCATGGCTCGTCGGAATGAAAGCGTTTGGTCTTCCTGAGAGTAAGCAAGCCAAGTTGCGGAGATTCCCGCATCGGGCCGCTGCGCCGCGCCTGCCTGGACATCGGGATCAACATCGAAACACCGTCCCACTGCCATTATTTCGCTATACATAGTCGATAGTGTCCTCGACATGTTGTAAAGAGACCACAATCTAAGACGTGTGCACAAGGGCAGCGTGCTCCGCGGTATCGTGGATGACTTTCTCGAACTGTTCGGCGCTCTCGTACGTCGCTTTATGCTCGGGCTAGTCGTACCGTCAGTGGGTCACCCGGGAGAGCACCGGTCGGAGACTCACAATCTCAGGCCCACGTTCCCAGCGCTCCTTAGCCTTGAGCTCGAGCGGCCCGAGCTGGACGAGGCGCGGATGCCAACTATGTCCGAACTTGTCCTGTAGATCGTCGAGGGTGATCATATACTTGCCCATCGCCTTGTACACGTCGACGGCGATAGCGTCTCCGCCCTTGAGCTCCGCACGCGCGCGCGGGTCCCACGCGGTGTCGATGCGCGGCAGGTGACCCGGACCGATCTCCGCCTGGCGCTGCGCCTTCTCGCGCTGCTCCCGCTCATGACGCGCCTTCGCGGCGGTGCTCGGGCGCGGCGAGTGGAGGATGCTCGGGTGGAAGAGCGCGTGCCGCTGTATCGCGTCGGCCTGCAGCCGCGTCTGCGCGGTGATGTGTCCGAGCAGCGCGAGCGCCTGCGGCGTGTGCATGTACGAGTTGTGCGGCACGCTCGCGCCCCACTCGGGCTTGCGCGGCTCGCCCGGCGCCGCGTGCCGGATGTTCTGCAGCAGCATCTCTTCGTCGAACGCGATGAACGGCTGGCACTCGCTCTGCCGGGTCCGTGAGACTATTTGACGCAGCAAGTTGAACGATCTCACCGCCATCCAGAAGAGAGAGATATCAGACAGCTCGTGCTGGTCCCATCCTCCACCGACGTCGCTGATATGGATGACTGAGCACGGCCTTCTTCGCGGTAAGCCAAGCACTCACGAGTGCTCCCCTCCAAACCAGACCTTGAGCCAGAGCTCAGCCTGCGTACCCATCGGAAAGGAATCTAATCTCACCCACCTGTTTCAATTGCTGTCCTTCCGCGAGAGTCTCAGCGCCGGCGTCCCCGAACTCATCCTCAGCAGGATCTTCCCACAGCGTGACTTGGAACCAGTTGCGATTTTCATGAAAAGCGACAGCGTGCAGCGCCAGCTTGACATTTCGGGGGAGGAGCGCGTCGTGGATCGACAATCGATGAACCTCGCCGGGGAAAGGCTGTTCCGGTGAGACAGCAGCTTACGCGGTAGCAGGTGATGCACGGTACCTGCAGAAGTGACGTGCGGATGGCGCCGACCGTGTCCCAGACTCCTACGATCCTGTCGCAAATCAGCGCGACGCACGAAATGTAGCGTTCAAAATGGAAGCGTACTGAATCGGCACGGCCTTCTTGGGACGCGGCGGAGTGTCTTCCTTTCCGGTCTCCAGCGCGTACCAGTACGGGCTGCGGCGGCGATGGTCAGCAGCAGAGCGTTAGTGCAGAGAGCAGCGTACTAGAAGTTGCCCATCTTCGTGACGTCCAGCACGCCGATACGGTCCTTGGGCAAACGCTCAGTATGGCAACAACGAAGACCAAGAGAGACAAACGTACTATGAGTCCCGCAACCTTACGCGCAGTATACGCCCCGCGCGAGAACCCAAAGAGAAAGATCTCGTCGCCCTCGCTCCAATTCTGCGCGATGAACGCATACGCGTCCCTGATCTTGCGCGCTAAGCCCGTCGCTGTCAGCTAACAGGGATGCGCCCGGTTAGCGCAAACACTACGTACCGACGGCAGTACCAAAGAGTTCTAAGAGCGTAAATGGCGATGCGCGGGCGCAGAGGGCGGTGCGCGCGCACCGAGTGCAAGCTCGTAGCTCGAGGCGTGCCCGCGAAAGTCGCTCTCTGTGCCGACGCCGGACTGGTAGTAGACGACTTGCAGCACGTCTTTGCCGCTGGCGTGATATCAGCGCTGGCTAAACATTGTAACCCGGCGAACGACGGACTCGTGGGCTTTTGGTGCGCGTTGCAGGACTGCTCGGGCTGAGCGACGATGAGCCTAACGACACAACCCACGGTAGAGGTTGACACACAGAGTCTGAGGACGTTGGTGAAGTACAGAGGCTCGTCGCCGTCATAGCTTGTCCCGTTGTCGGCTGAAGTCAGCTGGTCAGCATCCTAAAATTGGCAACGCACATGAACACGCACTCGCAATCAGGCCGTCTTGGTTGGTACCTGAATTTCTCATAGTCAGAAAAGTTAAGAATGCGTGAGATACGACACACCGTCGCAAAAAACGAGCAGTCGCTTGTGGTCGGCGAGAGGCATTGTGAGGGTGGGAAACGAGACAGCAAGCGCAAACATCCGACCCAGGACTCATAAAAGAGCTTGAGAAGATCCTCAAAACAAGCCTGAAACGCGCTAGACGGCGCTGCGTCTAGTTTCCGTCTGATCTGGCGGGTCGACCGGCAGCAAGGCGCCGAGGGTAACGACCTATCGTTGCATTTAGGACCGATGCACGCTGCACGATCAGGTCGTGCATATCATATGCGGTGGAGTTCGGCCGGATATATATGCGCAACGAGATTCATGCGAAGACTAGTTGCGCGTCTAGAAGCCTGTCCAACAAGTGCTGACGCGTGCATGCGTGCAGTTGGTGGCCTGCTAGACCACACATGAAGACGATCACAGCCCAATAGCATTGGAAAGTTTGCCAAGGCAGTCCTGGTTCCGGCGCTGGATGTGCCCGGCGCCACTCGGGCAGCGGGAGCGGTGACGGGAGGAAAGCAGAACCGCGGACTTTGAACGCCAACAGTGTGTGTCATGGAGCACCGCATTGACTCTTATACAGCACCCGCAGCTGTCAAAGCGACTATTTTTCGCGTGCGCAAAAAGTTAGGTAGTACAGAGACATTTACAGCTGCAGGGCTTCTTCATATGGAAAAGCCCACTCCCATTCATTTTCATCATCCGCCGTGTACGGTTCTTCTGGCCGAGGAACGTCGGTGTAGGCAACTCGGGACATCAGGTCGTCCATTCCCGGAGCCGAGAAGATAATCCCTGATGTCTGTAGAGTGCACACGGACGGAGGCAGCCATCGTTGAACATGTTCAGCCGTGACTCTCAGGTAGTTCCCAGCAGCGTTGCCTCTGAAGCTAGAGTGAACTAGATGTACGCTCTCCAGCGTGGGAAGGACGTTAGTCAGAGGGACGGCCTGCAGGACGAACATGTGTGTGTAATGCGCGTCTGGAAGCCCGGATAACGCGAGGTGTAGCTCCAGGTGCGTCACTTTCGGCCAGGTCGGCGGGCTCGGCAGCGCGCAGAAGTCGAGCCAGACGTTGTCGGGGAAAACGACGCGAGACACATCGCGCAGACGCGTTATATGGCGGCGGATGAATGCGGACATGAAGGCCTCCTTCACGCGCGCGATAACGATCTCGCCGCCGTCTGCACGAGCCAGCGTGATGCAGAGTCGATCGCTCGCGCCGATCCAATGGACGGAGACGCCCGCGACGGGCTCGCAGCGCAGGAGAAGCGAGTCCGCGTACAGCGGGAGCGGCTCGTAGACGACGACCCGGGCGGCGCGCTGCGCGAGCGCGTCGAAGATGCCGTCGCTGATGACCTTCTGCACGCTGAGGTACCTGAACCCCGCGCTGAGCGTCCAGCTGCCGTAGTCCGACGCAGTCTCGTAGCCCCACGAGCCCGCGATCAGGCGCTCGACCTTCGGCGCAATCGTCAGGGCGTTCATGACCTCGCCGCCCGTGAGCTTCGCGAAGCGAAAGTACCCGAGCGTCGTGACGTTGGCGAATGCCGGGCACGGCGCGGCCGGCGTGACGCAGCAGTGCAAGAATACCTGGCGCAAGTTCGGCGCGGCGCCCGCGAAGAGCGTCTGCGGCAGGACGTACACCGACGCCAGCGCGTACCGCATCACGCGGAGCGTCTCGAGCGCCGGCGCCGGCTGCTCGAAGATATGGGCCCACGCGCCGTCGTCCGTCGGGACGAGATCCACAGTCAAGTGTCGTAGATGCGCGAGCACAGAGGTGATGAGCGGCACCGCGAAGCTATCTCCGACGAGCTCCATCGGGCTCTGCACCGCAAGCGACACGACCTTGTTCTCCGCGCGGCGCACGACGGCCGCCGCGGACGTTCGGTCGGTCCCGTAGCCGTTCCAGGTAAATATCGGGTCGCGCCAGAGCCGCTGGTCGCTGATCAGCGCGTCGCGCCAGTGCGCGCAGACGAGCGTCGCGTCCGCGCGCGTGTTGAACGGCAGAAACGCCGCGATGCAACGCAGCATATCGGGCGGAAGCTGGTAGACTGGCAGACGCGCGTTGCGCGTGCGACAGCTTAGCGAGATTTCGTGATCGAGTGCATCGTGCAGTTCGGTGCAGACGTCCTGTATGGCGTCTATGGACGGGATCCCGTTCGCACTATCCTCGCCATCAGACCCAGATCGCGTTTCGAGTAAATGGCACCCACTCGTGGAACATAACTGGAAGCCCAGTTTCTATTATGTCTCTAATGAGCATCTTCAAGCGCTCTCGGTGAGATTCTTGCAGCATGGTGGGAGTAGGAGGTCAAGAGGCAAACCGGCTCTCTCCGGAACTCAACACGCAGTGTTAAACAAGTTATGTTGCTATTGAATTTGGCTACAGTCAAGAATCGCGACGTATTACTATTCTACACGTACAAAGAACTCGAGCACGGATACGATTGCCACCACGATACATCCCAGTACAAATACTCGTCGTGCCCGTCGCGCGCAAAGCCCCACTCGCGCCGCACGTCGCACGGCATCTGCAGGCTCTCCTCGTCGAACCGCACGCCGCGCAGGACGAGCGTCTTCGTGCCGCGCGGGATCCAGCGCCGCACGTGCTCCGCGCACAGCACGACGGGGTCGTACACGAGGCTGTAGCGCTCGTGCGCGGAGAGCCGCACGGTCTGCAGCGCGGCGCACGCGTCCAGCGTCGGGTCGTCCGGGCCGCCGAACAGGTGTCTGCACGGCACGCTGGCCTCGTGCGTCAGGATGACGGTCAGCGTCTCCAGCGCGGCGAACGCCGCGTGCAGGCCCTCGTGCAGCAGCAGCGACAGCAGCGCGTCGCTGATCGCGAGGCGCGTGACGGACGCCAGGCGCGCGCGGCCCATGCGCAGGACGTCGAGCACGGAGAAGAACGGCTCGTACTCGATGCAGCGCGCGTAGTCCGCGTCGCCCTTGACGACGAGCGACGCCTGGTGGTGCCGGTACGGCTCCGAGACGGCGTAGACCTCTGAAATACGTTCCACACCGGCCAGCACGAGCTGGCGCAGCGTCCCCGTCGCCTGCAGGATGCGCAGCTCCGTATTGCGTCGGTTAGCTGCCACGATCGTCTCGAGGATGCCCTCCGGCACGAAGCTGCGCAGACAGATGCGGTCGAGCGTCGGCGGCACGAAGGTGTCCGGCACCTCGTCGCAGTCGAACTGGTCCGAAACGATGGTCAGGTCAGTCATGCTCGGCAGCGTGCTGCAGATCTGCATCACGTCGGCGGTGGAGACGAACGGCATGGCATAGTACCCGAAATCCCAGACCTTGGAGAGCGCGGGGCCCGGCGTGCTGGACATGTACGTGTTCACCAGCATAATGGAGATGAGGTGCGGCGCGGAGCCGCTGAACAGGTTGTCCGGGAGACGCAGAGTTTTGGTGGTCGACGAATGCACCTGCAGCGTTCGCAGCTGCGGGGCTGGCGCGCTGAATACAGAAAACCACGGTGAGCCGTCGATATCATCCAGGCTCACGCAGAGATGCCGCAGCGAGGAGAACGTGCCGCACACCAAGTCAGCCACGGGCGCCACTTCATCGGACGGGATCGTTGCCTGGACACAAAGGGTAGTACACCGCTGTGGAGCGCGCTCGAGCGTCTGGCGCAGAGTATCTGCCCAGCCACCATTGGGATAATGGAAAGACATATTGACGTTGGTCCAAAGCGACGGGTCGGAGCAGAGCGCCGTATGCCAGCGCTTGCAGACGTGTATTGCCTGTACGAGCGCGCGGAACGGCAGATAGGACGCAATGTGCAGCAGCAGTTCTGTCGGGAGCTGGTTAACGCGTGCGAGCCCATTGCGCCGCCGACTGAACTCGTCAAGCGCGCGGTTCGCAATCTGCAGCACGCTCGCGCGCAGCGCGTCCACCGCAAAGTCCGCCGCGAGCCCGTCGCCACTGCCGGAGGCGCCGGTGAGCACAAGCGGTTGCCAGGGCGATCGGCCGGGCGTACCTGTGCGCCATGGGCGGCAGCGCCTTGCCCGCGTACGCCACGATCGCGTCCTGGAGCTCGAGCTCGTGCGCGGCGGAGAACATGCTGCTGGTGGGGGGACGGGGGTGGGTGCACAGGCTCGCGGGAAGGACCGAGAAGCGGGCGGTGGAACGCCGCGCCGACTCCGGGCGTCAGCCACATGGCATTGGTCCCGCGACATCGATAGGCGCGGGCCTTCGCCATCCCTGCCACCCTCCGTCCCTGACTCCCCCATCTAAACATTGACCAAACACCTCGCTTTGGGACGTCTCTCGCGTCCCGCCCGTCCGTCAAACCCGCGCGACGGGATTCCAGTGCTGACGGCGGTGCACTGCGTTGACTGTTGAGCTTCTCCGGGCGCAGCCTCAGATTTGCGGTGCCTGCACTGTGCACGGACCGGGAATGTTTTGCGATTCGGGCGCTTGACGGCGACCTCTAATCTGCAATACAATAAGGTCGGTCTTCTGATAGTGCGCAATCTGTCAGATTATGCACGCACTCCGCAGCCCTCAGGGGCGAGTGTGAGAAGATCTCGGCCGACAGTCTCGCCACAGAGCGCTTAGCTCCGGGGTCTGCTCGTGCTGGCAAGCGGGCCCGCGCCATGTGCATCCGCGCCGCACCCCAAAAGTTACGTGAAGCTCGCGTCGCTGAATCACTAAAGACTGAATGAGATAAACGCAGCGCGCTTTAGATCAGGAGCATACTCACAACTCAACACATAGTCCAGTGCCAGGTGGCGCAAAAGTCAATATCCCGGCCCTGGACCGCGCGCTGGTGGTCCGACCCTGCAAGACGCGCGGCGTCCGGACCCTTGCGGGCCCCGTGACCTGTGCTGTATGGAGGCAACGGACCACGTTGCCTGCCGTTATGATGATATTGCCGGTACGGGTGTCAGAGCAGGGACATGACGAGCTGAGTTTCCGGCGTCCCATCGCGCAAGTTGAGTGATGTCAATCCTCGCGCTGCGCGTCGTCGCTGTCGAGCCCGAGAGATCCACAATACTGTATGTAGTAGCGCCGGGTAGATTCAGCGTCAGGCTCGTGCCAGGGAACTGCTCGCAAAGATGCAAACCGATAAACATGAGCCATGGGTTACCAGCACGGGCGGCGCACCCTCCTCCGTGCAAGAGCCGTGCACAAGCTGTCTCAGACATTAAACAAGTCACACAGGACCTTTCCCTTGTCGTCTCACCTCGGATATACTACTCTCAGCAAGCGTAATAGCCAGTCTGCCAGAGCGTGCACGATGGGCGTATTCAGGTACGAGCGCCCGGACGTTATTTGCCACAAACCTTCAGCTGCGCGCCGGGTCGGTCCTCTCCTCTCGGTGAGAAGTGAGCCAGGCCGTTCATTCTGCCGCGTTCGAGATGGAGAGAACTCAGTGGAATATGCAACAGCCGAAGTGACGCACAGTGTTCAATCATTGTGCAACGGGAGGGCCATCGCGTCTCGCGGTTCCAGTCTCGCACAATGGCAGTCGTAGCTCATCAGGCTAGATGTTCAGCTTGATTCCAACTCGTGCAGGCGGGGTCGGTATCCCTCTCACCCGGAGAGCGACGAAGAGACTGGGAGCTGCAGGATGAGGTGTATATGAGCCCAGATCGTCCCTGTACGAGCGTGATTAGGGTCGATCGAAAAAGACGATCAGTCGACACGATTGGTGAATTGGACCAGCACCAAGAAGGACCAGACGAGCACAATGCGATTTCTGCGCACAGTCGCTGCACCGCAGCGGCTGCGCGCAGTAATCCTATTTCCGCGGAGAATGAGGACCGTCGCACTCATATGTCGAAATCGGTCCGATAGGATAAGTCGAACGGCGTAGAAGCGCGAACGGAGAAGATTCAAATCGCGTCGCGAGCAGGTGTACGACGAGTCTGCAGAACAGTGGTAGCGTAGCGTCGTATGAGTTCCAGGGATATCATTCTGTGCGCATCCGCCGTCGAAGCGCGGTATGCGTGGTGTCCAGGATCCGGTGGTCGAGCGAGAGAGAGGGGTAACGCAGTTATATCAAGGGATAACGCCGTATGCTTTTGAGAGACCAAGCGCACAGAATTAAGATGCCCAAAGAAGCCAGACGCAGAACCCAGAGCTCCATGTCGGGAACGGACACCCTTTTGACGCACTTCACTCCGAGAAGACGCGTCCTCGGAGGAGCCCGAGTGACAGATGAACCAGAGAAGCCTCCGCAATAACAAGACACAGCGAAAAGGGGCAGAGCGATGCGAGAGCACCGGCAAGAACCGAGGAGGACACGACGGAGAGAAAAGTGGGCATTTCTCGTTGCGAAACCTCTCCGTATTTATACCTTTTCCTGTGAGGCACAGCCACTCGTAATATTTTGGGGAAAGAACCCCAAGCGTTGTGCAAGGGCGCAAAAAGGTCTGGGGAACGATCGGATGACGTCACGCGTCGTCGAAAGTGAGCGAGCGTAAAAATAGACGAGATCGTCGCAGCGTGCACGTGTTTATTGTACCCCAACGCACTCTCCTAGCGGACCTGGCGGCATTCTGACGCGACGCTTGCCAAAAGTGCGGCGAAGCGAGGTTGGCAACCAGTAGAGCAGAGACGCGCGGAAACGGATCATCGATGTAACCCTTTCGGGGTCCAGACCGAGTTTTGAATCACGCCAGCGCGTTAGAGAATGTATGTGAGCTGCAGAAGACGAAGATCATTGTAGAGCTCTCGAAATTTGAACCGAGGTCGGGGCCGGAAGTCAAGCCGTGATTTCATCCGCCAACTCCGCTCCGCCTCTCTTTCCGTTCCGACCCGCGGGCGGCGCGCGTCGCTCTACGTTGAATCCGTCGTGCGGCGCGGCCCTCCAGGCATTATAACTTGACGTGTTACTTGGCCCCCACACTCGCTTATCGCGCCGACTGAAGGCAATGTGTTCTGTCCGTCGACGAACAGCGGTATGTACTATGTACATGCTGCATATCCAATTATATTGGGCCGCGCATCTTTGAGATACTCACCGGCGGCCGCCCCGATACTCCTCTTGGCTTTCATGACAGCCGGTTTGTCATGTGCATGCTCTGGCGCCTCCCTGATCGTATTTCCCTGCCCAAGTGCAAGCGACACCGCTCTAGTCTCCGAGCGGTCGAGGCGCTGTCGCACATGCTCGGCCCGCGCAGACCGCGCTCGCCTCGACTCACTCGCCTTCTGCCTGAACAAACCGATCTTCAAACTGCGCTCAAGGGCCTGTTCAGTGTGGGGTACCTCATTGACTATGTAATGCACTGTCCTCTCGAGGATCGGCATTCGAGATCCGTGACTGCAGCACCATGCACATCCGCACCCGCCCTCCACCGGCGGCCGCTCATCCGGGTTGCCGGCAACCCGTCACACCATAATGGATAAATATGTCGGCGTGGTTGTACAGTAGCCGGTGTAGCATTCGCGCGCGCATCCAGCTCCCTGCCGCAGCTCTCAGGCAAAGACATCCTCCGCCAACTGAACGCTCCATCCCCGCTAATTGAGCTGCTCCGCTTTGTCCCCTTCGCTGGCTTGTCGCTCTTCAGCACTGGTGCCTCGGAGATCGAGCCGGACGCTGGAGTGCCCGGAGCCGGCTCTCCTTGCGACTTGCCCCTCTCGACGCCGCGCATGGGAAGCGAGCCCGACTGCTCAATCCGCTCTTCCCTAGACGCTTCAGAACTCGGGCAGGACGCCGGAGCTCCTAGAGCTCGGCTCTCCTCACTACTTGCGCCTCTCAACTCGGGGCTCAGCAACCCGTCTAGCCCGACGCGCTTGCCGACGCTCGCCTGTCCCGGACTGCCGGACGTCCTATCCTTTATGACGGGTTCGACGACACCAAGGCGTCCACAGTCCCGCGGTTCGGACGCTCCGGATTGAAGTGGACCGCAACGACCAGTTCACACTCGCGGGCCAGCCGGGCAAGCATGCGCTGGCGGACGCGTGACGTGCAGGCCGCGCTCGCGTTTGTCGTGGAACTCTCAGAGCGCGCATGATGCACGACGCAAGCCACGTCCAGTCGCCAGTCTAGTCGTCCGCTCTCGATGATGTAGGCGTCGTACACGTCCGGTCTTCGGCTTGTAAAAGTAACAGTCATACGGGTCATAAACTTGCCATTGAATTGCCATCACAGTGAGAGCCCGGTACGACTGGTACATATACTGACACGACCGGATGACGCCCGTCGCGGTTTCTTCCTTCTCTTGCATCATAGTCTCCGATGTGATTGCGACCACTCTCTATGGGAGCCCGGTTCTCGACGCACGGCGCACATACAATACACAGCTGTTACAGCAGAATCATACGAGATACGGAAAGACTACGTGGCATACAAGATCTCACACCGAGATGTGGAAGCATCCGGTGTAGCTGCACGCATCATAGTACTCCGGCAGAACAGCTTCCACCTGCTCAAAGGGCGAGAACAGCTCAGCGACCGTCGTCGCGTCCTCAGCCGAATCGGAGGACGTAGACCATTGACATCCCGCAAGGGTCAACGCCGGCCGACCTCCGCCCGCGCGCAGGCCAAGCGCCGAGCCGATCTGCGAGATCCTGCGCGCAGAGACGGCGGGCGGCGCCGCGGCGAGGCGCGCAAAGAGCACGACGCGCGATAGCGCGGGGCAGTGCACGCGCGGGACCCCCGGCGCGAGCGCGTCGTAGTGCACGAACTCGGCAAGCCCCCTGGGATCGGGGCCGAGCGCGACGTCGACGTAGAGCTCGCTGAGCGCGGGCATCACGATCGGCGCGCTCGCGAAGTTTTTGAAGAGCGCGTAGTGGACGCTCAGCGACACGAGGGTGGGCACAGCGGCGAGCATCGGGGTGAGGACGCTGCTGCCAGAGCAGAGCACGATGGTGTCCCGCCAGGCGCCGCCGCGGGGGCAGAACGAGACGGACGGCTGAGCGCGACGGCATTCGACGACGCCGCAGAGGGCCTCGGTGCGGGGATACCAGCCGGGCGGCGGCGCGTAGATCGTAGAAGAATAGTCGAATATGCCGAGCTCGACGACGGGGATATCCTTCAACGATGCCAACGAGGTGTCAGTGAGCAGATCTATGGGGCCCCAGATCGCGAGGTAGCGGAGGGTCAGTCCCCGCAAGTCAACCACTCCAGGCGCGGCGCACACGAGGTTCTCAATGAAAAGCACCCGTAGCACCGGAAAGACTGACGCGAGAGAAACAGGCTGCAGGAGAAGTTGGACTTCCAGCCTGAGATGGGTGACGCGGCCCAACGAGGTGATCCCCTGCCAGTTGCCCGTCGAGTGGATGCCGAAGAGGGTGAGCGAGACCACGCGAAGCTGGGGCGCGTTTCCGTCCAGTGGAAAGACCAGCGTGGAATACGGGTCGTATCCGATGTTGAGGTAGCGCAGCTTCGGGGCCTCTAAGATCGCGCCGAGCGCGCGTGCAGCGGGCCGTTGATCGGGCATGACGTGGAAGAACGACAAATGAAGCCAGACCACGTTCGGACGCGCGCGCTGCAGCGCCGCACTGAGCACCTGCACGGCCTGCTCCACTGCTGCCATCCTTGTGCGTGGCGTCCGCATGAAGTACGCGTGGATGGAGATATTAAGATCGGGGCGGACGGATTCCGCGTGCGCCAGGACCAAGTTCAACTGGGCCAGAGAGTTCCCAAAGTCGTCCTGCTCGGTGGGACCCCAGGGAACCTTTCTGTGAACGTACAGTCCAGCGTCCAGCGCATGCGCGTAGAATTGCCGCGACGTTCGGGCAACCATCCAGAGGTCTTTCTGCGGCAGCTCCTCGATGACATGGTGGATCACCTCCGCGGGAAGGTGTGGAGTCGTGGGATTACCAGTCTGAGGGTGTTCGGGAACGGACATCGTGGTGCTGCTGGCGTGGGCGAAAGTCATTGATATCGGGGGACGATGGCCGCAAGCGAACGAAGTCTCCTTTATATGTCCTTTCGTTGAACCACGCTCGGAGCGTGGTAAGACCACGGCCGCATCACGCAGACCACATTTGACGCGGATTGATGCACTGCGGGGGGCCGGTAGCCGGCCCGTGATGGTGCTGCGCTCTCTGCACGGAGAGCACGTCTACATAATGATCCATGAGCACGGCGGATAACCAATGTGCCGGCAGGTCGGAGCCATCGGTATAAGCCGCACCACGCCAGGCCAAAGCTGCGGAAACGGACCGCACCAGCGACGACAATCCGAGGCCATAGCGCATCCCGCTCAGTAGCGCCAATGATGCCGTACGGTGCGCCATATGCAAGAATGTCCCGAGCTGCACGGCCGCCGCCTGAGACAACCAACAAAACACGTTGTCTTGCACATCCAGGTCCGCAGAGAAGAGGTCAGCGCAATGTGAAGTATTAGACGGAGTGACGTTTCGCGCGTGATGCAGGCGCTTAAGCCAGACTGAGGGCTGCCGGCCGCGCACACAGCGTGATTGCATCTCCTGAGGCCCCAGCGGAGAGCTCTTTCGAGATGCACAGACCACGTTCCCACTACGAAGAGCGCCGAGATAACACATGGGGACTGTATCTATCTCTTTTATGCCTCCACAGATGCCCTGCGCCGTCGGGTCGAATTTACAAGAGCAGACGCGCCGCGCGTACCGTTTTGGGGCCGCAAACGACCCGTCTGACGAGGGCGGGCTCAAAGCACGAGAGAAGATCCACCGTAAATCACTCAAATAGCACTCGGGTGGAAGGAAATAACGGCCTACTGCGATAGGCGGACCGCCGAAGAAATTCGAATCGTCCGACGTCGTGGTCGGAAGTCAAGCCGTGATTTCATCCGCCAACTCCGCTCCGTCACTCTTCCCGTTCCGACTCGTTTGCGGATGGGCCTCGAGCCGTGGGCTGCGCGCGCTGCTCTACATTGGATCCTTCCAGTGACGTGGCTCTCTAGGCACCGGAAATCGACGTTTTAGCTCCCCCCACGCATCGCCGCAGTCGCTTGTTCTGTCTGTCGACGAACTGCACGGCCTTTCGCCTAGCGCGCTACTTACTTCGGGGGTGATCTATTACTTTACTATAAGCCTGGAGTCCGCCTACCGTGCTGTCGCTCCTCCGCACCCTGCATGCTCTGGCGCATCCTTGACTGGCTCTTTACCCGCTAAACCGCAAGCTATACCGCGTTTCTCCCCGAGTTTGCGAGGCGCTGTGGTGCCTGCCCTTCACCAACGCCGCATCGACCAAGTGCGCTCGCGGTGTCACTGGTATCAAGAACGTTCGCACAGGAACCGCGGAGCGAGTTGCCTGCGCTGCTCGAACCGTTCCAACGGTCCGTTTGCGCGTCATGGCTGACGTCGTCCCGCGCGAGCGAATATTGTCTCGTGCGCACGAGGGGGCGCCGTATTTCTGACCACAGCGCTGACCTTGCCCGCGTGTTCTGATTCGTCCCAAAGGCTTCAACCTCCAGCCCGCGCGCCGATTCGCGGCTGCCCTGCCATTCTGCCGGGCTATGACGGCCGCAAGGCTCGAGACGTTTGGTGCATGCTAGCGACGCCTGCTCGTCCCGTTTTGTGGCTGCGCGATTCGGGTAGAAAATGCTATGTCCACCGCGACGTCTTGTATATCAAAACCAGGGATGTTGGAGCCACCACTGCGCGTCAGGACCGATTCTGTTGCACGGTTCATCGGTCATATCATGCGCTGAGATTTTTTGGATCACCATCTCGCAGAATCTGTTGCTGCAGCGCCATGCGCGCCCCGTACCGCGCCGCCCTGGCCACCCATCCCGATTCCCGGTTGCCTGGCGCACTGCGAATCTCATAGCCCACGGCAACATGTTCGATGAAGTTGTCTGCGGGGCCTCCGGCGTATACAGTACCGTATCTACAGCGCAAATCTCGGGAAAAGACATTCTCAACCAGCCAAACGTCCCATATGTACCTGTCGCTTTATGCCGGATCTGCAAAAACATTCTGATCGACTTCAACGACATGGCGCCCGCTCCCGTCCGTCCGGCCGCCGTCGCCGGCTCGTGCTCGATTCGCTCTTCACTGGCGCCGCGCACCTGTCTCGGAGCTGGAGTTCCTCGAGCTCGGTACTCCGCACGGCTTGCGTATCTCGGCGTTCGACCTGGTCGGGGCTCAGCACCTTGCGCGCCCTGCTCAGGGAAACCTAAGCCGACGCGCTGTCCCTCCCCGGAAACAGGACGCTCGCCTCTCTTGACATGTACGGCGACCCGAACGGCGCGAGCAGCGTGCGTCGCTGACCACTGCGAGCGGTCAGACGACGCCGAGGCTCTGAACAGTGAAGCTTACGGCGGCGCTTCTCCGATTTACCGCGCTGTGGACGCTCCAGGGCAGCGAGCTCACGCTCGCTGGACAGCCTGGGACGCAGGCGCTGGCAAACGCGGGTCGCGCTCGGCGAATCTGCCGGTGCGTGTCTGTTATGCGCATGCGCGACTCGGCCGAGTGGTAGATGATGTATGTAGAGAGTTATCCTGGAACTTGCTTCCCGGAGCTCGCCTGCCCGAGTCAGACTGTGTTCTAAATCCTGTTCAACCTGCACTGTACATACAGTACCTGCATCTGTGACGTTCATTACTTTTCAGCACCCAGTCTCCTCCCTGCGGCGCACAACTCATCTTCGAGAGACATTCACACAATTTACACATCTAGAGAAGCACACCAGCGCGGGAAAGTTGGTGTTTGGGCACGCGCAGAGCGTGATGCGCGCCTCCGGGCGCAAATCAGCCAGATGAAGCGCGGCGGCAATCTCCGCATCTTGTCTTTCTCCCGTTTCCTGGCTGTATTGGCCGCCGCTGGCGACGCGCCTGGTTTCCCATCATGCAGTACATGGCTCTTTGTGCGCTAAGGCGCTTCATCGGCTCTGCTCTGTCGAAATCGTAGCCTGCGCTTCGCGCATCATCACGGCCGGGAAGCGATTGAAGCGCGGGTGGTTACTGGCCCGATGGTGTCTATAAAACCGCGCAATGGCCTGCTTTAGACGACCACCATCGAACCACGCCATGCGCGTTTTCTACCGCAACAGCGCGCGACTGCCAACGCGTACATGTCCTCGGCGATTATGCACACCACCACCACGGACAAAGACGGCAACCCCAAATCCGAGGTCGTCTCCGTCGGCCTCTCCCCCTCGGCCAGGACGGAGTTTCCGTCGCCGCTGGGAACCAGGATCACCGCGCTCGAGCTAGACTGCCTGCCCTCTGCCGACACGCTGTATGTTCTCGGTCTATTCGACCTGCTGCGGGAGATGCCTCGCCTACAGGACCTCACGATCGACATCTACCCCGGCGCAGTCGTGCCCGCGCCGTCACCTGCGGACCTCCTCGCCATCCCCGTGCCATTCAGCTTGCGCCGCCTCGTGCTCTCGGAGATCTTCCCGGGTTGGATGCGCCTCCTCTCCCGCTCGGGCGACACTCTCGAGTGCCTCAGCCTCGGCTCGCGCCCGTGGGGCGACCCCGACGAGTTCATGTCCCACGGCCGGCCGGACTACGTCCCGCGCTACGCCGACACGTGCGAGGGCGTCTCACTCGGCGCGTTCCCGCGCCTCCGCGCGCTGCGCATGGAGGACACGCCCGAACTTCAGCTGCTGTCCGCCTGCACGCGGATCACGTCGCTCACCATCCGCGGCGACGCGCCGTACCTATCCATCGCGCAGCTCGCGCTCCGAAGCCCGCTCACGCGCCTGACGGTCGTCCTCATTGACTTCACCGACGACGAAGCGCGCAGTCTCGCCCGCGCGCTCGTCGAGTTTCCCGTCTTCCGCACGCTGCGCACGTTGGTCGTCGAGTCCTACGCCGACCTGCAGCTTGCGGGACACCCCGGGCGGTTGGTCCTCGCTGAAACTTGTCGCGCGCGGCGTATTGCGCTATCCGTATCGCGGGTGCGGCCGTATTGCGAGTGGGAGAAACTGGAGATCGACCCGCGGCGTGGGTCGAGATAGCTATTGTGTCGATTACCATATGCTTATGCTTATGCTATGTATGCTCTGTTATGACATCATGCAATACGTCCGTCATAGCTGCTGTTCCTGGGGTCTGGCACAACTTCCTACGCTACAGGCCGGGTTGTAATGACGTGCGCGCGTGCTGATTTGGACCGCGCGCGCGTTTCAATCGATGTATTTTGTAATGTCGAGACCAACACGCGTGCTCCGATGTACTACAAGACGGAACGCTGCTGAATCCTGATGCCAAGGTTGGACGGCAAGCCGTGATTTTTCTCCGCTAACTCCGCTCCGCCTCTCTTTCCGTTCCGACTCGGCTGCGGAATGGATCTTGGGCGCTGGACCTGACAGTGACATTGCATCGATTCTCGTTGTCTTAAATGGCTTTGGAGCACGAGGCTCGCGTCAAATTGCGGCGGCGCGGCCACGTCTGGGCCTCTTCTGCTTACCGGTTTTCGTGCTCTGTTGCTGCTCGTGGATCTGCTGCCTGACCGGCCCGTGCTGTCTCGAGACCGGCCAGTTGGATACTTCCCTGGACGGCGCGCGAGCTCGCATCAGCACGCGATGTCTTGCGCGTCATGCCATGACTCGAACGCACGCACGTGGCGCTCACGAGCGTATATGGAGCGTACCCCGATGAGCGCACGCCGGGCCCGAATCGGAGCGCGCGCGGCGTTGGCACCTAACCCTCTGACCAGCTGCTGCCCCGTACTTGCGGACCACCGTTCGGCGCAGACGTCCGGCAAGAAAATCGACAGCCCGGGCCAAGAGAGCACATATGGCAGCCCGCATGCCGCACTCCGGCTCGCTCTCTCTGACTAGGATGAAGGCTGTCTCGGTCGTGCAACCAGCTGCGTCAACGTCATTTCAGCGCATCCTACTATGCGCGGCCGCGGTTCAGAACCGATGGCGAGGTCGCGGATAGCGGCACACGCGCCAGCTCCTATACATGTCGTGTTGCAGTGACTACGCGTCTTGCTTACTGCTGAAAAGAACCCTCGTTCCCGGCGCTCACGGACAGTGCCGTCACAAGCATCGAACTTGGTCACCGCGTGGTGCAACGTTCGTGGGTATGGCCGCATTTCCATCGTGACTTCTAGCAGCCCGCTGGGTCCCTGTAGAGTGCCGAGATCAGCAGCCGCAATTTTCAACCAACCCGCGGAATTGCGTCTGCTTGGCGGCCGGTATTCGTCGTAAACGAATTGCGCGTCCAGACACGCGCAAAGCATCTCTTGCCGATGGAATATGGAGGTAAAGACGCCTCATCCCGGATATTCAGGCGTACCTGTCGCGTTTCGGTGCCGCTGGCATCTGAATTTGCTTGTCGGGTGCCGGATGTGGCAACTTTCGTGGGTATTGTCGCGTCTCGGCTGCGGCTGGCACATGGCTGGACAGTCACTTCCGCCCGTGGTTTACACCACGGTGCGCTTCGCCCAAGTTATGCGTGGTGATTCTGAAGGCCTATAAAAGGCACACAGATCCCCCCGAACGCCCCCCGAATCCGTCTCGATATCTCCATGCACATCCGCTACCGCACCATCCATCTGAGATTTGCGGACGACTCTCCGGCTGCCTCGCACCACCGGCACACCGGAACCCACGGAAACATGACCGACGAAGATGTCTGCGTCGTGGACCCTGGCGAGTCCCCGCGCATTCCATTAGGCTCTGTGTCTACGGCGGTGTTTGCGGGACGCGACATCCTCGAGCAGCTCGACGTCCCGCAGCTGTTCAGCCTGCTCGGCGCCATGCGGCATCTCCGGGAGCTCACCATCGAGTTCGACGAGGTGGAGCCCGTTCCTCACTGGGTCGAACTCCCTGCGCTTCCGTTCCGCCTGCGCCGGCTCGCGCTCAACGTCATCTTCCCGGATGCCTTTGATCTCATTGAGAGCTCATGCGACACACTCGAGCACCTGGCGCTCGGCCCTCCCTGTGACATGCATCGCTCGACCGCCAACATGCTCGGCGACCTCTCCGACCTCAGCAACCTACGCGCGCTCCGCATCGACACGGCGCCCGACGGGCTCGCGCTCCCCGCGCTCCGGAACCTCACCGAGCTGGCGATCCGCGGCCACCCGTCGTCCGCGCTCGGCGTGCGCAACCAGCTGACGCGCCTCACAATTATCTGCCACCGCTTCCAGGACGACGTGGCGCTCGCGATCGCCGCGACGCTCCCCACGTTCGTCGCGCTGCGCATGCTCGAGATCGAGGTGGACTTCGGGAACGACTTCACTCTCGCGCGCGGGGCCGGCAAGCTGGCGCTGGCGGGCGCGTGCCACGCGCGTCAGATCGGTGTGTCGATCCTGCGCACGCGCAAGCCGGGTGAGTGGTAGAAAGCGGACGCCGCGCCGGGTCGTGCGTTCTTCCAATCTGCTTGCGCACGACTGCCTCTAAAGCTGCGCGCATCTATGTGTTCCCTTGATGTTCCCTTCTTCCCACTGTTGTTCTCCATTTCTCAGCCAATACATTTCACGCGTGGTTCCTTTGGTGTGCTATGGGGAGCGGCAGCGACAATGTGGACGACGTAGAAGATGATCAAGATCAAGACATACCAGACAACGGCGAGGCAATAGCAGCTCGGCCACGTGACGAGAGCCTATTGCGCATGGTATATCCGTGGTACAAAACGGGCGTGGTCACTGGGCGGCCAACGCCGTTTTGTATGTTCCACCTACGCGGCCTTCCACCACGGCTGAGCCACAATTCCTGATAGGCTGTGCATCCGGATGAGGTTTGCGTGGTTCAATATGCGGCCTTATAAAGGCTGACGACTCGTTCAATCCCTATCCGTCACCACGAATCGGCCTCCCGCCATGGACGTCCGCTACCGAACCATCGCGTGCAAGCTCTCGCAGACTCACGCTCCCATGTCCTCCGTCACATGGCACCGTGAGCGTGTCGACAACAACGGTCAACTCATTATGAGATTTGTCGAGGTGTCTGGCATATATGAGACCGTTCCGATCACTGCCATCTCGACGCTCGAGCTCAGCAGCAAGGATGTCGGGCATATACTGGACCTACCGACGATATTCAGTCTCCTCAAGCACCTACCAAATCTCCAGGACCTTACCATTGACTTCGAGCTATACAAAATCCAACCAGCAGACGTGCCCTTGTTTCCCTTCCGCCTGCGGCGCCTGGTCGTCAGCCCGGTCTTCCCGGGCACGGCGCACCTGCTGCACGGATCGAGCGATACGCTCGAGCACCTCGCGCTCGGCAGCCCGGTCGGAGGCTCGCACTCCGCCGAGCTGGGTGACCTCTCGCGCTTCCGCAACCTCCGTTCGCTGCGCCTAGACACCGATTCCGACGCGCAGTTCATCGCGTCGGCCCGTCGGCTCCGCGCGCTCATGCACGGACGTTAACCCGGATCACATGCTCGACATATGCCGCCAGCTCGCTCGCCTGACCGTCATCTACTCCGACTTCGACAACGTCGACGCGGCCACGCTCGCCGTGGACCTCGAGCTCTTCCCGCTGCTGCGGACGCTCGAGATCGAGACGGATTTCGGCGACGACTTCACGATGACGGGCGACCCGGACAGGAAGGAGCTCGCGGATGCCTGCCGCAAGCGGCGGATTCGGGTGTCTATCATGAGGACCCGCGAGATGAGCGACTGGGAGAGGCTGGATAGAGACTAATGGCGCGCTGGGGTGGCGGCCGTCGCGGCGGAGATTCCTTTATAGCGGCATTCCGAGCGCAATAATTCACCTGTATACTCCATATTCGTAAGCTGTTGAAATGCTGCATTGTGTTACCGAAATGTGACTTACTTGTTATCCGAGGCACTGTCACCGTCTCCAGATGCCGGGAAGACGCCCGGTATAACGGAGAGCAGCGCGGCCGGCCCAGACGAGGCACTGGGTGAGAATTTGGCAACGCGAGCATCGAAAAAAGTGTTCATTTGTGCCGCGTGATGTGATCTAAACACGGGAAAGTAACATCGTCCAACGTCGTGGTGACAAGCCTTGGGCAAGCCGCGATTACATCCGCAACTCCGCTCCGTCTCTCTTTTCCGTTCCGGCTCGTTCGCCCTTGGAAGATGACCGACGGCCGCAGCGTCGCGCCCTGCGTCCGTAATACTACGCTCCTTGGCTCTGGTGATTCAAATAACTCGCGCGCCACGGCTGGCGTACACTGTCCCGAGTCATGCGCCGGCTCTGTTTGCATCCCCAGTCTGGAGTGTGGGTTCCAGAGGACCAGAGGACACAATATCTCCATCTCTATATATTTTTCTCTCCGTTTCGTTGCCAGACACGCGGCACTGGTGCGGTTGTTCGGGGCCTTTTGCCTTTCTCGGTCGCCAATGCTGCTCTTCGACCTTCGCTAACCTTCGCGCGCTACAAAAACGGATGCTCGAGTATCACGAGCATGTACGCGCAGTAATATCGACTTTCTTGACATGTTTTTGAACGCGTTGCTCTACGCGACGCTATCCTGCGCCCGGGCATGTTGGTCCGGTCAACGCGCTGGATGCATGGCCACTATTTCTCCACTTCGAATGTGCCTACAGCAGCTACCCGCAGGCATATTGGGCGAACATACTGGCGTTCTGACTGCTGGGCGCTGTGCCCAGCACAACGGTCCGGTTGCGCAGCGCGATTTTGGTCCACTAGCTCGTGGATGTCCCCGCGCGCCTCGACTCCGCCAGTACTTTCTTTTTCGCGCTGTCGCAGGCGCTGTATAACGGCGTCAATGCTCTTCTTGGGTGAGGCTGGACGTTGTGGGTGCACGACTATCATACTGCTCAAACCGTCCTGACGGTCCGTTCGCGCGCGGTTTGGTCTTGCGTGCTCACTCTTTCCCGCGCGAGCGAGTAATATTTTGTCTCAGGCGCGTCATAGACAGCGGCGCCCTACGCCGGTCCCTGTCGCTCAGATTGTAAGCCTCGTCCGGCGTCATAGCTCAAACACGAATGGCCCACACGCTTACGGGCGGCTGGCCGCTGCTGGATATTCGGAAACCGGCCGCAACGCGCGGTCTTCGAGTTTGCGATGATTGGTGCACTGTTCCCGATGCCTGCTCCTCTCGGTTTGTGACAGAAGAGGGATGGGATTCGTGCAGTACGGTCCGCGCCGCGTTCGTCATGTACATGGGAGCACGCTGCACTGTGTGTCTTGCGGCCCGTTGGCAGTTCCGTGACGCTTGTTTCAGGATGTACGACCAACGATCGCCAACAGCATGCGGGGATCCGAGGGCGGTTTGCGCCGCGCAGGACGGCATGCACGGGTCCGGGTGCATCCGTCCGCCGCGAAGCGCAAGCTAAGACCATGATGCGCGGCCGCAATTTCCGCACCTTGCCTTCTGCCTGTCTAATCGGTCCATCCGTCGACGCGACCATCAAGGATCTGACCACGATGCGCTCCCATGCGCCAGGCGGTCTTTCACCACGGACCGTGGAACTGGCTGGACCACAGGTGGTCCGTGGTTTACGACTACGGGCGGGCCTATAAAGGCGCGCCGCTGTTGCGTCCAGATGCTCTCCATCGACCCTCACCATGCCACTCATTCGATGCCGCAGCAGCGCGCCGCAGCCCTCGACTGCCAACGCTTACATGGCATCAACCGTTTGGCTCATGGAAACTACAAACGCAACCGGAGGTTCATCGGACGAAGGTGGGGAGCGACCTACCAACATCGCCTCCGTCGACGACTCGCCCACCGCGGGGAAAACCGTGGGCACGTGGCCAGACGGAGATCGAGTGACGGCTCTAGAGTATGAAGAGCCTATCCCCGACGGTCGCGGTGCTAAATTGCACATACTCGACGTTTTCACCAAGCTCCAGTCCATGCCCAATCTTCAGGACCTCACGATCCGCATGGAAGCCGGACAGCTCGTACTCCCGTCCTCTTCCGCGGACTTAGCAGCAGTTCCTTTCCGTCTGCGCCGCCTCGTGCTGGGCGAAGTCTTTCCGGGCTGGATTCGCCTCTTGCGCAACTCGCGCAACACGCTCGAGCGGCTTCGCCTCGGCCGCCGCCCGTCCAAGGGCCCCGAGTACTGGGCCAGCGACGGCAATCGTAACCCCACGTACCGGTACTCCGAGACGTGCGAGGGCGTCTCGCTCAGCGAGTTCACCAAGCTCCGCGCGCTGTACATGGACGAGATGCCGGAGCCGCGCCTTCTGTCCTCATGCGGACGCCTCACCGCGCTCACTGTGAGTTGCGCGCGGGATCTCTCGATCGTCCAGCTCTGCCTGCGCAGCGGCGGGCTCACCCGGCTCACGATGAGCCACTACTGGTTTCACGACTACGAGGCGCTGAGCATCGCAAAGGCGCTCGTCGACTTCGCCGTGTTCCGCACGCTCCGGTCGCTCGTGGTCGAGCTTATCGATCCGCTCGACGACCTCAGAGTTGCGGGACACCCGGGACGCATGGTCCTGGCGGACGCCTGCCGCGCGCGGCGCATTTCTCTCTGCTTCGTCCGACTGCATTGGCATAGCTACCGCGAGTGGGAGGCTCTTTGAACAGTCGGTCGGCGTGGCTTCTACACAATGGATTTGTACTATTGCTGAACATCGTGTTACTTTCATATGCTGTGATATGCCAATATATGACCCTTTCTTGCTATTAAACTGCGGGATTCAGCTCGCACCCGATCGCAGGGTCAATTGCTAATGAGAAGACCCGACTGCCCGAGCACTGCCCTCTGAATTGAAGCGCCCGACGCCACAGTTGGACGGCAAGCCGGGTCCCGAAACTCCGCTCCGTCTCTCTTCCCGCTCCGCTGCGCAGCGCAAAGCGCGTCGTGCGGCCCCCGCGCATCGTCCGTATACATGACATGTCTGTTCTTGCGATGGACTCCTATAGTCGCGCCTGCGCCATTGTGCAGTCTACGAGCCGGGCCCACTATTCGCGCATCTGGGCGTTGCGACCGCCGGACTGGCGACCTACCAGAGCCTTCCGGTCTGTCACGCTTCCTTGCCCACGTATCTCCTGTGTGCACCGTCGTCGATGATGGAATTACAGCGATTCGAGTGCGCGATTTCGCGGTGTGGTATCACGCAGCAGTTCCCAGCCTGTTGCACGCTCGTGGTCTGCACTTTATATCTCTTGGCACCATATCTTTTACAAGCATCGGAGCGTTTATCATCAGGAAACACCTCGCGGTCCACTCTGCAGCACCTGCGTGTTCTGGGCTCGGAGTCTGTCTTTCATGCGGGTTCAGCACATACGGAGCTGGTAAGTAGCTCGCGCTCACACAAGTCCATTGCAGCCGATCAGAGTTATTCCTCAAAGCAGACTTCCAGGCGCTTTCCATTGCGGCTCTCATGGATGCAGGCCGATATCCAGCGACCTGAGTCATTCTTGCCGCGCTTCTGCGTCTCCTCCTCTCGATGCTCCGTTCGTTCTGTTCCCATCTCGGCTAGTGACATCTGGGACAATCTATATGATAGCGCGAATCTGCTCATACAATCCGCGGAGACAACCTTTTCACGTGTATTGATCCCCGCGCTATACTGACGCGATTGTCCGCAGGACAAAGACACACCACGCGCGCGACAAGCTTGTTCTTTCCCTTCAGCTCTTGACACCCGCCGTTTTATGTAGTATGGACCTTTCACCGATGGGCCGGTGGCTCACGCTGTCGTTGTCTTTCGATGCTACGTCCTTGTGCCACACAGTTCGTCTGGCTATAAAGGTACGCTGGCCCCATCCCTACGCCTGGCTCCTTCATGAAACACATGCACCCAGCTCCCTTCCATAGCGCCAAATCCTGCCTGCTCGTCGGCCGAGAGCAGGCGGCTGCACAGACGCAGGAGATCACCGCTTTCCCGCCTTTCCCACCGGAGTTACTGCTCAGGATCATGCAATGCCTGCCGCAAAAGGATCTCGTCGCCGCTTCACGAGCTTCCTCCAACTTTTATTCTCTCGCGCTTGCCGCGGGCCTCTTCATTCTCAGGACTGTCTCATGGGCACCTTTATCACGCGCTATCGATCGCTTCGGCGTCTCGCTCGCAAAGCCGGATCAAGTGTTGGGTTATATTGCGCGTATCCGGCCATCTCTGGGAATAGCTATCCGCGCCTCGTTCATGGACTCCGAAGTCAAAGCGGCCTCCGCCCGCGACGCCGTTGACCAAATCATGGCCTCCATTAGCCTTGCTCTTCCGTACCTGGTCAGTCTCGACCTCTCCGTCCCGAGATATGTCCCCGACAGTATCTACACAACACTCTGCGCAACTCCGGCGCCCAGATTACTCTCCCTTGCCATCGAGCACCGGACGCGCTGTCCGGCAAGCGTTCCGCACGACCTGTTCGGGGGCGACGCACCGCATCTTCGCACGCTCTCGCTCGACGTGATGAGCACTGAATCCTTGCGCGCATTGGCCTCAGGCGTGGCGCTCCGCAGGATCACGCGTCTCGAGCTGACTGCGAACGAGGTGCCGCGTCGTATAGCGCTTGTCCGGCTGTTCCCTGCGCTGCGCTCGCTCGCACTCGGCGGGGATCTGCGTACCCCACAGGCAGGGAGCATCGACCTGTCTGGGGTGCATCTCGATTACCTCGCTCTTGCGTGCGGCACAGACATCTTCACTGACCCCTCCGTGCTGGAGACGATTCCCGTTGTGGAGCGATCGTGGCGCATGATCGAGACCGGATGGCCAGCCGCGCGCGACCCCATTTGTGCCCATGCGCAGGAACTCGACACAGATGCCGCGACTCTCTCTATCGGCGCAGCGGACGGCTCGTGGCGGCGCACGATTGTGCTGCGCGAGAGGAAGGATGCGCTCCCGCTTAGCGATGCGCCGTGGCTCGCATCGACACTTGTGTCCGTGACGCTCGCCAAGTCCCTCGTCAACGCGTTCATCGAGATTCCACTCGAGCTGCCCGCGTTGCGCGACCTTTTCCTCGACATCTCTGCGCCCCACGCGTACTGCTGGCCGTCCCTGAACGCAGCGCTTCTTGGGCTGGACATGAATTTCGACGCGCTGGCACCGGAGCGCGTGCGCGTGCGCTGCCCGGCGCTCGAGCGCGTCGTCCTCTTCGCGCTCTCCGGCTCCGTCACCGTGCGCCCGACGAAGGTCACGCGACTCGGGCGCGCAGTCGGCCTCGGTGCGCCGGGGCCCACGCCGACCCTCACGCTCGCGGGCTGCGCGTTCCACGATGCGCCGATATGGCCGGCGCTCAACAAGCTCTTCTCCGACGTTTTGCTGGTAGAATACCCAGCAGGCGACACGATTCCCGACTACTATCGCACCTGCCGCTACAGCGGATTCTTCGACGACGCGAAGTGGCGCCAGATGAAAGGCTGATACTCGTGACGGGTTGCTGGATATGTAGGCTATAACGCCGGATGGTGTGTTGGACGAATCAGATAGTCAAGTGCGCTTAAAATACGAGCGAAGGGGAATTGGGAACTAGTTCGGGTGTGCAATAAAAGCCACCGGGAGCGTGGCACCGCTGGCGCTGATGGGCAAGGCTGCACCGAATATGGGAACGGCCGCATGTTCGCCCGTTGGGGATGGAATCTCTGTGTATGTTCCAGGCACGGTCCCGCGGTCCCCCAGAACACAGACTTTGTATTACAGTGCCAAGGTCCATCACCAACTAGCCTGATACGAGGCTAAGGACTGCTACCTGCTACCTGAGATGTTGGGATCGCACGCGGACCCGTGAAGAACGGCATGACGATCGCAGTCGCAGAGAGCTGTCTCCACGAACGCCCAGATCAGACTGTAGACCACGGCGCCCGTCAAACGTTAGAGGAAGCAAGCCGTACCGGCCTTTCGTGGAACTGGCCGGCGCAGGGGAGAGGACTGGTCAGAGCTACGTGATGCGCAGGTTGCTGGCCGCGCACGCAGATTCAATTATTGCTTTCAGATCCCGAGCCCGCAGCGGATGCGCGACCGAGGGGATAGCAAAGTCAGATGAGCGGGTTCCCAGGAAAGGCCAGGTAGTCGCGGAGCGCGCCCCGCACCTTGCTGCGCCGCTGCAGCATGAGGCAAAACCGAGTATGGGAAGCAAGACGCATCTGAGTCGCGGTCGGGATAGTCTAATCCACCGATAGGAGCTCGTGGGAGTTGATACACAGGGGATTATAGGCCACAGGGCGCTGCCTGCGCGACGATCCGGTGCACAGTCCCGACGCTTCTGCATCGCGGCGCGATCGCACTGAAGAGTTCCTCCTGGCGTGCTGCGCGCGCCAACAGGCTGAATCCGGCCGCACTCAGTCCGAAGATGTCACAGCGCAGCACAGGCGCGCGCAGGTAGGCACGAATCATATGTGCAAAAGCGCCTGGCAGCGCATGGGGAGAAGGGCCAGCACACGCCCGAAACAGAGCAGCCGACGCGCGCCGGCGCCGATACACGGCCAGCGCACGCAAGTCAAATCTCGGAGATGCGCTGAGGGTAGCCTTCACCAGCATGCTGCCCAGATGCGCTGCGCCAGCGGGTCGAACAGACAAGCGCAGACGCGCCGAGCGCTACAAAGCTCGTGGCGCTTTTGGGGTCGCATACCTGTCTAACGAGGGCGGGCCGTGCAAGCGCAGATGCACCGTGAATCCAACAAATAGGACTCATCTTGAAGGGAAAGACTGCGTGCTGCGATAGCCCAGACCGCCGATGCAGCAGGTCCACGGAGAGGAGCGTCGGCGTCTGCTGAGTGCAGCAGGGCTGGAGCAGCGTGCCCGCTTCATGCTACGGGCAAGGAAAGTGGACGTCTAGCATCAGATCCAAGAGCTGAGTCGAGACCGGCACACGCAGCTGCATCGCGCCGGTGCGCCCGACGCAAAAAATCGCGGATATAATGAAATACGAAGCCGCAGGGCGATTTGATAGGGACGATATGGAGAGCATGTGAAGAAAGGATGGAGATGGATCAATGAATCGACCAGAATGAGTGCCAGCGCCGGTGATAGTGCTGCGTGTGAGCGGAAGGAGGAAGAGCGCAGTTCGGCCGAAACTCCGACGCTTGCACTCTTGCCTCCGCCCGGCACCGAACGCGGCTCGTACCCCATTTGCTCGCTCAAAGGGGCACTCGCGCCTGTCATTTGGTACTGCACATCTCTTTGCGTCTTCATTTTGCCGTTCTGCAGAGCTAGTACGCTGCCGGGCACCATCTGGCCGTCCGGCGCCAGTCAGGCCCCCGGAAAGCTCCGCTAGAGCTCTCATCCGGATTTTGGCAAAATTCGGGGTCGTTTACCTGTGTGACCGGCTATTTCCGATAGGATGCAGAAGCTTCCGAATGCTTCCGGTGGCTAAGTGGACTGATTGAGAGGGAAATCACACTAATAATCGTAGCCCTCCCATAGACAAACTTGTTTTACCACAAAAGAAGTGTTCCCAGAGCTATTAAGCTGCTGAGGACCGTTTATGGTGTGATCTTGTTGTCCCAAGTTGTTTCTACTGAACCAAATTCAGGCTCGTTTACATGTATGATGGCCAGGAGTCACGGCAGTTCTCGGGGTCGTTTACCTGTACCATTCAGCCTCAAAAGCGGCGATTTTCGGGGTCGTTTACATGAGAGCTCTATCGGAGCTTTCCGGGGGCCTCGCCAGTCCGGCCGGTCTGGTTTTCTTCGTTCTACGACGCTGCCGGCACTCAGTAAGGCTGAAATACGAAGCTCAGATATCTGCGTACCCGCCTATGTCAGTCGAACAATCTTGGTCACGAACGACACAGACCGCAATCGACATCGGCCGCCTTCTGTCCCCGCACTGGCATGGGAACCGTCATTTCAGAGATTGCGACGATACGGCCCCGTAATCTCTGTATGGGCCTTCATGCCGATTCTCGTTGCTTTGCCACTGGCGTGCCTTTCATTCTTACCTGAGCTCGTCGTGCATCGGCTCCTCGTTGCCCGATATCCGCGCAGAGTGCAGCTGCAGGCAATTGCTGTACTCGCACCCATGCCGGGGAAATTCTACTGGCCTGTGTTGAATATTCTCCTTGCCGCATGTCATTTCTTATGCAGCGCCCTCTTGCGGAGGCCGCGCGTCATCCGCCAGCTCGCTCCGCAAGCTTATCGTTCACCAAAATCCCTTCGCGCACAGCATGCGTCAGGATCGCGCGAACTACAAGCGTCATGCTCCGCGTCGTCTCCTCCGGTGGACCTAATGAGTGTATCGAGATTCGTAACAGCGCACCGCGGCTACAGTTGGACAACATCCCCGCTGCGGCGCCTGCGCCTTCCTGCGCGCCGAACGATTTTCTGGAGGGACATGGTGTTATTGTACTGCGCTTGGACCGTGTTTTCAGCGGGGCTATGACCACCTGTGCTTTGTCTCCGACGCTGTGCGTTCCCGTTGTGCCGTCTATTCTGCTCGAACGTACGGAACAACCTGCCGCGAAAGCTGGCCATCCATCACTTTGTGAACACCGGTTCGACTTGGGATCGGACGCGTGTGCTATTCTGCTGGATATGCCCGTTGGAGACACGCGGCACTTTGGCCCTGCAGTGAGGGCGTCTCGCTCGCAACAAGAGACAACAACAAATGAAAGTCCCGCTCACGGCTGTACCTTGTTGCATTGTGCCCACCTCTGTGCAGGGTCGTGCACAATGGAAGCAATAGAGTATAAGTGCCTTCAAAGTTCCTGCGAAATTGTGATATCCATGGAGATCGTATGCGCAAACCACCGAATGGACCCGGGTCAGGGTGCGCAAACTGCCTATTATGAATTCCCGGACAACGAGGCGGTTCGCGTCGCCGGGGCGCTCGTCGACTTTGCGGTGTTCCGCATGCTCCGCGCGCTCGTGATCGAGGTCTTTCATCCACTCGACGACATTCAGCTTACGGGCCGCCCGGCTGATCCTTGAGCTCAAAGATCGCGTCAAACAGCGGAACCTAAGGGTTAGGTTAGGTTAGGTTAGGTTAGGTTAGGTTAGGTTAGGTTAGGTTAGGTTAGGTTAGGGTTAGGGTTAGGTTAGGTTAGGTTAGGTTAGGTTAGGTTAGGTTAGGTTAGGTTAGGTTAGGTTAGGTTAGGTTAGGTTAGGTTAGGTTAGGTTAGGTTAGGTTAGGTTAGGTTAGGTTAGGTTAGGTTAGGTTAGGTTAGGTTAGGTTAGGTTAGGTTAGGTTAGGTTAGGTTAGGTTAGGTTAGGTTAGGTTAGGTTAGGTTAGGTTAGGTTAGGTTAGGTTAGGTTAGGTTAGGTTAGGTTAGGTTAGGTTAGGTTAGGTTAGGTTAGGTTAGGTTAGGTTAGGTTAGGTTAGGTTAGGTTAGGTTAGGTTAGGTTAGGTTAGA